>OY804599.1:52235523-52559556 GCA_963680895.1 Fragum sueziense | reverse complement strand
TTGCTGATATTTTTACATGGTTCGCACAGGTCTTGAAAAACCCTTAAATTTGACCTTAGCCTTATAAAACCCTTGAAAATAGATGTGAGCCTTGTAAAACCCTTAAAAAGCAAGTCTGAGCCCTTTGAAAACCCTTGAATTCTATTTGTTTTGTATGTAAATAATTTTCAGCTGTGACTGTCTTTTTACATACATGGAAAATTATTTTTATGCTATCGGAAAATCCATTTGTAAAAAGACATAGATAGAAAAGGATTAACAATAACTGAATTGCTTGTCTGCAAAGAAATTACGAAGAGATAAAATCAGTAAGAAAAGTGTGTGTTTAACAATTATAGTTGGTTAACAGATCAAAATACAAAGCATTGGTCCCAGAATGCAAGTTGGACAAACTGATAAATGAACCATGTTTGCACTTAGATTGTTGAATGTTAAAAGCCCTTGAACTTCATTGTTGAGTCCTTAAAAAACCCTTAAAAAACCCTTGAATTTTCTCATCAAAATTTTGTATGAACCATGGAAAAGCAATTTTCCCTTTCTTAGACTATTTGTAATGAAATAATATGCAAATGTCATCAACTTTTGTTTAATCATTTGGTAAGCAGCAATTCATTTCAAATTCTATCATTCCAAAATTGTGCCATTTGGGAATGGGTTAACCTGAGGTAACTTGCATGACAGTAGGTTATCCATTTTCACACCTTTGCCTGGGGGCTATAAAGAGAGTCAATATTGCACCCTTTGTGCATTTTAGTTATCAACTTGAGAGCTTAATGCAAAAATATTGTAATTGCTTAAAATTTATCTGCACATAAGTTAACCCTGTCCTGAACGATAATTGTCAACCTATTGGACATCAAATCGAAGTTAGAAAATTCATATTTTATTGCAAAAATATTGAGGGAGAATGAAAATTTTATATTTTTTCAGCAATTTCTTCTTTTCTCTCGTTTTTTAATTCCCCCAACCATTTCTACTATGGATGTTATAACCAGGTATTGTTCGGGCAATGGTTAAAATAACTTTACCCTTGGGCTTAGCTTTCGACTACTGGAGTACTGAAACAATTTCTAGCTTAATTTTCTTTCTCATGCAATATATCCATTGAAATTATTTTTGTCATTTTCGTTCAGTTACAAACTGGACTGTTGAGTGGACATATTTTTTAATGGAGAAAATCAATGTATTTGTTCATTTTGAATTGCATGAAAATAAATCAGGAACAATTTAGGCAAAATGAAACAAGAGCCGTCACAGACGGATTATGCTCCCCGAATAAGTGTTTGTCACAAAATAAAAACTATCATACATTAAGCCCCCTTTTCCCATGACGGATATTTTGAACACACATTATTTATAGAATATGGTCTAGAACATCTCATTTACCACATAAGCACAAAATTTCATTAAAGTCTGCCCATTGGATGAAGAGAAATTAGAGAAAATCTGATTTTTACATTAAGGCCCCTTTTTCCATGACACAGACTCAAATTAAAAAACGGAGAAAAAGATCCCTAGGGATTATGCCAGGGAGTTCACATGTGAAGTTTCATTGAATTTGGTCCAAGGGTTGCTGAGATATAGCTGTGGACGGACGGACGGACACACAGACGGACAGCATGGCAACTATATGCTCCCCTGAATTTTTTTCGGGGAGCATAAAAACTAGGGTCTAGTCTAGGCCCAAGATTTGATACATTTTCCAGAAGACCAAATTTTAGTCTGATCCAATTCAAAGATATCTTAGAAGACAATTTCAAGAAAATGAAATTTTACATGTTCGTGTCCATCCTGGAAATTGTGGAAAAAGCATGGTTAACAGTTAATTAAAGCAACAACAAAATCATCAAATGCTCTGCAAACAACTAAGTGAATGTCACAAGTGGATTTGTTTTGTATTACATCAAATTATACAATACAGATGGAAAAGAAGAAAATGTTGATTGTCAAAATGTTCTTCCTTTGTCTCAAAGTCTTCTAAAGTAATGTGTAATTGTAATTAATTACATAGGCAATGTAATTGTAATGTAATTAATTACATTTGAAAATGCATGTAATGATAATTGTAATGGTAATTGAAGATTTTCAATGTAATTGTAATGGTAATTAATTACATTGCAATGTAATTGACCCCAACCCTGTGCCCAATAGCTGTTACGGACAAGTAGAATATGCCCAGGGGTAAACGTTTTCAGGCATATGCCTGAAGTTCAGGTTTTTGAGTATTCCAAAATGCCCCAATTTCTCGATTTTTACTATATAAATACATACTTTTCCAGGTTTTCAGGTTTTTCAAAATTTTAAACTTTAACCCCTGTATGCCAACATTTTGCTCTCTATAGAACCAGTCGGCATGACGTCATAGCCTCACTTTCATTTTTTCATCGAGGGTACTTCCTCGGTCTTTATCGTTACGGGATACCAACTTTGAGGCAGAATATTTCAAAAATCCATCGTTAAAATTCATAAACAAAACTCTTTCTTTAAAGAATGTGATTTAAACTTTCTAACTACCAACGCATTTTCAATAATTATGCGTAGTCGTCGAGATATTAATGCTGAAAGTTGGTAATGCTTCAACGAAAAAGACCGAAGCTTTCACCTCCACCGAATGAGCGCGGGTCCGCTGACGACGTTTTTGATTGGCTGAAAGGATTGTGCCGACCGTATCAATTGTTCATACTGACATCTGACGCTGGTCGAACAAACAAACACCTGTAGGCAAGCCAATTTTAAGATTTAGAACCCCTGCTGTCGCAATCAAGACATTGTGTTGATTTCAAACAAGACCAATCCTATTACCACACATTGACGCTGACACAAGATAAAAGCTTATAAAAACGTTGTTGAAAATGAAGAAAATTTGACAACCAATTTCTTCATTTCCCACTATGTTTTCTTCCAGATAAGATATGATAAACAGTGGCGGATCCAGGATTTCTATGAGGGGGGTTCGGATTATATGCAAATAGGGGGGTTCGTTTTTCTAGTGTTACATAATTTTGACTGAAATTCTGCATGAAAATGAAATAATCAGGCTACAGAGGGGGGTTCGTTCGAACCCCCCGAACCCCCCCTGGATCCGCCACTGATAAAGGAAAAATAACAAGCGTTTTTTCTCCTGTTTTTGTACGGGAATAGGTTTTTAAAAAGGACCCATTCCCAATGCCAAAAGGGTATTTTATCCAAGACTGGGGAAAAAAAATCCCAATACAAAAGTTTTTAGCTCCACTGGCAGATAGGCCAGCAGGCAATTGTCATGGTGCTGTGTCCGTCGTGCGTCCGTCCGTCTGTAAACTTTCCCTTTAAAAATCTTCTCAAAAACTTAACTACCAGATGGATATTAACCAAACTTCACAGGAATGATCCTTGGGTGACCCTCTCTCAGATTCCTTCAAAGAATTCTGATTGAAGTAGAAAGTCTGGAGTTATCTGCCCTTGAATCTCAAAAATTGCCGTTTTTGACTTTATTTTCACTCTAGCAATTACAAATATCAACCAATTAAGACAAAATTTGGACAGAATGATGGTTACTGTAAGATCTTAACTGGGTATAATTTTCAGCCTGATCTGAATTTTACATCATGAGTTATGGGCCCTTGAAATTGACAAAATTGCCATTTTCGGCCTTATTTTGACTTTGTTTTCACTTCAGCAACTACAAATATTAAACAATCAAGACAAAACTTGTTCAGAATATTTGTGATTATAAGGTCTTATCTTGTTATAATTTTCAGCTTGATCTGAATTTTACATCATGAGTTAGGTGCCCTTGAAATTGACAAAATTGCCATTTTCTGCTCTATTTTGACTTTGTTTTCACTTCAGCAACTACAAATATTAAACAATCAAGACAAAACTTGTTCAGAATATTTGTGATTATAAGGTCTTATCTTGTTATAATTTTCAGCTTGATCTGAATTTTACATCATGAGTTAGGTGCCCTTGAAATTGACAAAATTGCCATTTTCTGCTCTATTTTGACTTTGTTTTCACTTCAGCAACTACAAATATTGACTTATCAAGACAAAACTTGTACAGAATGTTGGTGACCATTTGATCTTACATTTGTGTAATTTTCAGATTGATTTGAATTTTACATCATGAGTTATGTGCCTTTGAAATTGACAAAATGCTATTTTCAGCTCTATTTTGACTTTGATTTCACTCTTGCAACTACAAATATTGACTTTTCAAGACAAAACTTGTACAGAATGTTGGTGACTATAAGATCTTGCCTTGATATAATTTTCAGCTTGATCTTAAATTTACGTCATGAGTTACGTGCCCTTGAAATAGACAAAATTGCCATTTTCGGCCTTATTTTCACTTTTACAACCATTAGTATTAATTAATCAATACATTTACTTTCACAGAATTTTACTGACCATAAGATCTTACTTGCATGAAATTTTCAGCTTGTTGTTTGTACAGCCTGAACCTTTGAAATTGCATTCAACAAGACAAACAATCAGGCCTGTGGAGCGCTGTGTCAACTAAAAGGCATATTTTTTGCTTATAAATAACAACTTCAAAAAACTGATAGCATTTCTACGCATTAGAATAAATAATCTTTGCATCAAGACATACTTTTGAAAAATGAAATAAACATGAAATGTCCCTTTAAAGATAGGATTTGTGTAAAATATAGAAGAAAATATTTAGACAAAAGGAGAAACTGCTGGTTTCCCAAGCCTTTTCTATCAGAGATGTCATGTCATGTCAAAACCAGGCCTTGTTTGGGAAAGGGTTAATGTTAAGAATATATAACCAGAGGCAAAGTCCTTTCAGTTGATTTCATAAAATTAACAATACACATGACTCAATTTTTGTTGCAGTCTGGGAAGAAAACGTTTTTCCAATTTTTGACAAAACGACACATTTCTCCAAATTTGCCTGGTTTCTGACCTGTTCCCAAAACTATGATAAACGCTATTTTTTATATCTGAGCTAGGATCTGGAAAAAGGTCAAGCATTTAATACAAGTTCTATGTTTCGTGATCAGCCTGTGCCTAAGTGAAGTCTGACCGGGATGTCATGCTGATGTCGTACAGTTGCTACAGGTCAGGAAGAACCTATTTGAGACCAATATGGTTCCAACTTCCTGGTCAACTTCCTGCATGTATAGGCAGTGGCGGATCCAGTGGGGGTTCGGGGGGTTCAAATGAACCCCGCTCTGTCAAATGAACCCCCTTTGCAGCCTGATTCTTTCATTTTCATGCAGAAATTCAGTCAAAATTGTGTAATACTAGGAAAACGAACCCCCCCTAATAGGTATATTCAAACCCCCCTCACAGAAATCCAATTCCGCGGCAGATAGGCAGGCTGGTCTTGAACCATGTTGGGCTCAAAAGCCTAAAAGTACCTTTTTCCAGATCCTGGCTCATTTCTTTTCGTTGTACAGGTCTGATTGACAAAGTATGGAGGACAATTTGGACAATCTACTCAATGTAAAGCAGTTGTTCTTTAACAACTTGCAGTTGATGGGTTTTAATGTAGCCGAAATGGAAGCTACTAACCACATCCCTTTCAACAAGTAAGTATTTAACCCTTTCCCAAACGGCAAAATTTTAGTGATCCACTTCAAAAACTGCTACAAAAGACAAAATTAATTTTATTTAAGATAGGATTTGTGTAAAATATGACAAAGAAAATATTGAGACAAAAGGAGAAACTGCTGATTATCAGCAGTTTCTTCTTTTGTTTCAATGTTTTCCCAAACCTTTTCTATTAGGAACGTCAAAACCAGGTCTTGTTTGGGAAGGGGTTAACCCCTACAAAATGACAAATTTATACATGTTCTAGTAAATTGGAAGCCAATTGAAATTAACAAAATTAGTTGTATTTCACTATACAGTTGAGACCAGATTTACTATATGTACCTAACCTAATTCAAGCTTCTATAGGCCCTTTATTTTTTTTAGAGAAGAGTCAGTAAGTTTTACCTCACTGCTACCCACCCCATACAGCTGGGTAGACTGGGGCTGACAATTAAGTGTCTTGCCCAGACACACCTTACCCCAGTGAGGATCGTACTCTTAACCACCGGGATACAAGTTGAGTGCTCTAACCACTGCGCCACTCCAGCTTTATATTTCTGTAGAAATTTATATATTGATTATCACTTAGATTTAAATCTTATTATAAATAAGCAACTCATTTTCTTACATGGTTTTCTTAACTTATATTTCTGTCTATTATTATGTTTAGGGCAAGAATCCATTGTGTATCACCAACCTATCAAGTCTGAGGAAATGAGATTTTAAGTGTTTTAAGTGTATCATAGGACATTGGTAATCAAAAACTTGTCCTAAATGTTATGACCAAACTGGTTGCAATTTTCTGCACAGGACCATTATTTTGCATTTACTCAATCTATTGATCATAAAATACATTATTAAATATTTTATTTCTCTTAACAGGAATATGTTTGAATTGCCCAACAAAAGAGGAGCAGAAATTGTGTTGCATTTCTTGTTTGAGAGATTAAACCCAACCATGTGCAGGGAGGCTTTCAGGTTAGAAAAAAGTCTTTTGGCAACAGAATTAATCAATTACTTTCATTTTCTTCTTTTTCATCAATATTTTCTTCTAAGTGTGCACCTAGGTTTCTTTCTTTTTGTTAAAATAATCATGTAGCATCCTTGAAATTGGAGTGATCTTTTGTTGTTTGGGAAAATGGTAATTTACTGTTCCAAAACATCACCAAGCCACGTTTGGTATCCATATAGTTCTGATAGCTTTTGCAATTCAAAATATCAAGGGAAAGCAAGAAAATGCTGATACTCATCATTTTCTTCTTTTCCAATTCTCTCAATAATTCTCTCAATAATAACATTCCTATATTGGACTAATTAACCCATTACCACACAGTGATACCTCATGAGATAATGGCTTTAGAAAACATTGAGAAAAATGAAAAAAAAAAAAAATGCTTGTGACAAGCAATATCTTCATTTCCCATAATTCTTTTTTACTCAGAAAGAGTGAAAAAAGTTAACTTCATTCACTTGAAATTGTGGTCTGCAAGTTGCCAACATCTTTGAATATGGACTAGTCTTAACCCTTTCCCAAACGGCAAAATTTAAGGGAGATCCACTTCAAAAACTGCTAAAACTGACAAAATGGGAGTTATTAAACATAGAATTTGTGTAAAATATGGCATTGAAAATATTGAGACAAAAGGAGAAACTGCTGGTTATCAGCAGTTTCTTCTTTTGTTTCAATGTTTTCCCAAGCTTTTTCTATTAGGGACGTCAAAACCAGGTCTTGTTTGGGAAAGGGTTAAAAAATCGTCTGGTAAAGGGGTAGAATAAATAAATCATAATAAGCAATGGCTTGGTTGTATTTCAGAGACATTTGGCCGATATTAGACAAGAAGAGGGAAGCTGCATTCAGGAAAACCTGCGCCAACTGGCTCAGCAACATTGCAAAGGTACAGTATTGTGTCCTAAAGATGTATTTAGACAGAGATCTGAAAAAAAGGCACTTTATGATGTTTAACCCTTTCGTTTGCAAGCCCGCTTTAAAGCGCGGTCAGGAACGCTTATACTGTTGGGGGGGGGGGGGGCATGGGCTTTTAAAAGCAATTTTTACACTGTTAAAGTTATTATGACACCGGATACATGCTGAAATATTGCGCAATAATGTTTTGTTCTCGTAAAATGTGAAGAAAAGCGCAGTTTTTGGGGTTTTATGAGCTGTAACGATGGCCAGGAGGGTTCAATATTCTGCAGAAGAGGTCCGGCGAATCATCATGTCAGTGCCGGACGATGATGATAGCGATTACACTGATTTTGTGGGTGTAAAAAGGTGATTTGAACATTAGAAATGTTTTGGAGACTTCAAATAGTGACCCCGATAGTGATTCCGATAACCCTAAACCGAATCCAGTCCCAAATCGTAGGGGTGGGGGTGGTTGGGGGTCATGGCAGGCGGCCTGACATGGGTCATGGGATTAGAGGTCGAGATTTTGATGAGATGCAAATTTTCTATCAGTTACTTATCATATTGTTAAAGGAAATTGAATAACCTTTCCAATGATATATAGGTTTATGGGTTTTCTGCAAGTAAAATCTATCTATTATGCATTTGTATACATGAAGTGCTTGGAAATAGGGAAAAAGTCATTTCTGGGAAATAATTCTGCAAACAAAAGGGTTAAGATCAGATGGACTAGGCCTCTATCCAGTTTTCATGACATGTCAGGCAGACCAACAGTATTTCAAGAAGTCTGTTGTCTGGCAAATCATTTGAATTCATGAAAAGGTGACTATAAGAAATGACCAAAAAATAAGTTTTTCTACCATTTCTTATATATATGTGACTCGTCACGCTAAAAGGGGCCTTTTAGGAAGTGCGAAAAGTATCAACCCTAGTCAGTCTGCGCAATCGGGGGCATATTGTTTTACTCGTGTCTGTCTGTTTGTCACTCTGTCTATCCGAAAATTGAACATTTGGCTTTTTGGGGACATTCATGATTTACAAACGCATCTTGTTTCCATACGGCATTGGTAAAATCTTTCCCAAACAAGACCTTTTGAAAACTTTGAGAATAAAGAAGAAAATGCTTGACCACTCTGTTCTGGAAAGGGTTAACCCATTAGCAAATGACAAAATTTAGACTGGTCTTAATACAAAGGTGTTGTCGATGACAATTTCAAGTGCATGAAATCTTACATTTTTAGCTCCACTGGCCTTCAGGCCAGCGGGCTATTGTCATGGCGCTGTGTCCGTCGTGCGTGCGTCCGTGCGTGCGTGCGTGCGTCCGTCCGGTCATCAACTTTTTCTTAAAAAATCTTCTCCTCAGAAACTACTGGATGGATTTCAATAAAACTTCACAGGAATGATCCTTAGGTGGTCCTCTATCAGATTCCTTCAATTAATTTTGATTGGCCCAGAAAGTCTGGAGTTATCTGCCCTTGAATTTAAAAATGGCTGTTTTGACTTTGTTTTCACTCTAGCCACTACAAATATTGATCAATCAAGACAAAACTTGGTCAGAATGTTGGTGCTGATAAGATCTTGCCTGAGTGCAATTTTCAGCTTGATCTGAGTATTACTTCTTGAGTTATGTGCCCTTGAAATTGGCAAAATTACCATTTTTAACCTTATTTTTCCTCAGACAACCATAAATATCCACCAATCAACACGAAACTTTCACATTATCTTACTGGCCACAAGATCTTGCATGGGTGTAATTTTCAGCTTCATAGGAAACTTAAATCACGATTTAACTGCCCTTGAATTTGACCAAATTGCTGTTATCAACTTTGATTTTACACTCTTTAAAACCACAAATATTGAAAAATCAGGTCAAAACTTGAACAAGATGTAGGTGAAGTTAAAATCTTGCTTTAGTGTGATTCTTAGCTAGATAGAAATATAAAATCCTCAGTTATATGCCTTTCAATTTGACAAAATTGCTAGTTGTGATTTTGTTTACACTCTAACAGCCAAACTCGCTCTAACAAAGACAAAGCTTGGTAATCAATAGATCTTATATATGAATGTATTTTCAGCTTTCTAGTTACTTTGTAATTGCTTTAAGAGCAACAAGTATTGACAAATCTAATCAAAACTTGGACTTGATATTACAAGAAAATTCAGGTTTGATTAATTGCATTAATTTTGGAATAGGGTATTTCCCCAAATCTATTTTAGCTCAAAATCTATTTTTAGAAATATGAAATATTTTGGAGTAAAAAATGGTCTGTTAATTTAGATCTGTTTGGAAGAAGGAAAATTTTAATTGCTTGTGTCATCCTAAGCTGGAATGTTCCCCCATTTCTTTTTACCCTTTCTCAAATGGCAAACATATAGTTTTACTTTCTTTGCTTGAAGAACCACACATTTTGAACAATCTAGTTGTGTAACTTTCTTTTTGCTCTATGAAACACAAACATTGAACAATCTAATCAAAACTTGGATTAAATATTTCATGAAATTCAGGCCTGTGGAGCGACTCAAGACCTTCAGGTCTTCTAGTTTGGTCTTTCTGTGTAGAAAACTTTGTGGGAAATGAAGAAATTGCTTATAACAAGCACTTTCTTCATTTTCCAAGATGTTTTCTGAAGCCTTTATCTTGTTTGGCATCAAAAGGCATCATCTCGTGGTGATGGGTTTATTGTGGTATATCATTTCAGGAAGATCCGGACGCACATCTGCCGCGGATAAACGCTTCTCTGTTCATGTCTCCTGGAGGAGAAAAGTTCTATCAGCTGCTCTTATTCTTCTCCGGCTATGCTCTCCAGAAAATGCTCGAAAATCAATATGGTATGTAGCTTTATATTCAAACCTTTACTATCTATGGTAAATGATGCAACTTAACCCTTTCCCAAACAAGACCTGGTTTTGACGTCCCCAATGGAAGAGGCTTGGGAAAACATTGAGACAAAAGAAGAAACTGCTGATATCCAGCAGTTTCTCCTTTTGTCTCAGTATTTTCTGTGCTATATTTTACACAAATTCTTTCTTTAATGACATCCATTTTGTCATTTGTGGCAGTTTTTGAAGTGGATCACCCTAAAATTTTGTCGTTTGGTAATGGGTTAAGAGGCTGTCAACCCTGGGATCTGTTCATTCATATCTGATTAAAAGTCCTGCAGGGTTTTCCCGGACGCAGGATATTGCGTCCTAGACTCTTAAAATTGGGTTCAGGACTCTTAAAAATATATTATGTGCGTCCCATGGGACTCCCACATAAAAGTACAAGTACTAGCTTACTTGAAGTGCTTTGATCGTCTAGTTTACCGAAACTACACCTGCTTACATTCATTTAGGAATTTTAAGCAGACATTATGTGCATGACATCAAACACATTCTTGACAGACGATTGCATAAGGTTCCATTTTTATTACTCACAATAAGAAATACTCTTATAGGCGGGGGGGGGGGGGTGGGTAGAAGGGATTTGTACCCAAATTGTTTTGTACTTTTCTGTGACTTTTCCTAATTATGCTCCCCGAAGGGAGAGCATATAGTCGCCGCTTTGTCTGTCCGTCTGTCCATCCGTCCATCATTCCGTCCGTCCGTCCGTCCGAAGCGATTTCTCCATAACCATTTGGCCAAATTAAATGAAACTTACCATGTGAACTCCCTATGACAAAATGCCGATGTACTTTTCCCGGTTTTTGGATATGAGGCCTCGTCATGGGAAAAGGGGACTTAAGGTTAAATACAGTTTTTCTCTAATTTCTCCTTGTCTAATGGTCAGAATTTGATGAAATTTCATATTTGAGTAGCAAATCAGGTGCCCTTGACAATAAACTATTTAAAATTTGCGTATACAAAATATGTCATGGAAAAAGGGGGCTTAACATTTGTTAGCTTTATAGTAGCTCTGCATGGCATATATTTATTGTGACAATGCCTTATTCGGGGAGCATTGTCCGTCTCTGACGGCTCTTGTTTTTACCAGATTTGATAAAATCAATACTTCTTCCAGATGGGATAAAGTGTTATACGAAAATCCAAACATATTCCTGTTTTCTGGGTAGCATTGGAACTCTGAATCATCAAATTCCAGTCCTAAGTGTTCCTTGTAAAATTACATTTATAAATTAAATTTGATTTTGATATTATTCAGAAGGATTCCACCATTTTGGTCAATACAAACCCTATGACAAGCTGGATGCCTATATTTTGTTAAACATACAAAGCCAAATACTAATAATGGGCCTGAGTTTGCTGCAGTCTTTTTAAATATGGTCAATATTTGGTGTTCATATTTAACTGATTTTCTAAGAAAGGACTCTTAAAATTAACACAAGGACTCTCAAAAATCATAGCTGAGGGTCCCAAGGACTCCTTCTTTACAAGATCCAGGGAAAACCCTGAGTCCTCCTGATTGCTTTTGAGGTCCAACTTTTGGCCTAATAATCATTTTCAAAATTGTTTGGTATGTTTGTTCATTTATATAAGAATCCTTAGAGCCTTAAAATTTTGTATGTTTATTCTTAGTGTTGGTAATCACGTGATTTCTGTTTGGACACATGAAAAATGACGTCCATTGGCCTATGTTGGTGGTGATTTTGGCGGTAAGCAGATATTTCTCGGTTTGTAGGGAATTTCATCCAGAAAAAGTATACCCAATATCATGGCCCAAAATTACCAGTCGTCCGTGAACAGTATTGACATTATCTAGTTGCGATTCTCTTCGATAGAAATTTTGTGACAAAGTGTTTGCTGATACAGATAGTATGGATCTTTGCGAGAACATCTTGGTACCATATGGTCAGAAAATTTGTGGGCCATGATTTAGGGTCTGAATTTCTAGATGAAATTTCCTACTTATTGAGAAATATCGGCTTACCTTTAAAATCACTACCAACTCAGGCCAATAGACACCATTTTTCCGTGTGATGATTCCGCACTGAAATCATGTGATCACCAACACTATATGCTGTATGTCTCAAAGCCCACTAAGGTGAGTGATGCAGGGCCATCTTGGCCCTCTCATTATTTTAAATAAAAAATCTTATTTATTTTCACAGGATCAAAAGCACCTTCCAGGCCCAAGTACCCCTCCCTGACACCCCAGAATCTTCAGCACGCTGATGTAATGATGAAGGCTCTGTTGTGTGATGCCATCAGATACAGGAAAAATTACTTTGACAATGCTCAACTTACACTGAAAGCTGGTAAAATATGGAAAGAGGCGGCAGAGTGAGTCAACACTTTTCCTTAATCCTTTACCAAACAAGACCTGGTTTTGACGTCCCTATTTAAAAAGGCTTGGGAAAATATTGAAACAAAAGAAGAAACTGCTGATAACCAGCAGTTTCTCCTTTTGCCTCAATATTTTCTGTGCTACAATTTGCACCAACTTAATCTTTTTCAACATCTATTTTGTCGTCTGCAGCAGCTTTCAAATTGGAACAGTTGAATTATTTGTCGTTTGGGAAAGGGTTAATTAACCCTTTTTGTACGGCAAAACTTTGAAAGCTGTTACAGATGAATAAGAAAAAGATGATGAAGAAAGAATTTGTGTATGATACAGTGCAGAAAATATTGAGGGAAAAGGAGAAAATGCTGATTATCAGCATTTTCTTCTTTTGTCTCAATATTTTCCCAAGCCTACTACTTTATGGATGTCAATAGTAAGCCTTGTTTTGGGAAAATGTTAATACTAAATTTTAAGTTGATCTAAATTCAAAAGTGGTGTAAGCATTCTTAACCCATTACGGGACTGTTTCATCAGACACAGGAAAAATTACTTTGACAATGCTCAACTTACTCTGAAAGCTGGTAAAATATGGAAAGAGGCGGCAGAGTGAGTCAACACTTTCCCTTAATTAACCCTTTCCCGAACGACAAAATTTTGGGGTATTCCAATTTCAAAGAAGATGCAGACGACATTTCAATGTGGTGAAATTTCAAGATCTTATAGCTTTTTTGGGTAGAAAACATTGTGGGAAATGAAGAAATTGCTTGTGACAAGCAATTTCTTCATTTTCCACAATGTTTTCAAAAGCCATTATATTTTGTGGAGTCAAAAGGAGTCATTCTGTGGTAATGGGTTAACCCTTTCTAAAAGACAAAAAAATGACTTGTCCAATTTGAAAATTGCTGCGGACGGCAGAATAAATGTTGATGAGGATAGGATTTGTGTACAATATAGCGGTACACCCAGAAAATATTGAGGGTAAAGGAGAAAATGCTGGTTCTTAGCATTTTCTTCTTTTGTCTCAATTTTTTCCCAAGCCTATTTTGTAAGGGATGTCAAACTAAGTCTTGTTTGGGAGAGGGTTTTAATTAGCCCTTTTTCTAAATGACAAAAAAATTGACTTGCCCAATTTGAAAGCTGCTACAGATGACAAATGGAAGTTGTTGAAACCAAAATTTGTCTGCAAATAAGTCTTTACTTATGGGTACTTGAAAGACAAGTCTTGTCTTGAATAGGGTGAAGACAATTTTGTATATCAGTTCTAAATTGATCATTTTCCATTTCGATCCTTATGGTTTTGCTGCCCATTTGAATTGTCAAAAAAAAAATGATTCTATTGTTTCACTACAAAGTTGGATTTGGTTGATATTTTGTGATCTCATTGATTTTGCTGTCCCTTTTCTCTACCTTTTTGTAAACTAGTAGACTCAGATTGGTTACTTTTGAAATCTTAACCCATTACCAAACGGCAAAATTTTAGACTTGTCCAAATTCAAAGATGTTGCAGTAAATGAAATTCAAAATATTTTTGGCTTTTTAAAGAGAAAACATTGTGGGAAATGAAGAAATTGCTTGTCACATGCAATTTCTTCATTTTCCACAATGTTTTCCAAATTAATTATCTTGTGGGGGAGTCAAAAAGAGTCATTGTGTGGTAATGGGTTAACTTAAAGTTTACTCTGAAAGAGTGAAAAGTATGGAATTTATAAAGAAACAGCATGTTAGATTGTTTACTTGCTTTTTATGCCCCCATATCGAAAGATCGGGGGCATATTGTTTTACTCGTGTCCGTCTGTATGCCTGTCAGAAAACTTACCATTTGCCTTTTCTCCAAAAATATTTGACCTGCTAAGCTCAAATTTGGTTTACAACTTCCTTTCAACGATATCCATCTTTTCCATGCAATATGACATTCCTCAAGGTCATCTGTTAACCCTTATCAACCCTTTAAAGGAAAATTTAACATTTTAGAAAAATGGCCAT
Source organism: Fragum sueziense (assembly GCA_963680895.1). Classification (NCBI taxonomy): domain Eukaryota; kingdom Metazoa; phylum Mollusca; class Bivalvia; order Cardiida; family Cardiidae; genus Fragum; species Fragum sueziense. The sequence continues at coordinate 52,544,906 of OY804599.1, read as the reverse complement.
TTCGGGGGCATTTGTGTTTCACAAACATAGATCTCTATCTTGTTCACATGCAAATTATCACTTTTCAACACAAAAACCTCATAACTGCAGCTTGTTTTAAGCTGCAGTTACAAGGTTTTTAGCTCGACTTTTCGAAGAAAATGAGAGCTTATACTGTCACCCGGGCGTTGGCGTCGGCGTTGCAACAAAGGTTAAAGTTTTTTCAATCATCAATAACTTCCATACTATCAAAGGGATTCAAACTTGGAATACTTATTCATCATCACACCCTCTACCTTACTATCAGGGCCCAAGACCCTGGGTCCACTATATTTGGAGTTATGCCCCCTTTATACTAAGCAACTTAAAAAGGCGAGCGCGCTGTCTTCGGACAGCTCTTGTTGTTTAAAAGCAGCGGAATGTTATTGTTTTGTTTATTTAGTGAACATGTGAAAGAACACAGGAAGCTGAGCAAAGAGATTAGAGAGCTGGATTATCAGATACGGGAGGAGGAACAAAGAGCGCTGGAGAACTCCCTTACTCGGGGAAGGTAGATCTATTTGTTTTGACTCTTCTTTGTCATATTGAAAAGCCCCAATTGCGGAGTCGGTAACACCAGAGTCTGTCAATCAAGGGGTTGCAAGTTCTAACCCCGGCTTGGCCAGTATCCATTCTGACATTTGACAGAAGTCATTTGTCTCTCACCAATGGGTGTGAATCATCTATGTGAAAGAGAGCAGCTGGAGGCTCGGTTTGGTTATTGTGGTGGTACTCACTGGTGAAAGAAATAAAAGGAATCCAAGCTTAGATGTTCCAGCTGCCGCGATATGACCATAGCAGTTGAAAACGACGTTAAACCCTGATAAATCAATTAAAATTCTTTGTCATGTTTAAATAGCCCAATTCTTTTCAAAGACTTTTCGATGCCAAAAAGATAAAGGCTTGGAAAAACATTTTGGTAAATGAAGAAATTGCTTGTGACAAGCAATTTCTTCATTTTCCACAATGTTTTTTTGCACAGAAAGCACTAGAAAATTCTCTTACTAGCTGAAGGTAGATCTATATGGTTTTACCCTTCTTTGTCATCATGAATTAATCCATTGTCAGATGGCAAAATTTGAAGCTTGTCCAAATTGTAAGAACTTGCAGACAACAATTGTTTTCGAAAAACCTATCTTGTGGAGTGTGAAAAGGCATCACTTTCAGACAATAGGTTAATTCTTTTCCAATTTCTAACTTGAAAGTTACTGGAGACAACAATTTGAGCTAGCCCACTGATTAGAGGGGATAATGAAATTTTGGAATGCAATATTTATTTATTATTCATCAAACTCTAATTTGAGGGTACTCATTGGAATTGTCTCATTGAGACAAATGGTTACCCACAACATATGTTTTGGAGTTTAACCCTTTCCCAAACAAGACCTGCTTTTGACGAAAAAGTCAAAATTTTGCCATTTGGGAAAGGGTTAAATATCAAATTTAGAATGCCTTTACCCAGTCTTGTCTGTAGCTCTGAAATGGATAAGTTTCTCTTACAGTCCAACAAAACGACAAGGCCGACTTGACAATCTAGATCCAAACTTTGATCCGCGGACCATCCAGCGCGCTCAGCGCGTGCAGTGTGTACGAGACATGTGGAAACAGCTCGACGACTTTGAGCGGACGGAAGCTGCGGAGAGAGAAATTATAGAGTCCATCGTTGAGAGAACACTGAACAAGTGTAAAATAGACAAAATTGATGCTGCGGAGATCCATGTTAAAGAAATTTTAAAAGTTTTTGGCAGAAAACATTGTGAGAAATGAAGAAATTGCTTGTCAGAAGCAATTTCTTCATTTCCCACAATGTTTTCCAAAGCTATTATCTTTTGGGGCATCAAAAAGTTTCAATGTCTGGGAACGAGTTTAGAGTTAAGCACAAATACATTAAGTCCATTATATGGTAAAATGTATAAACTTTCTCTTACAGTCCAACAAAAAGACAAGGCCGACTTGACAATCTAGATCCCAACTTTGATCCGCGGACCATCCAGCGCGCTCAGCGTGTGCAGTGTGTACGCGACATGTGGAAACAGCTTGACGACTTTGAGCGGACGGAAGCTGCGGAGAGAGAAATTATAGAGTCCATTGTTGAGAGAACACTGAACAAGTGTAAAATAGACAAAATTGATGCTGCGGAGATCCATGTTAAAGTCCCGGATATGTTACTGCGTGAATGTGGGGAAGAGATTAGAAGAGTAAGAAGTAGCACTATATTCCATTATTATGCTCCCCAAAAAAATTTCGGGGGAGCATATAGTCGCCATGCTGTCCGTCCGGCTGTCCGTCCGTGTGTCCGTCCGTCCTTCCGTCCACTGCCAGATCTCAGCAACCCTTGGACCAAATTCAATGAAACTTCACATGTGAACTCCTTGGGATAATACCTAGGGACCCTTGTCTCCGTTTCTTAATTTGAGGCTGCGTCATGGAAAAAGGGGCCTTAGTGTAAAAATCAGTTTTTCTCTAATTTCTCTTCATCTAATGGGCAGAATTTATTGAAATGTTGTACTTATCAAGTTATGTAACAAATAGGATGTTCTAGACCATATTCTATAAATAATGTGTGTACAAAATAAGCTGTCATGGGAAAAGGGGGCTTGATAAGCACTTATTCGGGGAGCATAATCCGTCTATGACGGCTCTTGTTAGGTTATCAATCAATCTGTAGAGCTAAGACTTGTGAAAAGGTTATCATCAGCAACAACAAATTAACCCATTACCAGACGACAAAATTTTGGACTGTTCCAATTTGAAAGGAGTTGCAGACGACAATTTCAAGTTGATGAAATTTTTAATATCTTTCCATTTTTGGTTAGAAATCATTGTGGAAAATTAAGAAATTGCTTGTCACAGGCAATTTCTTCATTTTCCACAATGATTTCCCAATCCTATTCTACCAGGGACGTCAAAACCGGGTCTTGTTTAGGAAAGGGTTAATGAAGCTTGCTTTAACCAAAGAAGAGTGAAAACCTTTTGATCAATGGCAAAGATCAAGATAACTTTTTTTTATAAAAAAAATGTTTTTTGAGCTACAGACGAAAGGAGGTTTTAAAAATGCAAAATTTCTTAAATATTGATCAAATGCTATGTTGTGGATATTTATTGGAATCGTCTCATAGGGACAATTTAAATGAGTACCTACAGCACAGGGTTTGTAATTGAAATAACAAAGTAAGAATTACTTTACCCCTCTTTTCTGTAGCTCTGATCAGATAGGAGAGCATTTGTATTTCATAAAGCAATTAACCCTTTCCCACACATTGATGCTTTTGGATGCCCCACAAAATAAAGACTTTGGAAAACATTGTGGAAAATGAAGAAATTGCTTGTGACAAGCAATTTCTTCATTTCCCACAATGTTTTCTACCAAGAAAGACCAAAAAATGTTAAATTTTTTTCAATGGAAATGATCGTCTGCAACACCTATGAGTTTAGACCAGCCTATAATTTTGCCGTTTGGTAATGGGTTAAAAGTGCATCTTATATTTACAGAGGAATGTTTCCAATACATACGAAGGTGGAAAATTAAACCTGGAGAGTGTCATACAACTGTGGAACCTTTGTCTTAAACTCTATCTAGAAAAACTAAAACAAGGTAGGCGATATTTTTTAAGCATTTCCCAAAGAAGACTGGGTTTTCATGTCCCAAATAGAATTGGCTTGGGAAAACATTGAGGCAAAAGAAGATAATGCTGTTAATCAGTATTTTCTCCGTTTGCATCAATGTTTTCCGAGCTATATTACTTATATAAGTTTTACCTTTAGTAACATTCATTTTGTTGTCTGCAGCATTTTTCAAATTGGACCACCTTAGAAAATGTCTAAAACTATCTGACACATTTATAGTTATGGACAGTTCTTGGTTCAAGAAATGCAGATGAGAAAGCAAAGTGGTACACAGAAAAATAACGAATTATTGTGGCAAAAGAGAAGAAAATGCAGGGGGATTAGGAGAAGTATTTTATGAGAATTTAAACCTTTCCCATACGACAAAATTTTAGGGCCGTCCAAATTCAAAGGGGTTGCAGACGACAAAATGAATTATATCAAAAGGAGAAAATATGCATGTTGTAGCCCAGAAAATATTGCGGCAAAAGGAGAAACTGCTGATTACCAGCAGTTTCTTCTTTTGTCTCAATGTTTTCCAAAGTCATGTCTATTAAGGACGTCAAAACCAGGTATTTTATGAGACTTTAAACTAGGGTCATATCTCTATAATGATCTTGTTGTTGAGTGGAATGTAAAAACTGATTTAATCAAACATGAGGTAGGGAAAAAACATGATATTGTTTGGAAAAGAGCGAAATCAAATCAAAATAGAAGTATAGGATGGAAAGAATTCTTCAGTTTATATTTACAGACAAAATATTACTTTGCATTCATGCTCTCCAGCTTTGTGCTTGCATTTTGTCATTCCTTCCCAATCTGTTTTTAAGACATACTGTTTTCTTAACACTGGCCTATATTAAGCTGACAAACATGTCTTTGATGCATAAAATTAAATGAAGAGATAAACTTAACATATTTTGTTTCAGTTGGAATGCCCAAGTTTGATGAAGATGTGAAGGTGTTGACTTCCCAAGTACACATACAACATAACTACCTGCAAAATGCCAAAACATTGAGGTAATTTTACATTTACTGTCTTCTCAAGTACACATACAACACAATTATCTGCAAAATGCCAAAATATTGAGGTAATTTTACTTTCACTGACTTCTCAAGTAGACATACAAAATAACTACCTCACAATGCCAAAACATTGAGGTAATTTTACACACATCATTTCCTAACCAAAATGGGGGTTTTATGTCTGTTATAAACCTGATTGGGAAAACTCTGAGACAAAAGAAGAACATGCAAATAATCAATATACCTGAGCTAAATTGTTCCAGGACTCCTTTTATCAATATACATTTTTACAATGCAGCAGCTTTAAAGTACACATACAACACAATTTCTTGCAAAATGCCAAAACATTGAGGTAATTTTACATGCCCCAACTATTGCTGTGTCACTCATGAGGTCCTAGGTTTGCTCCTTGGCCATGGCAAACATACTTTGGGCCAATGATTTGATGATTGTTAGACTATATTAGTGAGCCACTTGACATTCTATAAGGATGGTTTGCAGTGGTTTCAATAACTTTTTGGGCACCTGGGCCAGAAGGTAAAGTAGGCGGGGGATTTTCTGTATTTCCTATTAACCCCATACAAAATTCTCAAAAGTACCAGGGGGTATGTACTCAATTTCAGTCAAATAGGAGGGGGAAATCCCCGCCCCCGCCTCTTAATGAAACCCCTGGGTTTGGTAGAACTTGAATGAAAAATGATAGGAATCAATGGTTAGGTCTGCATTTGCCATGGTATGACCATAGCTGTTGAAAGAAGCATTAAACCTCAGTCAATCTTTTTCCAAGGAATGTTGGAGTCTCAACTTAGTTCTGATGATACTTGGAAATCTATTTAGTTATGTTAAAGCTTGGTCGATTTGAGGCAACAGGGAAGATTTTTATGCCACTGTATAGAAAGATCAGGGCATACAGTTTTACTTATGTCTCTCTGTCTGTCTGTGCATATGTCTGTGTCTGTCTGTCTGTCTGAAAACTTGACATTGGTCATTTTGGGGCATTAGTGTTTCACAAACACATTTTGTTTTAAAGGGGCCCATGCTAGGTTTTTATGCTTCCGAACTGTTCGGGAACTCATATTTGTGCATGGAAAAACAAGTTGCAATGCATAAAAACCTCAATCACAGCGAATAACCATCTTTCCTTTGCTATAGATCAATCCTTTACAAGCGTGTATACACATTTTATTTTTACTTCAAAAGGAGACAAGGTCAAGGTCAACAAGACACACCTCCGCAGTATTAACACACCGTACAACCAGACTGTGACCTTATTTGAGAGGGATACATGGAAAGGTTTATTTTGTACAAGCACTGAACATTTATACGCGTATTTATCAACTATAGAATACCAAAGATCCTTTCGTTTATTTATAAAAGTAAATTCATTTGACCTACCATGCACATGACATCAGATGCCCAATCTGTCTTCGCAAACTTTTGACGCAGCCGGTTATACAGTGTGTTGAATCTCGCTGAGCACAGATGACGCACCTCTGAGGTAATTGATTTTTGAAGGTTGAGCATATGCAACCGTTACAAAACAAAAACAAGGACAATATGAACCAACCCGCACATTATTAATTGACTTGGATTTTAATACTTAATAAAGCTTGATGAGTACTAACAATGGACATAAGTGATCTACCCCTTCAGGTTGGTAATTTCATACATTATTTCTGGTTTGTAATTATTGTGCCATTTGCATTTTCGACAGCCTAGCTGGTCCCCCTTTAACCCTTTCCCAAACAGAACATTTTTGGGGCATTCCAAGTGAAGAGCTTCTCCAGATGACAAAATTCATGTTAAAAAGGAAAGGGTTTGTGTACAATATGGCACAGAAAATATTGAGACAAAAGGAGAAACTGCTGGTTATCAGCAGTTTCTTCTTTTGTTTCAATGTTTTCCCAAGCCTTTTCTGTTAGGGACGTGAAAACCAGGCCTTGTTTGGGAAAGGGTTAATGATATTTTCAAAATAAATATTTATAAATGCAATCAAAGCCAGACATCTTTTGTGAAAGTGTTAAAGAAGATGTGCAAATCTGTTTTACTTGCAGGAATCAGATGTCGGAGAAGGTTCCAGTCCTAAAAGGGTCAATAGAGAAGTTACGACAGAGACTGGATACGGCCATGTTTGAAGATGAATCTCCCAGCTCCATTCGAACTACAGTAAGTGGTCAGGCTAAATATGGCAGTGTTGTCACTCGTCAAAGTTCTGTCACTCGTCAAAGTTTTGTCACTCATCAAAATACTTTCAAATATCCTGTAAATTGCCAAAACACTGTCAAAAATTCTGTAAATTGTCAAAATACTGTCAAAAATTCTGTCACTTGTCAAAATTCTGGTGTTCAATCCATTGTGAATAGTTTCTGTGATAAAACTAGTGATAGTAACATTTGTAATAAGAAAAGTACTCTGATAAATGAAAGTACTCTTTCTGGTACCAGAAATGCCAATTCAAAAATGCAAGAGGATGAAATTAGTGGTAGTTTTAAAAGGCAACATTGTAAGCTAAAAAAATTCAAAGAAGCAATAACCAAATCAGACAGTGCAGAAAATGAAGACAAATTTAAACAGAAAAATTCCGCTAATAACAGTACAGACAATTTTAGAAATGGTGTCAAGATGAAATCTAAGCATAGGAAAATACTTGAAAACGAAAATATTCAAACTCAAGACAAGAATAGCCAATTGAAGGATGATACAATACAAAATATAATCACAGGTGAGAATGATCAAAATGAAACGAGCATTCCCAGTAAATCAAGGTCAAATAATATGAGAGGGAGTAGCAGCTCTGCTAAACACAAACCAATAGGGCATATAGACAAAGGCAAACGTTTGTTGCACTATTCTCTCAATGATTCAGCTTCAAAATGTTATGAATGTGGACCTGTATGCATCTGTCAGCAAACATGTATGGCAATGAAAAGTGATAGATCATGTAGTCAAGTTATGTCTTCATCAAGAGATAGTAAAAATTCTAATGAACACATGGGTCCTTTGGAACAAAGATCCAAAACTCTAGAAGACTTTGAAGCTGGCCTTAGAGCTGCAAGTCTCCACCCTGAACATGTAGCTATAATTGATGAAAATAAGGATAATGACTGTTTGGAAATTGATCACGATAAAACATTAACACAATTCAATTTATCATCAAGCCATATGGAGAAGAATGATTCAACATCACTGCAAGTCAATACCTCATCAGGTTTTACTATAGAACAAAACAATGTAAACAAGGAAATGTTTGAAGTCCCTAGTATGAAAGGTTTAGATACCTCTATACTCTCCACTAGCTCAAGTAAAACAGCGCAAGTCAATGCATCATCAGGTTTTACTATAGAACAAAGAAATGTAGACAAAGAAAAGTTTGAAGTTCCTAGTATAAAAGATTTAGATAACTCTACTCTCTCCTCTAGTTCAGGCAAAACAATAGTGCAACTCAATGCATCATCAGGTTTTACTATAGAACAAGTCAATGTAAACAAGGAACAGTTTGAAGTCCCTAGTATGAAAGGTTTAGATACCTCTATGCTTTCCACCAGCTCAGGTTACCAGTCTAAACAATCCAATACACCACAGAGTGATGCTGCAGTTCCCATATTTTGTGAAACTAGAGGTGATCTTGAAGAATCAAATATCGCTGCTTTTCATTATAAACCTCGTAACTGCAGCTCAGAACAAGCTGCAGTTTCGAGATTTTCGGTGAAAAGCGATGATATGCTCGATTATTCACAATTTAATTCTTATGTATCAACTGTAAATACTCAACCATTCTCTCATGCAACAAGTCTTACTAGTCCACATGAGATTCACTATTGTGAATCTCATATGGACTCAGAAGACTTGGTGCATGTCAAAAATACACAACAAATGTCCTTGCCAAACATTACCAGTATACAACCAAATCAAGTAATAAAAAGGCATCAGTTAAAAGACATGTTTTGTGCTGAAACAAACAACACTTCATCGATGACTCAGAGACAAAACACAGATAAATTGTCCAAATTCTTGCCTTTAAAAGATATGTCTATGTCCGAGGAAACTTTACAGGACTCAGATCTTGAAACCAGCACTTTATCAATACAAGAAATTACTGTGTCCAATAAAGACATCACACCAAGGAAAAGTACAAGTCCTAGAATTTCACAATCTATTAAAGATATGTCTGTTGAAGATTTGAATACAATGGATATTTCTGGTAATGAGGCCGCTAAGGTTTCTGACAGCAAAGATTATTACACAGAGGTAACAGGGTTTGACAATGACGATAGCATAATAACAATAAGTTGTGTCTTAAAACCAAGCTTTGATATGCATAGAGCATTCAAACATAACATATCAAACAGAAATGAATTTCCAAGTAAAGACTCCAATGCTAGCATGCATGATCAGAGATTAGTAGATCCAAAGGATGGTGATATCGCAGCCATTCCTAGCTTAAAAATCATATCTCCATTTTTGATCACTCAAAGTGGGCATGGGTTTGTTCAACCAAAAATAACAAGAGAATCCAATTCATTCTTAAATGGTAGCTCAAAAGAATCAAGGGAACAAAGAAAGGCTGTTAGGACCAGAAAACTTGCTATGGGTCAACTTACATCTTCTAGTTTTATCGATTCTAACAATGTTTTGAACCCTTCACAAATAACAGAAAAAATGATCAGTAGAATTAACCAGAGTGAAAATGGTGGCATATTAAGTAAAGCTTATCATGAACATGGGATAACAAAGGGTGATTTAATATATGAAAAACAATCCATATTTGGGCCAGGTGGCATTAAAAAGGGAAGACCAGATTTAAGTCCAAGGTCGGTAAAAAAAGTAAGATTTGACCGTTGTTAAAATTAGGTTATTAAGTATATTTATTAAGTTATTCCGTCTTGCACATATCGATGGTCAGCGCGAAACGGTTGTAACTGCCTATATGTTTATAGGCAGTTACAACAGTTTCGCGCTGAGCCATCGAATTATATGTGACCCGTCACGCCAAAAGGGACCTTATAGGAAGTGTGAAAAATTTTGACCCTAGTCAGTCTGTGCAGTCTGCGCAGCCAGACTAAGGCAGATACTTTTCACTTTTATGTAATTTTCTGAATCTGGAATGTTTTGCCTATCTTACTATGGGTTCATTTTTCGTATACAGAATCTGGTTGACCTGTGCTGAGTCTGATAAGTTTGTCAAAATTTGGATTTTTGTAGTTCGAATAAGGTCCCTTTTAGCGTAACTGGTCACATTGATGCAAGTTGAACCTTTCCCAAATAAATTCAAGTTTTGGTGTCCTGCGAGGAAAGATGTTGTCGGAAAACACTTAAGGATAAGAAGACAATGCTAATAATCATCATTTTCTCCTTTTGCATCAATATTTCCTGTGATATATTGTGCACAAATGTAATCCTTAATAACATTTACTTTGTGGTCTGCAGCAACTTTTAAATTGGACCACCCTACACTTTAGTGTCTTGGAATGGGTTAAACTTTTGAGTCTCTAGATTTCACACAAAATCTCCAACACAGAAATCTGTAGTTTTCTTGTTGATACAAATACAGATATGTGATTCGTCATGCTAAAAGGGACCTATAGAAAGTCTATGAAACGAAAGTTGAAAAAATGGATCAGATTCGGCAGAGGTCAAACAGATACTGTATTTAGAAAATGAACATATAGTAAGTTAGGGGAAATATTTTACATGCAAAACACTATCTTAACCCTTTCCCAAACAGCAAATTTTCAAAATTTCCATTTCAAAAACTGCCACAAATGACAGAATGGATGTTATTAAAGATAGGATTTGTGTAAAATATGGCACAGAAAATATTGAGACAAAAGGAGAAACTGCTGGTTATCAGCAGTTTCTTCTTTTGTTTCAATGTTTTCCCAAGCCTTTTATATTAGGGATGTCAAAACCAGGTCTTGTTTGGGAAAGGGTTAAGTGATAAATGTTGATCCTAGCCAGGTTGCGCGGACTGTGCAGACTCACTAGGGTTGATACTTTTCACACTTACCATAAGGTCCCTTTTAGCATGATTGGTGGCGTAATAATGCCAGAGATTGTTAGAGATAAAGATAGAATGTAAATGAATTTTTTGGTCAATAAAAACCTTCCCCAAATAAGTCAAGTTTTGATATTCCTAAAAGAAGAGGCTCGAGAAAACATTGAAGCAACTTATGAAAATTCTAAAAAAAAAAAAATATAATATAGGATCTGGAAAAACGTCCCTTATAGCATTTGAGAACAACATTGATCCAGATCAGCCTGTGCATATGCACAGTCTGATCAGGATCCATGTTGTTCTCTAATAGCTTCTTCTTGAACTGTAGTAACTTAAAGAGAGCAGCATGGATGCACATTGGACTGTATTTGACAACAGGCTTATCTTGAAACTCAATTTTTAAAAATGCTTTAAGGGACGTTTTTCCAGATCCCGGCTCATATATATAATTACCATTGTCTCCTTTTGCCTCAATATTTTCTTGACTGCATTATAGTGATTCTACACAAATTCTATATTTATTTCAAAACACCTGTTTTGTTGTCTGTAGCAGCTTTAAAATGTTCATGCTCTAAAATTATGCCATTTGGGAAAGGGTTGATACAACAACTTGTTCCATTATAAATCATTAATTGTGTTACCTGGAAATCTTTTTCTTTGTCTGATGTATGGGCATAACATGTTTCTTTGCCTTAACCCATTCCCACACATTGACACTTTTGATGCCCTACAAATAAAGGCTCTGGAAAACATTGTGGGAAATGGTGACATTGCTTATGACAAGCAATTCCTTCATTTCCCATAATGTTTTCTACCCAGAAAACTAAAAAATGTAAAATCTCATTCACTTGCAATTGTTGTCTGCAACTTCTTTGAATTTTGACAAGTCTGAAATTTTGCCATCTGGTAATGGTTCGATATAGGATTTATGTATTTTAAATATGATTTTATGAAGAGAGGCAGAGAATTTTCTAAAAGTTGATTTTTGAAGAACAAAATCACTTTACTTAGCATGATAAATTCATAAATGCTATTTTGAAATTGTCATCATAGCATTGTTATCCTAAACCTTCTGTTTAATCTATTACTAGATAATTTACTGATAGAACAGTCTAAATTAATTTATTTGAATTGAATTTGATTTGGCATTGGGTTTCAATTTTCCTTCTGTGTAAAATGTTTTCATCTGGTAATGGGTTAAGATCAAAGACATTACTTGTGATGTTAATGCAGTCATTGTTAACAGTTCAAAAGTTCATGCTGTAAAAGTCAGTTACATGTGTTCATATTTTATTGAAATAAAGCTAAGAAAGTATTAATTTCTTTGAGTTTTTCTTTGATTTGGCATTTGCGCAAATGAATACTTCCAAGAAATTTCTCTGTCTCTTAAGAAATCCTCTTTAACCCTTTCCCAAACAAGACCTGGTTTTGACATCCCTAGCAGAAAAGCCTTGGGAAAACATTGAGACAAAAGAAGAAACTGCTGATAACCAATATTTTCTATGCCATATTTTACACAAATCCTATCTTTAGTAACATCGATTTCGTCATTTGTAGCAGTTTTTGAAGTGGATCATCCTAAAATTTTGCCGTTTGGGAAAGGGTTAATCTATTACCGGACTGCAAAATTTTAGACTGGTCCTAATTGAAAGATGTTGCAGACGACAATTTCAGTGGAATAAGATTTTACATTTTTTGGTCTTTCTTAGTAGAAAATATTGTGGGAAATAGGGAAATTGCTTCACTCCAGCAATTTTCTCATATTCCACAATGTTTTCCAAAGCCTTTATCTTGTGGGGAATCAAATGTGTCATTATATGGCAATGGGTTAATCTTTTCCCAAGTGGCAAAAAATTGATCTATTAACCCATTACCAAATGACAAAATTCTAGACTAATCCAAATTCAAAGATGTTGCAGACGATAATTTCAAGCGAATGATATATAGCAAATTTTGGTCTTTTGGGGTAGAAAATATTGTGGGAAATGAAGAAATTGCTTGTCACAAGCAATTTCTTCATTTTCCACAATGTTTTCCAAAGCCTTATTATTTAGGGGTGTCAAAAGGAGTCACTGTGTAGTAATGGGTTAAGAAAGGTGGGCAAGTATTTTAGGCAAAAAACACGCAAGCTGTACTGTATAGGGATGTGGAAATCAAGTTAACTGTGGAAGGGACCATTTCACCTTTTGTCAAATCTGCTTGCAATGATCTAATGTTTACAAAATATGCCAAAAGCAAATATTTGCTAGCTTAGTCAGGCAGTGCAATACAGAAAACATCAAGGGAAAGGGAGAAATTGGTTGTCATAGGCATTTCTTCCAATTATCTTTTGATATTTTTCCAGGCATTCTCTATTGAATATGTCAAAACTAGGTAAAGAAATGAAATTTAGAAATTAACCAGAACAAATATCCACCCAAGTAAATATGTCAAACAATGTACAGTACAGCTCGTATGTTTTTTGCCTAAAACACTCGCCCTCCGCGATTGTCTAACACGATCATCACGTTTTTCCACTCAGAAATTTCCACACATCACTACAAAATGTGGTGGCGGGTGGAAAATTGCGGTAGAGTGGATGGGTATAGTCTAAGCTTGTCCATGCAAATCACTGCGAATCACGACGGTCTAATGGGAAATCGTTGTGTTGGGATTCTGCAGGTTTGGGTGGAAAAACACGCTCACAGCGGCCATCATGCTTTTTCACCCTTCAAATGGCAACGCATAGCTGTACTGTATGCCAAACTTTTTCTACCTTTTGGCTCTATTAACCCATTACCAAATGGCAATATTTTAGGCTGTTCCAAATTTAAAGATATTTCTGACGACATTTTGAATTGAATGGAATTTAACATTTTTATGCCCCCCGATAGGGAGGCATCATAAATTTGACTTGTCCGTCCGTCCGTCTGTCCGTCTGTCTGTCCGTCCGTCTGTCCGTCATTCCGTCCAAAAACTTTAACATTGGCCATAACTTCCTTATTACTTAACATATTCGCTTCATACTTTACCACAACATTCCTTGGTACATTACCTTTCTGTAGGCACATACTTTGGTGACCTTGACCCCTGGATGACCTTGACCTTGAACATAGATTGGCCATAATTTAATATCAAAGCGGTGTCGGGGGCATTGTCATCTTACAGTGACAGCTCTTGTTTGGTCTTATACGGTAGAAAACATTGTGGGAAATGAAGAAATAGCTTGTCACAAGCAATTTCTCCATTTTCCACAAGGTTTTCCACAGCCATTATATTGTAGGGAGTCAAAAGGAGTCATTGTGTGGTAATGGGTTAATCTATTTCTGCAAATACACGCTTTCTGATGACCCACAAAGAATAGGCTTTAGAAAACATTGTGGAATATTAAGAAATTGCTTGTGACAAGCAATTTCTTCATTTTCAACAAAGTTTTCTACCCAGAAAGATTTAAAAAAAGCTGTAAAATTCCATTTGAGAATGGGTTGAATGTAAGAACCAGGCCCCAGTTTCTCGAAAAAAACTTAAAAGGTATATTCTCATGAGAACATGCTCAACTTCAAAGGGATACTCTCCAACGTTGAAAGGTATTTGATTGAAGTTCACATGGATTTCGTGTGATTTGAGCACGGTGCTCAGATTTGAGCATGGGAACATACTTAATTTTTTTTGAGAAACGGGGACCATGTTTTTGTGTAAACTGTGTAGATAAGAAGATATCTGAGTGCATGAGAAATCAGATGTGGCCAATCTGACTTTTAACCTTTGCAAAACATTACAATTTGAGGGTGGTCCAATTTGAAAGTTGCTGCAGACGACAACATTGCAATCTTTATGCAATATAGCTATGAAAATTATGAGACAAAAGAAGAAAATGCTGATTATCAGCATTTTCATCTTTTGCCTCAATGTCATCCAAAGCCTATTCTATTAGGGACGTCAAAACCAGATCTTGTTTTGGAAAGGGTTAAGCAATAAATAATCGTAGGACCGTTGATCATACGGGCCCCTGATGTCCTGCGTATTTTCCAGTCTCTAGGTATAGGGCTAGTTGAACCCTCGCCGGAAGTGAATTTCTCGCCCCGAGCTGCTGCGACGCCAACAAACCCCATCGTGGTCCCCAGATCCAACTTGTTCGGTAAGTCAATTATTCCTCTTCTGAATGGCAAAATTATTAATCAGCTTTAAACCTTTCTTAACCCTTTCCCAAACAAGACCTGGTTTTGATGTCCCTGATAGAAAAGGTTTGGGAAAACATTGAAACAAAAGAAGAAACTGCTGATAACCAGCAGTTTCTCCTTTTGTCTCAATATTTTCTGTGTCATATTTTTCACAAATCCTATCTTTAATAACATCTATTCTGTCTTTTGTGACAGTTTTTGAAAAGGATCACCCTAAAATTTTGCAGTTTGGGAAAGGGTTAACCTATTTCCACATAATGACGCTTTTTGATACCCTACAACTTAGTACAAGGTAATGGCTTTTAGGAAACAGTGTGGAAAATGAAGAACTGCTTATGGATATCTCACACCATGACCTTTCATTTGTGATCTTTGTTCAAGGAAATTTGATTGGTTAATAAATGTGGTCATGGCAGGGCAGGGCTTATCAGCAAATTCACAAGTCATTCTTTAAAAATTGAACATTGGACCAATTTAGACCAGACTTGGCCGATATATTTCTTACATGGTCCTTTACTTAAATTGTTGGTGAAATTTGTCCATAAACTTTGGTGGTACCTTCTGTGCAAGAATAAATCCCTATACAAGGATTATTTTGGCTCAGAACTTCACGCGAGAAAAATCTCATTCAGCCAAAACGTATGAGAAATACTTTGTTTTCAATGACAAATTGTGCCAAATTCTTTGTGAGAATATAATCTGCTGTGAGATTTTTCTCTCTATTTTATAAATTTGAATGAGATTTCTGACAGGCCCAGTATTTTAAGTGGCTCAAAAGCCATCAATTCTGATGAAAAGTGTAATATAGTATAGAGTACACAGATTTTGGGAAGTAGCACTAAAGGAAGGGACTGGACAGAAAAAAGAGAAAATTTGCACAAATCTTGCTCCAAAATGATCCCTGCCTATATGAGTGCCTTGTTTTGCTACAGTGGATACCCCTACCGCTGCAGATCAGCTAATAGAGGAAATGAAGTCTACAATACAACCTAAACAGTTGTTTACTGTAGAAATGGATCAACTCATTCAACATGGGTAAGTCATTTGATTTAACCCATTACCACACAGTGATGCCTTTTGATTACAATCACTATAAATGCTTTGGAAAACATCATGGGAATTGCAGATATTGCTTTTGACAAGCAATGTCTTCATTTTCCACAATGTTTGATACATAGAAAGATCAAATTAGGTAAAATTTCATTCGGAGAAATGAAACCTATGGTATTAGGTTAATTTGTTTCATGTACATGAATTCATCAGATGATAAATTTTAACATGCTATTAAGTACAGTGACCTTGACCTTGAACCTACTATTTAAAAAGAATGTTGAGGCAATTGTCTGTAAAAAGCTTTAGTTAGAGCAAGCTGTGTTGTCTACGGATATATCCTGTTGTACTCTCTCCATTAGGAAAAAGAATTTGGTCTTTATTTATTACTTGAATGGATTTGTTTTGATTATAGTATGTGATGTATGTAAGTTACCAATTACTTTCTTATTTCAAGGAAAAAAGAGTCTGCCATTCCAAAACCAGGATCAACTAGGGTTTCATCACAAGCTAGTTCAAGACAGTCATCTAGACCAAATTCTGCAAGAAGCACTGCTAGCTCTAAAGGTAACCTCCCCCCTCCCCTCCTCCTCCCCCCTCCCCCCCCCCCCCCCCCCAAAAAAAAAAAATAAATAAAGACATCAGGGATTGACACTTACGGTAGTCTACGAGTCCGAGACTCCCTAAAAATTGGCAGGCCTCCCTGATTTTGAACCCAGGGAGCCCGTCAGACTCCTTAGAAATTATGCTTGATATATCAGTTAAAAATGATGCAAAATGAAAAATAAGCTCTGAATTACAGGATGAAGTATTCTGTATCTCTCCTTTAGTATTCAAAGAAGTCTGTTGACATGAGAATAACAATATGACAAGCATTTGATAGGCAGCCTATATTTAATTAACAGAAAATGTTTACTTTTTATTTGGACTCCTTATTTTTCAACTGGATTCCCAAGGTTCTAAGGATGGGAGTCCGGCTGACTCCTTGGTAGGGAAAGTTAGCGTCTAACCCTGGACCTTGATGTGTTTCTACTAGAAAAGGCTTGGGAAAATATTGAGGCAAAATAAGAAAATGCTGACAATCAGCATTTTCTCCTTTTGCCTCGATATTTTCCTAAACCAGAAGCATTCAGGGTTCCACTACAAACCAGTACAAGACTGTTCTGAAAGAAGTATTACCAACTTTTCAGGTTATTTGAAAGTATGATCACAGTTTATCCTTCCCTAAACAAGACTTGGTTTTTAACCACCTTAGTGTTATAGACGGAACAGTTTTAGAAAAGGAATATTTAACTGTTTCTCAAACAAGACCTGGTTTTGACGTCCCTAATAGAAAAGGTTTGGGAAAATATTGAAACAAAAGAACAAACTGCTGATAACCAGCAGTTTCTCCTTTTGTCTCAATATTTTCTGTGCCATTTTTTGAAAAAATCCTATCTTCAATAACATCCATTTTGTCATTTGTGGCAGTTTTTGAAGTGGATCACCCTAAAATTTTGTCATTTTGGAAAGAGTTAAGCTAGGATCTGGAAAAGGGCCTTTATGGCATTACAGAACAATATGGAACAACATATGCACAGTTAATTTGTTTTCTAATAGGTTCTCTAATGGTCTGTAATTTAATGATTTCTTTCTTTTCACAACCAGCATCCAGAAAGACAAATCAATCGACGGACAAGCAAACAACTCCGAGAGACAGAGAAACCACATTCCCGAAAGTTTCCAGTCCGAAAACCATGGTAGAGACAGTCAGTCAATTTGACGGAGAGAAACTGGATCTTTCCTTAGACTCTGTCAGATCTGTCGAATCGTCTCATAAAACTTTGTCTGCCAGATCAGATAAATCTGGTAGCTCTTCTTCTACTGCAAAAGCTTCCCAGTCACCAAGATCTGTGAAGTCTCAGTCGTCTGGAGGATTGTCGGCCAGGTCACATGACTCGAGATCGCATGATGGAGAGGTTACGATGACGGCAATGTCACAGCAATCGGAAAGAAAAACTGCTGTGGACTTGTTGGTTGACGAAATCATGGGTGAAGGTGTTATAACATCTCCACTGAATTCAGGTAATTAACCTCTCCAAACGACAATTTTAGGGTGATCCACTTCAAAAACTGCCACAAATGACAAAATGGATATTATTAAAGATAGAATATGTGTAAAATATGGCATAGAAAATGTCGAGACAAAAGGAGAAACTGCTGTTTATCAGCAGTTTCTTCTTTTGTCTCAATGTTTTCCCAAGCCATTTCTATAAGGGACGTCAAAACCAGGTCCTTCGGGAAATGGTTAACCCAATACCACACAGCGACGACTTTTGACACCCCACAAGATAAAGGTTTTGGAAAACAGTGTGAAAAATGAAAAAATGGTTTTCATAATTTCCCACAATATTTTCTACCCGAAAATACCCAAGGTGTAAGATTCCATTTATTGTAAATCTTTGTCTGCATCATCTTTGAATTTGGATCAGTCTAAAATTTTGACATTGGGTAATGGATTAAACTTCAAATTTATGTTGAAAGCTGTTGCCACCATGAAAACCAAGATTATATTTCATTTAACTTTTTAGCTCACCTGAGCACGAAGTGCTCGAGGTGAGTTATTGTGGTCACTTTTTGTCCGGCGTCCGTCCGTCCGTCCGTCAACATTTGGGGTGTTTACACTCTAGCATCCACAAAAGTTACTCAATCTTGATCAAACTTGGCCAAAACAAGTATGATCATAAGTTCTCGGACAAGTTCGATTATGGGCCTGATCGGACCAGAAAGTGCGGAGTTATCTGCCCTTGAATGTCAAAAAATGCTGGTTTTAAGTTTGTTTACTCTCTAGCATCTACAATTATTGATCAATCAAGACAAAACTTGGACATAATGTTGGAGACCATAAGATCTTGGATGAGGTCAATTTTCAGTCTGATCTGACCAGAAAGATGAGAGTTATGTGCCCTTGAATTGGGCAAAATTGCCACTTTTTTGCTGTATTCGAAAAAGAGTTAATCTAAGGGAAGGAACTCTGACACTACTTTACTTCAGTATAAGTAGAGTTACCTAGTTTGATAGAGGATATAAATAGATTTACACTCTTATTAACCCATTACCAAACAACAAAATTTTAGCCTAGTCCAAAATCATAGGTGTTGCAGAAGACAAGTTCCATTGAACAAAATTTAACATTTTTTGGTCTTTCTTGGTAGAAAACATTGTGGGTAATGAAGAAATTGTTTGTCACAATGTTTTCCAAAGCCTTTATTTTGTGGGGCATCCAAAAGCGCCAATGTGTGGGAAAGGGTCAATCAAGACAAAACTTGGACACAATGTTGGGGACTTTAAGATCTCAGATGAGTTTGATTTTCAGTCTGATTTGATCTGAAAGTCAAGAGTTACGTGCCCTTGAATTTGACAAAATAGCCATTTTCGGCTGTTTTCAACCTTTTTTACGCTCTAGAATCTACAATTATTATTCAATCAAGACAAAACTTGGGCACAATCTTTTGGACCATAAGATCTGGAATTAGGTTGATTTTCAGTCTGATCTAATCAGAAAGTCTGGAGTTATATGCCCTTGAATTTGACAAAATTGCTGTTTTTTACTGTTTTCGACTTTGTTTACACACTAGAATCTACAATAATTGACCAATCAAGACAAATCTTGGACACAATGTTGGAGACTATAAGATCTCGGGTAACTTTGATTTTCAGTTTGATCTGATTAGAAAGTCAAGAGTAATGTGCCCTTGAATTTGATAAAATTGCTATTTTTGGCTGTTTTCGACCTTGTTTATACTCTAGAATCTACAATTATTTATCAATCAAGACAAAACTTGAGCACAATGCTGGGGACTATAACATCTTGGATGAGTTTGATTTTCAGTCTGATTTGACGAGAATGTTGAGAGTTATGTGCCCTTGAATTTGACAAAATTGCCAT
The DNA here is from genome assembly GCA_963680895.1 of Fragum sueziense. Taxonomy (NCBI): domain Eukaryota; kingdom Metazoa; phylum Mollusca; class Bivalvia; order Cardiida; family Cardiidae; genus Fragum; species Fragum sueziense. Next base: position 52,525,123 of record OY804599.1, on the reverse strand, counting down.
TTTTCGGCTGGTTTCGACCTTGTTTACATTCTAGAATCTACAATTATTGATCAATCTATACAAAACTTGGACGCAATGTTGGGAACCATAAGATCTCATATGAGATTGATTTTCAGTCTGATCTGATCAGAAAGTCGAGCGTTTTGTGCCCTTGAAATTGACAAAATTGTTGTTTTCGGCTGTTTTCGACCTTGTTTATACTCTAGAATCTACAATTATTTATCAATCAAGACAAAACTTGGATACAATCAGGGCTACAGATAAGTGGAGGTGAAGACATACTAACATTGTTTTTTCGAATTCAAATCCTATAGTTGGGTCCAATACCCCAATCCCGTTACCGTTCTCTGGCTAATATGTTTTGACGATTGATTTGACATCTATAGACCTTTTAGAAAAAATTAAGAAACCATGCCCCTCGAGATTTTGCTGGCGTTTTTTACTACAGGGCCAAATCCAAAATGGCCGCCGGCGCCATATTGAAAAATAAACTTTTGAACCAGATCACCTACAATCAAGTGTAAATACACTTTTCAGACTAAATTTATCACGAGAAATCCGTTTCTGACATTAGTTTTTAACTAAAATGTTGTTTTGACCAAAATTTTCAAGATGGCAGCCTGTGCAATGTTGAAAAAATAAGATTTAAATTAGTGTTGTGCCGATAGTCTCCAGCTATCGAAAGCTATCGGATTGAGCCCAAAATCGGCTACAATCGATTGCAATTTTTCACTATCGATACTATCGCCAGAGCTGTGCTGTTCTTTTGTAGGTATTTTTCGGACATTTGAATCCAAATTAAAATTCCGAATTCAAAAGTAGATATCTATTTCCCGGCATGATTGAAATTTCCAGATCATTTTCTTATTCCTTCCCATTCTCATACGATAGCTTTTAGGAAAGGAAAGTATATGTAAAAGTCAATGCTAAAAATGTAAATCTTGGCAAAATATATGAGAGTATGACTTGATTGGTAGTCTGCCATTTGCTAAAGTCAGTAAAGTTAATCTGGCATAAGCAATGAATTTTGATAGTTAGATTCCAGCATTTGCGCTGATTAAATAATATTCTTTACTAAAGTATTATATACCTGTATGCATCTCTGATATATATATATTCACTAGGTTAAATTGTTGTTGTTGTTAAACTAAAAAGACCTGAAAGTCTTGAGTCGCTCCACAGGCCTGAGCTTTATTTAATATTTAATCCAAATCTTGATTAAAATGTTCAATACCAGTCCTGTGGTTCTTAGAGCAAGAAGAATGTAAAACTAAATGTGTGCTACTTGGGAAAGGGTTGAAGGAAATTCCAGCTTAGGTCCATATCAGCAATGAATATTTTCCTTCTTCCAAACAGATCTAAATTTATTTATCAATTACTCCTTAATATCCTATGTTTATAACCAGATAATTATCCCCCGCCGAAAAAATTTTTCGGGGGGGATATTGTTTTTGCCATGTCCGTCCGTCCGTCCGTCCGTCCGTCCGTCCGTCCGTCCGTCCGTCCGTCCGTCCGTCCGTCCGTCTGTCCGTCCGTCCGTCCGACATTCGTTTCCGCGCTATTTCTTGGAAACTATAGACCGGATTTCGATGAAACTTGGCACACAGCTTCACTACAAAGAGGACATGCGCATATCGTCGGGGTTACCCGGTTCGACCATTGAATTTAGAGTTACTGCCCCTGACTGTTTAAGCCATATACATACAGAGTGATATTCGTTTCCGCGCTATTTCTTGAAAACTGTAGACCGGATTTCGATGAAACTTGGCACACAGCTTCGCTACAAAGTGGACATGCGCATATCGTCGGGGTTACCCGGTTCGACCGCCGAATTTAGAGTTACTGCCCCTGACTGTTTTAGCCATATACATACAGAGTGATATTCGTTTCCGCGCTATTTCTTGAAAACTGTTGACCGGATTTCGATGAAACTTGGCACACAGCTTCGCTACAAAGTGGACATGCGCATATCGTCGGGGTTATTCGGTTCGACCGCCAAATTTAGAGTTACTGCCCCTGACTGTTTTAGCCATATACATACAGTGATATTCGTTTCCGCGCTATTTCTTGGAAACTATAGACCGGATTTCGATGAAACTTGGCACACAGCTTTACTACAATGAGGACATGCGCATATCGTCGGGGTTACCCGGTTCGGCCGTCGAATTCAGAGTTACTGCTCCTGACTGTTTAAGCCATATACATACAGAGTGATATTCGTTTCCGCGCTATTTCTTGAAAACTGTAGACCGGATTTCGATGAAATTTGGCACACAGCTTTACTACAATGAGGACATGCGCATATCGTCGGGGTTACTCGGTTCCACCGCCGAATTTAGAGTTACTGCCCCTGACTGTTTTAGCCATATACATACAGAGTGATATTCGTTTCCGCGCTATTTCTTGAAAACTATAAACCGGATTTCAATGAAACTTGGCACACAGCTTTACTACAATGAGGACATGCGCATATCGTCGGGGTTACCCGGTTCGACCGCCGAATTTAGAGTTACTGCCCCTGACTGTTTAAGCCATATACATACAGAGTGATATTCGTTTCCGCGCTATTTCTTGAAAACTATAGATCGGATTTCAATGAAACTTGGCTCACAGCTTCACTACAAAGTGGACATGAGCATATCGTCGGGGTTACCCGGTTCGACCGTCGAATTTAGAGTTACTGCCCCTGACTGTTTTAGCCATATACATACAGAGTGATATTCGTTTCCGCGCTATTTCTTGAAAACTATAGACCGGATTTCAATGAAACTTGGCACACAGCTTAACTACAATGAGGACATGCGCATATCGTCGGGGTTACCCGGTTCGACCGCCGAATTTAGAGTTACTGCCCCTGACTGTTTAAGCCATATACATACAGTGATATTCGATTCCGCGCTATTTCTTGAAAATTATACACCGGATTTCAATGAAACTTGGCACACAGCTTTACTACAATGAGGACATGCGCATATCGTCGGGGTTACCCGGTTCGGCCGTTTTATTTAGTGTTACTGCCCCTGACTATTTTAGCCATATACATACAGAGTGATATTCGTTCTGTTGAAGCCATATACATACAGAGTGATATTCGTTCTGTTGAAGCCATATACATACAGATTTATATTCGTTTCCGCGCTACTTTATTGACAATGAAAATATATTCGGCGGGGGATATCAATTCAACGAATTTGCTTGTTGCCATTTCGGAAAGGGTTAAATGAAATGGGAGATAATTCCAGTTTAGGATGATACTAGTAATGAAAATCTTCTCTGTGCCAAATAGATCTAAATTTACTTATGAATTGTAGATTTTCCTAGATATACCATATTTCTAATAAATGTTTTGCCATTTGGGAAAGGGTGAAAATCCATTCACTGTTAAGGTCTTTGAATTGACCCAGCCTAAAAATTTGCCATCTGCTAATGGGTTAACACTTCACTATGACCCACTCTTTTATTTAGTAAACACATTTGGGGACACACTGTGCCTACTAAGCACACCCTTAACTCATTACCACAGTGACTCTAAAACAAGAAGAAAGTAAAGGAAAGAGTAGAAATTCCAGCTTAGGATGATACTGGCAATGTAAACAGAAACATAGTCCATAAAATTGCTCAATGAACAATTGAAACTATCTATAGCTAGTTTAACCCATTTCCACGCAAAGACACTTTTTGTCGCCCCTCAAGATAACAAATTTGAAAACATTGTGGAAAATGAAGAAATTGCATGTGACTATCACTTTCTTCATTTTCCACAATGTTAACTTCCCCACGGGACCAAAAATTAACCTAAAATTGTTGTCTGCAAGGTCTTAAAATTTAAACTAGCCTAAAATTTTGCCCTCTGGTAATGGGTTAATTTGTATCACATTTTCATGATAGTCAAATCAAAGCTTCAAACAACACAATAGTAACCACTCTGTTGTTTAATTAATACCCTTTGGGTGACCCTCTCTGCACTTCCAAATACACCCCTTCATAACCTCTAAGATAAATATACTGCAAGGAGTAACCCTTCCACCCATTTCACACTTTACTCATTACCTGGCTGAGTTTATGCCATATAAATGAGCTCTTAACTCAGGCAGTGAAATTCCGATCAAACTGAAATATACACTCATGCAAGATCTACCAGTCACCAACATTCTGTCCAAATTTTCTATTGATTGGTCAATATTTGTTGTTGCTAGAGTGATAAAAAGCCAAAACGGACGTTTTGATATTCAAGGGCAGATAACTCCAGACTTTCTTGTTCAATCTGAATCATTTCGAGGAATCTGAGAGAGGGTCAACCAAGGATCATCCCTGTGAAGTTTGATTGAATTCCATTTAGTAGTTTCTGAGAAGAAGATTTTTAAAGAAAAAGTTGACGACCGGACGCACGCACGCACGCACGACGGACACAACACCATGACAATAGCCCGCTGGCCTGAAAGGCCAGTGGAGCTAAAAAACGATTGTACAATCGATAATCAATCGGTATGACTCTCCGATTATCGATAGTGATTTTGCTGTCCGATATACAACACTAATTTAAATAACTCATAAAGAAAATAGCCTAATGTCAAGTGTAAGTACTTTTCTGACTAAATCTATTATGGGGAATCATATTCTGACATAATTTGTACGTTTAAATGTCACTTCGACCAAAATATACAAGATGGCCGCCAACACAAATTTGAAAAAGTAACTTAAAATGCTTAATTTTGAAGCAGATCACCTACAATCAAGTGTAAATACACTTTTCATCCTGAATCAACCACGAGAAATCCGTTTCTGACATAAGTTTTCCACTAAAAATTTTGCTTTGACCAAAATGATCAAGATGGCCGCCAGCGTAATGTTGAAAAATATAAATCTAAATAACTTTTGAGGTAAATAGCCTAAAATCAAGTGTAAATACACTTTTCCGACTGAATCTATCATGATTAATCCAATTCTAACATTTATTTTACGCTAAATGTATTTTTTGACCAAAATACTAGTATACAAGATGGCCGCCAATGCAAATTTGAAAACAATAACTTTGAAATGATTACTTTTGAACCAGATCACCTATGATCAAATGTAAATATATTGTTCACACTGAATCAAAAATGGGGAATCCTATTTCGGCGTAAGTTTGATGCTAGAATGTCATTTTGACCAATATATCAACGATGGGAGCCATATGATGGAGTGAACAGAAACATAAAATGGCACCCTGGCAAGTCATTGTTTATAAGAAATTCTATCTATCTTTAGTAATTGCAACCACATGATATCAAAACAAACTTCTGAAACAGTTAAAAGCTGTCACGCTATCTAATCCGAATCGGAGCTTTAGGAGTCAATGTATTCCGTAGAATCAGATTCCGACGAATTATCGCCCCCATGCTCATTATTTGATCTGTCATCATCCGATTCACACTCGCTTTTATAAGCTTCCTCGAGTGCAGGCAGGGTAACCGGAAGAGCAGGACGTGAATAGCGGACAGGGCAACAGCGGCAACCCACCAACTCCCATCCATGTTCGAGTGGAGAGGGATGCTGCTTCACGGCAGGGTGACGCATGAGATAGGCCAAGTAGTTGGCACACAGCACGTTGGAGGAGGCTATCTCCATCAGGAGAAAGTCGCATAAATTACTTCTTTTTCATGGTCTTCCACTTAGTGGCACGAGCCTCAGCCATAGAGGGGCTTTTCTTATCCCCGTAGACCACTTCTCGCGTAAACTGGAAGAGTCCATCTATCACTTCTCCCTCCACGATGAGATTTAATCCGCACTGGCTGAGCTGCTGTCTCGCTAAAGGGCTCTTCGCCACCTTGTCATATAGGGACATCTTACCCTTGCCGTAGAAACCGGAGTTTGCATCACAACCAGTCATACAATGCAACTGCACAATACAGTCTACCATCTCGTCAGCAACTAGTCCACTACAAAAGATCTTGTCCTATTTTCTCTTAATGCAAAGCACACCAGGTAGTTGATGTGAGAGGAATGCAGCTGCTACATAATATGCATCAGTATCAGCTGCATCAATTACAACAGGGTCATTACAGCCTGACTCCCGCTGCAGTGCGTATATTGAAAATAATATAGTATCCGCCTCTGATTGGTCAAAATAATACTGATTTTTTGCATCTTGACGAGATGGTAGACTGTATTGTGCAGTTGCATTGTATGACTGGATTCCCCATTTTTGATTCAGTGTGAACAATATATTTACATTTGATCGTAGGTGATCTGGTTCAAAAGTAATCATTTCAAAGTTATTGTTTTCAAATTTGCATTGGCGGCCATCTTGTATATTTTGGTCAAAAAATACATTTAGTGTAAAATAAATGTTAGAGTTAGATTAATTATGATAGATTCAGTAGGAAAAGTGTATTTTCACTTGATTTTAGGCTATTTACATAAAAAATTATTTAGATTTTAATTTTTCAACATTACGCTGGCGGCCATCTTGAACATTTTGGTCAAAACAACATTTTAGTGGAACTTATGTCAGAAACGGATTTCTCGTGGTTAATTCAGGATGAAAAGTGTATTTACACTTGATTGTAGGTGATCTGCTTCACAATTAAGCATTTTTAAGTGACTTTTTCAAATTTGTGTTGGCGGCCATCTTGTATATTTTGGTCGAAGTGACATTTAAACGTACAAATTATGTCAGAATATGATTCCCCATAATAGATTTAGTCAGAAAAGTGTATTTACACTTGACTTTAGGCTATTTACTTTGTAAGTTATTTAAATTTTATTTTTTCAACATTGCACAGGCTGCCATCTTGAAAATTTTGGTCAAAACAACATTTTAGTGAAAAACTAATGTCAGAAACGGATTTCTCGTGATAAATTCAGTCTGAAAAGTGTATTTACACTTGATTGTAGGTGATCTGGTTCAAAAGTTAATTTTTCAATATGGCGCCGGCGGCCATTTTGGATTTTGCCCTGTAGCAAAAAGCGCCAGCAAGATCTCGAGGGGCATGGTTTCTAAATTTTTTCTAAAAGGTCTATAGATGTCAAATCAATCGTCAAAACATATTAGCCAAAGAATGGTCACGGGATTGGGGTATTGGACCCAACTAGAGACGAGACGATACAAATGAGTACCTACAACATAGGGTTGGATGATCACTGACAGCATTATTGCAGTTTGAAAAGTCATCACCCCCTCTTATCTGGAGCCCTGTACAATGTTTGGCACCATAATTTAGATCTTGGATGAGCTAGATTTTCACAACCTTATTGACCATAAGTTCTTTTTCAGTCTTAAAGTAATAAATATTAATGGAACAAAAGTGTTGCTCATATCATTTAGGTTCAGGTGAGCGATATAGGACCATCATGGTCCTCTTGTTATCACTATCAGTGGCAATGCTCATATTTGGTTTGAAAGTATATCCCATGAGTCCAAAACGTTTGATACCAAGGTCAAAGTAATTTATCAAGGACTTTTTCATGGGCATTTGTGAAAAACATCTTGTTTTTTTCCTCAATCTAGGTATGGAAGCGTTTGAGAGCAGAAACCTGATCAACAGAACACCGGATATAGAAGATCAAGATATAGATCTAGATATAGATCAAGATGAGAATAAAGAAAATATCGAGCCAGATGAACGACCTACCCACCATCTTAATGCCAATTCTAACAACAATGTTAATGTTGATGATAATGTTGATGATGAAAGAGTGGTGGTTGGAGAAGAGTTAAATGGAAATGAAGAAACAGATTTAGATGTTGTGTCAGGAGTGGATAACTATCTGAATGCAGGTAAAATATTCATATTAGCCCTCTTCAAAACAACAAAATTTTGTACAGTGATAAGTGGTTGGAAAGAGTACATAGATACTTAAAATAAGCAGGCAGTGGCAAGATCTGTCTGTCTGTGAGTTTGTCTGTCAGTCCAAAACTTAACTCATTATCAAACAGCAAATTTTTGGGCTGTTATAAATTAAAGGGTATTGCAGATGACCATTTTAAGAGAAAGGAATTTTATAGATTTGGAATAAAAAACACTGAGAAATGATGAAATTGACAAGCAATTTCTTCATTTGCCACAATGTTTTCAAGAGCCTTTATATTGTGGGGCGTCAAAAAAGCGTCATTATGAGGGAATGGGTTAAAGTGAAAACTTAACATTGGCCATTTCGATAGCATTTGTGTTTCACAAACACATCTTGTTTATTCTATCAAAAACAGACAGATTTAAGGACCTGGTTCAAAATGAAGGAGTGGACCTTGACAAGATTGAGTTTGAAGATATAATGGGACCGGAACTTGATGCTGATTATGACGATGATGATAATGATGATGATGATGATGATGATGATGATGGCAGAGGGTCTGAAGGGTCACACAGGTCTCAAGAACAAGTCATAGTTATTGATAGAAGCCTACGTTTGTCTCCTAGACATGTGACAAGTAAGTTATGTGCTTGATTTTTAGCGAGCCGGGACTTTATGTCCAGGGAGCTAATGTCATAGCCCTAGTGTACGCGTCCCTTCCCGTCGCGTCTTCACTTGAAAAACTTTAACCTGGTCTATATCTCAGGCACTATTAGAGATACAGCCTTGATATTTCATTCATGGATACATCTCTACAAGACCTTTCATTTGGGACCATGACCTTTGACCTTGGAGTTTGACCTACTTTTGAAAAACTTTAACCTGGCCTATATCATGCACTAGTTTTGATAGAGCCTTGATATTTCACACATGGATACCTCCTGCCAAGACCTTTCATTTGGGACCTTGACCTAGGAGTTTGACCTACTTTTAAAGAATTAGCTGTTTTTAGCTCGACTTTTCGAAGAAAATGAGAGCTTATACTGTCACCCGGGCGTTGGCGTTGGCGTCGGCATTCGTTGGCGTTGCAACCAAGGTTAAAGTTTTTTCAAACATCAATAACTTCCATACTATCAAAGGGATTCAACCCAAACTTGGTATACTTATTCACCATCACACCCTCTACCTTACTATCATGGCCCATGACCCTGGGACCACTCTATTTGGAGTTATGCCCCCTTTATACTAAGCACTTAGAAAGTCGAGCGCGCTGTCTTCGGACAGCTCTTGTTGTTACAAGCTCCTGTATAGGCGAGCTAGGTTGTCCGCGGACAACTCTTGTTTCCCAATCTAATAAAAATCCAGAGTTGACTGGCTTTGGAAAAAAATGTGGAAAATGAAGAAATTGCTTGTGACAAGCAATTTCTTCATTTACCACAATTTTTTTCTGATCAATCAAATAATTTTTTTTCTCCATTTCTTTGATAATTTCTAAGCTTTAACACTTTGATGTGTCAAAAAGTGTCAATATCTGGTAAATAATTGATTTATGTAATGCTTACCGATTTACAGAGTCAAGGAAAAGTTTACAATCTTGATGTTGAACGATTCCTATCCTCTGCAACTTCTTACAGAGCACCTATTGTAATTGACCACAGCTTTCACAATACCCTTAATATTGAGGAAAAGGGAGAAAATCCTGGTTATCACCATTTTCGTCCCTTTCTTCAATGTATTCCAAAGCTTTAACACTAAAGAGTGTCAAAAGGTGTCAATGTTGGGAAGTAGTTTATTTATTCAATATACTACTTTTCAACTAAAACCTTGTAACCGAGCTTGTTTTAAGCTGCAATTACAATGTCTTTGTTGAAAAGCAGCATATGTTTTACAGGTTTACAGACGCATGGAACCTCTTATAATATCGATGATGAAAGATTCCCATCTGCAGAGACTTCTCCCCGAGCACCTATTGTGATAGACCACAGTTTTCATGGTACCCCTACTGGTAAAGGTTTGTATGTTGAATTTCCTTCCTAAATGACAATGCAATGCGCTAGTGGGAGATAATTGTCCACTTTGGCGACAGTTCTAGTTCAAGGCATGTTTTACAGAACAGCTTATAATCTCGATGATGGAAGATTCCCTTCTGCAGAGACTTCTCCTAGAGCACCTATTGTAATAGACCACAGCTTTCATGGTACCTCTACTAGTAAAGGTTTTATATATTGTCGGTGGTATGACAAAATTGCATAACAAATTAGTTACGTAATTTTGTCAATTTTGGTTTATAAATGCTTTCTACTAAGTATGTAGGAGTGCATATTCTGTCAAAACAGTGTTTCTCTACACCTATCAGAACCATTTCAATTATCATGTGACCAAATTACGTAACTAGATTTAGCTGACAAAAATGCGTTGTACATAGACAAACTATTTACACAAGAGTAATAAAAGGCTGAGAAATGGCATTCTCCTCTGTTTTTCTTCTACTTTGACCAATAAATGAATTGTAAGTTATGTTCAATTACCTTATATTACATTAAAGAAGCTGAATTGTTCATACAGTTATTGAGTTACGCAATTTTGTCAGCACATTCTTTAAAGTGACATTTCACAATCATTTTTACATAGATTTTACTTTTATTCTATCTGACAGAGCATCTTTTCTTATGGAAATTCTGAAAATTTCAAGTCAAAATGTTGAACTGTTTACAAGAAATATATATTTTTGTGCTAGAATTAGACAAATTGTTGTGGACAACAGTTCAGATTTATATAGAATATTGTCATTTCTGTCTCAACTTTATAGGCATATTTTTCCCTTACAAATAACAACTTCAAAAAACTGATAGCATTTCTACGCATTAGAATAAACAATCTTTGCATCAAGACATACTTTTAAAAAATGAAATAAATGTGAAATGTCACTTTAAAGCGGTAAAAACGTTTTTTGGCTCTTCTGAAAAAAATGGTTTACGAGCAAAATTTCAGTTACGCAATTTTGTCATAGCACCGACGATATGTTGAATTTCCTTCCTAAATGACAATACAAGGCACTAGTGGGAGATAATTGTCCGATTTGCGACAGTTCTAGTTCAAGGCATGTTTTACAGTACTGCATATAATCTTGAGGATGAAAGATTTCCTTCCACTGAGACTTCTCCCAGAGTACCCATTGTAATAGACCTCAGATTTCACAATACCCCTACTGGTAAAGGTGTGTATGTGTTGAAATTCTTGGCATTGATTATGGTGCATTTCACTGCAATTGTTTCACTGCATTTGTCCTCCTCCCTCTGTCCATGGCTATAGTGCATTTGGTAGTGCACCAGACTCTCACTCTTGAGGTCCAGGGTTCGATCCTCAGCCATGACAAATATCTTTTTTGACAAAATTGTCACCCACCATTGGCCACCAATGGTTTGATAATCCTTGATGTATGTAAAGATGTTGTGGTAGTACTGGTCTGAGAAATGACATGAATCCATGATTAGGTGCTCCAGTTGCCGTGATATGACCATAGTAGTTGAAAACTGTAAGACCCCCCCAATAAATGAAATCTCTTTATGACTCCCCACAAGATAAAGGCTTTGGAAAACACTCTGAAAGATGAAAAAATTGCTTGTGATAAGCAATTCCTTCATTTCCCACTGTTTTCTACCCAAAACTGTTAGATGTCAGTCATTTGAAATTGTCCTCTGCAGCTTCTTTTAATTTGGACCAATTAATATTTTTAGCTCGACTTTTCGAAGAAAATGAGAGCTTATACTGTCACCCGGGCGTCGGAGTTGGCGTTGGCGTCTGCAACAAAGGTTAAAGTTTTTTCAAACATCAATAACTTCCATACTATCAAAGGGATTCAACCGAAACTTGGAATACTTATTTACCATCATACCCTCTACCTTACTACCAGGGCCTATGACCCTGGGACCACTATATTTGGAGTTATGCCCCCTTTATACTGAGCAACTTAGAAAGTCGAGCGCGCTGTCTTCGGACAGCTCTTGTTGTTGATTTGTGGTTTAGTTTCTTTCCCCAACGACAGTATTTTAGGATGGTTTGTTTTAACTGCTACTGCATAAATCAAAATGGATGTTGATAAAAAAAGAAACTGGTGTACAATAAAGCCTAGAAAATATTTAGACAAAAGGGGAGAATGTTATGGAAGTAGATTTACTTGTTAGGGAACTGAAAGAAATCTTTATTAAGGTGCTCCATCTGTCAATAAATTTCTTAAAAAATATGCTGTTAATACAGCTTTAAATCCATTCAATCAATCAACATATCATTACTTTTCTTCAAAAACCTCATAACCGCAGCTCAAAACAAGCTGCAGTTATGAGGTTTTGGAAGAAAAGTGACAATTTTTGAACAAAAAATATTTCAGGACGATATTTGCATTTCAGGTCAAGAAAATCAAAACCATTCCAACAATTCACCTGGCAGTTTGTCAAGGTCATTTCAAGGCAGGACAGGTATATAAAGCATACTCTACTTTCTGACTATTTTTAAAACAATGATGTCTTTTGACGCCCCTGGAAAATTCAAAACATTGAAGAAAAGGAAGAAAATGCTGATAAACAGAATTTTCTGTCTTTTCTTAACCCATTACCACCCAGTGACCCCTTTTGACTCCCCACAAAATAATGGCTTTGAAAAACATCATGGAAAATAAAGAAATTGCTTGTGACAAGCAATTTCTTCATTTACCACAATGTTTTCTATGTAAAAAGACCAAAGAATGTAAAATTTCATACTCTAAATATTGTCGTCTGTAACACCTTTCAAATTGGAACAACCCAAAATTTTGCCGTCTGGTAATGGGTTAAGAAATGCAAAGGGACATTTCAAAACTCTTTTTGTGCCTATGAACTTGACGGTGTATATCATGACATGACGATAATTGCAGATAATCTTAAACAAATTTGTAAATGTTTGTCACATTTGAATTCTGTTAGAAGCGGAGAAGACTGAAAATCACTACATTTGTATTTACTTTCTGGATGTGGTGGATCTTTCAAATGGTACATGATTAAAAAAAATTGATGAGCAAACTATCCAGCATTTTCATCTTTTCCTCCCATGTTTTCTAATAATCTGATAATTTTAAAAAATTTCCTCAGTTGATCCAGACCAAGTAAGAAAAGGTCTGCTTTCCAAGTCTCATGTATTAGAGAGAAGTCCACTCTCTGGTGAAATACAACAAATTTTATCTTTAAAAATCAAATTTCTTAATCAAAGAATTATATATTTTGCAGCTTATGTCCATATCTGTGGCTTCTTTCAATTTGTCCCAAAAGCAATTTCTGTTATTTATGGAAGTAATTAATGTCTATTTGTTTTCCATTGCTCTATAGAAAGACAGAGAAAATTCTGTAGAAAAACTGTAAGAAAATGCTTGTAACCCAGTATGTCGTCGCTTTTCAACAAAAACCTTGTAACTGCAGCTTGTTTTAAGCTGCAGTTACAAGGTGTGTGTTGAAAAGCAGCGATTTTCTCCTTTCCATCCTTTCTAATAATTTTATGCTTTTAAATATTTTCCTCAGTTGATCCAGACCAAGTAAGAAAAGATCTACTGTCCAAGTCTCTGATATTAGAGAGAAGTCCACTCTCTGATGAAATACATGTATGGCAGATTGTATTTGTTCCTTAAAAATCACATTTCATAATCAAAGAATTATATGTATGTTGCAGCTGATGTCCATATCTGCAGCTTCTTTCAATTTATCCCAAAAGCAATTCCTGTTATTTATTGAAGTAATTCATGTCTATTTGTTTTCCATTGCTCTATAGAAAGACTGAGAAAATTCTGCAGAAAAAATGGAAGAAAAGAAGAAAATGCTCGTAAACCAGTATGTCGTCGCTTTTCAACAAAAACCTTGTAACTGCAGCTTGTTTTAAGCTGCAGTTACAAGGTTTGTGTTGAAAAGCAGCGATTTTCTCCTTTTCCTTCCATATTTTCCTTTCTAATAATTTGAAATATTTTCCATAGTTGATCCAGACCAAGTAAGAAAAGATCTGTTGTCCAAGTCTCTGATATTAGAGCGGAGTCCACTCTCCGATGAAATACGGCAGATGTTTCAGAAAGCGGCTGCTGAGACCCCTCGGAGAGCACAATCTTTGTCTTTTACTTCTGAAAGGCAAATTGGTGAAGGGAGTCGGGAGAGACGGCACATAGGTATGGGAATAAGATTATAGAGACATTCCATTTGATTTAAACACATTTTATGGCCATCAAAATGAATACATACAAAGGGAAATACTACAACAATGGAAATTAACATTTAGCATATTGGTCTGGCCACAAGTTTTAACAACTTAGATACGGCCATTCCCCAGAGACATTACATAACAACTATATTGTATTACAGTGGAATCCGCTGTGATAATTGAATTTACGATATTCTTGAGCTTAATCTTGTAACTGAGTTGATTTCAATTTGAATTTGAATTTATCCAGGTAAAAATGACGTAATTTCGGACAAGTAATAGTATGCTGTTTTAATATCTAGTAACTATGGCTTGGTTCAAGCTGTAGTTACGAGATTTTATAACAACATGGATTATCAAAACATAATGGTAAGCTTAGTGTTTTTTTAGCACAAAATTCTTTGCTATTTGAATTTGATTTCTGTACATCAAAGGTCAATGATTTACTTAGGGTCAAAATACGGTTTTTGTATGAACTTGAGGATCTTAACCCATTCCCTCACATTGACTCTTTTTGACACTCCAAAAGATAAAGGCTTCCGAGAACATCGTGGACAAAGATGAACTTGCTTGTAACAAGCAATTTATTCATTTCCCACAATGTTTTCTACCCTTAATGACCTAACATTTCTAACATTTGAAATTGTCGTCTGCAAAATCTTTGATTTTAGACAGGTCTAAAATTTTGCCATCTGGTAATGGTTTAAGTCTTTCATACTTCAATGTATTATAAAGTAATTACAATTAAGCCTTTCCCAAATAACTAAATTTTAGAGCGTTCCAAGGACCTCTATGGATAAGGCAAGAAATCTCCCCAAAAGACTCGGCTCGATGTGTCAATTTTCAAAACTGACAAATTGAGATACAAAATTAGGCTTTATAGTTAGGTAGTCGAATAAATGAAATGAATACCGATTTTATGTCATTTGAAAACTTCTATATGTGCAGATAACTCTTGATTTTTGTACCCACCAAAATGGTTTCATTTTCCTACACTACCGGTATTCATAGATGTAAAATGAAGTTTCTTTTTGTTTTATTTGCAATTTACTTTCTACATTCACAAGGATAAATGGTGTTGACATCATATGGCAGCTTTGGTTTTGTACGTATTGCACATGTGCATCATTTAAACAACTTTAAAAGCGCACTTTCTCGCCACAAATGGAGGAAAATACCCACCTTCCCTGGGCTGGCGAACATGGTTCCCCCCCCCCTTGACCCAGCTTCCCATTGATATATGTTGTGTAACTTGACCATAGGCTTCCTTGGTAAAAAGGATTTCCTGGGTCAAGGGGGGTGGGGGGACATACTTTTATACTAAAAATAGTACTCATATACAATTTGCCATATTTTTGGCGGGAAAATTTCGCCTTTAAACTCGTTTCTATGATGCGCATTAAGATCAAAACAAAACGAAAACTGGTTTATGATTTCAACACCAATTGTCCTTACATTTACAGAAAAAATTCTTGTTGATAAAACAATAGAAAACTTAATTTTGGTTAATTGAATACCGGTGGGGTAAGAAAATGTAATTTTAGGGGTAGGTACGGAAACCAAGAGTTATCTGTACATGTCGAATTGTTTTGATTGTACAAAATCATTTTTCATATGATTTAGGTATACATCTAACAATACAGCTCGAAATATTTATCAATTTGCATGTTTTGAAAATTGACTTTTTTCATTTGAGACTTTGAGGGAGATTTCTCGCCTTATTCATAGAGGTCCTTTGAACGCTGATGCAGACGACAAAATTTGATGTTGATAAACTTAAGATTTATGAATAATACATGTATAGAAAATATTGAGGCAAAAGGAGAAAATGCTGCTTATCAGCATTTTCTTCTTTTGCCTCAATGTTTTCCATAGCCTTTTCTCATATGAATGTCCAAGTTGGTCTTGTTTGGAAAAGAGTAAATTACCGTTTTTAGCCAAATCCTCTACCATTTTCAATCATTTTGTTTTAGGTTCGGAAGATGAACTAGAGTTACCTAACATGGATATAAACAGTCGACAAAACGATCCTTCTGTCGTTGTCAAAAAGGCGGACATTTCTTGGGAGAGTACTGACAATATAGACAACATTGAAATGCCAGATTTTGATGGGGCAGACGAATTTCTAAAACACACGGAAGAGACTGGTGATAACTTTGCAGAAACAAGTGAATATGATAAAGACAAAAATACAGAGAAAACTCAGAAAAGTCCAGAATTTGTAATACCAGGTTTTCGTGAAATAGAAGACATAGATCAAGATGTAGACGATATGCCGGGTTTCAAGATACCAGGTGTTCATGAAATCGATGACATTGATGATTTCTTTAAGTCCAAAACTCCTGAATTACCTTCGCGATTTCAAGGAAAAGTGAACCAGTCGCTTGAAGCAGATGGTGATAATGTGATACATACGGACAGAAGTTTTGAGATGCCAAAGTTTCCTGAAAAGTCGTCTGAATTTGAAGATCAAGATCAGGATAAACTTATATTATTTACTCCTTAACTCTTTCCCAAACGACAAAATATTAGGGTGTTTCTATTCGAAAGCTGTTGCAGACAACAAAATACATGTAGATACTAATGAAAGTAGCATTTCTGTATAATAAAGAAGAGAAAATGTTGCGTCAAGAGGAGAATCAGCATTTTCTTCTTTTGCCTCTGTTTTCCCCAGACCTTTCCAATAGGGATGTCAAAACCAGGTCTTGTTTGGGAAAGGGTTAACATTTTCCTGAACAAGACTTTGTTTTTACATTGCTTATAGCCAAGGCATTTTTGAAAAATAAATTGAGGCAAAAGAAGAAAATGTTGATAATCAACGTTTTCTCCTTTTGCCTCAATATTTTCTATATTATACACAAATCCAATCTTTATTTATTTCCATTTTGTCTCTGCAGCATCTTTTTAATTAGAACTGTCCAAAATTTTGCTGTCTGGTAAAGGGTTAAGCTTTGGCGTAATGACAAATTTCTAGTCTGTTTCAAATTTAAAGATAATGCAGACAGCAATTTCAAGTGAAAAGAGTTTCACATTTGTGGACTGTCTTGGCAGAAAACATTGTGGGAAATGAAGAAATTGCTTGTCACAAGTAATTCCTTCTTTTTCCAGTGTTTTCCTTTGCCATTTATCTTGTTGAGCGTCAAAAGCATCATTATGTGGTTGGCGATAAACCCTTTGCCAGACATGAAAAATAAGTATCATCAGTTGAGCATTTAGCTTAACTCTTTCCCAAACAATACCTGGTTTTGACAGCCTTTACAGAAAAAGATTAGGAAAACATTTAGACGAAAGAAGAAAAATAATCACATGCTGATAAACAGCATTTTCTTCCTTTTTATGCCCTCGTATCGAGAGATCGGGGGCATATTGTTTTACTCGTGTCCGTCTGTCTGTCCGTCTGTCTGTCCGTCTGTCTGTCCGAAAACTTAACCTTTGCCTTTTCTCCAAAAGTATTTGACATACAAAGCTCAAATTTGGTATGCAGCTTCAATTTCGAAATTGAACAACCCTTATATTTAGAATCATTTGTCATTTGTGAAAGGGTTAGGACCGTTATGTCGTCTTGAATTGTCTCTCTCTAGGATTTTGTTTCATGTGAAAGGTACTTTTTCAAGGAGCATAACCTTTATCTGACGGCTTTTGTGTATTAATATTTAGCTTTCTATTGATTGTTTAACTAATTTATAAGTTACCAAGTATATGCTAGATGGAAAAGAATTATATCAAACCGAGACAGTAATTTAAAAAAAATCTTATTTGTTTTTCTGATCTCTTTTAAGCTGGGAATTATCTAGTAATTTTTATGCCCCGAAAAGTATTTCGAGTGAGCATATAGTCGCCATGTTGTCCGTCAATCCTTCTGTCGATAGCCAGATCTTGGCGACCAAATTCAATGAAACTTACAACAGTGTGGAAGTTTCTCGATAGTCTTCATCAGAATTCAACGTACACCCTTTATCATTTTCATGTAGAAAAATATAAAGAGAAATCTTGTAAATGCTGACCGAGCAATTTCTTTTTCTCATAAATATTGTCTGTTATTGCAAAGACATTTTCTCTTCATGTCAACTTTGTTTTCGTCTACAATGGCTTTTGATTTTGGAGTAGTCTAAATTCCGCTATTTAGGCAAGCGATTATAGCAGTAGGCCTATACTCGCAAGCCGACACCCTGGGAAAAGTTTAACCTTTTCCAAATTCCCTTGAATATGGAACCATTTTATCCAGTTATCCATGACGTTATTTCGGACAAAGAATGGTATTTCGTAGATGTTGTTGTAAAATCTCGTAACTACGGCTTGAATGCCGTATCTACGAGATGTTATACCAAAACCCACGATTTATCAGTATACAACACTGAACCGAGTCTATTTTTAGCACAAAAATCGTTGCAATTGATATCTGTAATAAAGAAAGCATGAAAAAACCTTGATGGAAAATAAGAAAATGCTCGCTATCGTTACTTTAGACCTCTTCCGTCAGTGTTTCATATTGTCACTTTTCAAAAAACCTAGTAACTGCAGCTTGTTTCAAAGTGACATTTCACAATTACTTTTATATAAATTTTACTTTTATTCTATCTGAAAGAGCACGTTTCCTTATGAAAACTCTGAAAATTTCAAGCGAAAATATTGAACCGTTTACGAGAAATATATACTTTTGTGCTGAAATTAAATTGTTGTGGACAACAGTTCAGATTTATATAGAATTTGTCATTTCTGTCTTTAAACTTTAAATGTGTAATTTTCGCTTATAAATAACAACTTCAAAAAACTGATAGCATTTCTACGCATTAGAATAAGCAATCTTTGCATCAAGACATACTTTTTAAATATGAAATAAATGTGAAATGTCCTTTATAGTTTTAAGCTGCAGCTACGATGTTTTTGTTGAAAAGCGACGACATGCGGATCCCCGACGGGATATGACTTTTGTCTGAACTAGAAGTTTGGTCCTGTTTGGATTTGATTTATTGGAGTTTTACGCCGTTTTCAACTACTAAGGTCATATCGCGGCGGCTGGAGCACCTAACCATGAATTCCTGGCGTTTCTCATACCAATACTACCACAGCACCCTTACCGAGCCTCCAGGTGCTCCCCCACATAGGTTCAGGATATGGGTCCTGTTTGGAACTAAATCGCTGGATTGCTACTTCACGAGGTACAGTAGTAGATTAACAATATGGATTTTAAAGGGAAAATAGGAAAAGCGAAATTTGGTATAAATAAAATCTGCTTTAATAGATAAAAGCTTGAATAAAAGCTTTAAGCGAATTAAGGACGAACTGCGTAAATATTAAGATGGCAACGTTACTGAAGAAATATACCCCCCCCCCCCCATAAAAAAACACTTTTAATTCACCTCGACGCATTCTTTACTGTGATACCACTTTTATGCTGCTTCATTTCGGCGCATCAGATTCGTTCATATTGCACTTCGTAAGAGTAACCAAAAACATGGGGTATTCACCAACCAGTCTAAATTAAAGAATATAACCTTGAAATCACACAACAACCCATGCGATTGCTGGAGACATACGTCTCGTCCAATCAGATGGGTTGTTCTGTAGTTTTATCTTTGACAGTGGATTAAAAAAACGTTGGTGGATACGGCCGCTGAGGTCCCAGCTCTGATGTGGCTAAGATAAGGCACCAACCCTTTGAACACATCGTCGGCGTTGCTTTTCAAACAAACCCTCGTAACTGCAGCTTAAAACAAGCTGCAGTTACGAGGTTTTTGTTGAAAAACATTGACATTTAGGAGAAAGACACATCCTCATTTTCCCTCTATGTTATCAATCCGATCATTTTGGAGCAAAAGATTCAGTTCCCACGTAGTTCTCGCTGATAGGTCTATATTGCACGTTGTCGGGGTAACCAAATGCTTGCGGTCCAACAAACTTCAACGCCTTGTCTGTGGTTAATAAAGGATGCGCTCTAAACGCTACCACGACTATACGAATCCCAAATCGTATCTCCTCGGTCGGCACGGGCTGTGCTGTGTCTGGATCTAGCAGACTGATCAGGTCTGGCACACACGCAAGTACCTCACCAGAGTTACCGCGTCTTGCTATCAGAAATTCATTTTGAAATTCGATTGTTGCAGTATCATTCTTGTACTCATCCAAACCTTCAATAAGAATTGTTCCTTTGTTAAATCCACCAGTAAGTTCTCTCTTCAGATCGGATATTTTACCGTAAATCAGTCGCTTACCATGTTCCGAGTCTAGTAGATCTTGTATAGGGGATCTGTTGGATATTCTAGATCTGATGATTGTGTCGCCCATCTTACATGCATGGCTTAAACTATTGAGGACGGTCTTATTCAATACATCGTCCTTGTTGAAGTGTGAGAGGACGACCCCGCCGCTACATCCCATGCTAATGACAACATCCCTGAAGTGATTTTCGAGTTGTTTTGGGGTGTCAGCTTTCAGGACCACAGCACGGCGACCCTTGTCGTCTGCTAGAGTACATGGATAGGGTAGGCAGTCGTACATGAAAGGGCAAAACATCTGCAGCTCGGGAAAAGCTCGACCCATCCCGTCACAATCTAACACTGGCATGCCAAGCTCGCCGCCGACAAGTAACGGCTCCATTGAGTTCATACCACCTACCTCCGCGCACATTATGGCAACAATTCTATCCTTATTTGCTTCATCAGAAACCTCTGTTTTTGACACTTGATAATCGTCGATGTACTTCACTCCGTCCTTTTCCTGTACTTCCACACCGTCTTTAACATGTAAGTCTCCATCAGAGTATTGCCCTATTCTATATAAGTCCTGGATACATTCTAGCGCATCAATGGTCTCTCGGCCAGACACAAGTTTCTCGTACATTATCGTAGGCGCTCCCATAAAGGCAACCAATGATACAAGGTCATTCTGGTGATGGACGTCCTTGAGAAATCGAGATGGTTCCATGATACGAATGGTCTTATTTTCTTTCAACATTCTCAGAGCTTGTACTTTTCCCAGATGCGGGTTTCCCCCTCCACCACAGCCAAGGATACCAGCACCTATACTGATACATTCGACGTCGTATTCTGACACCAGCCATTCACCTGTAACAGCATCAATCTTGGGCTCCTGTGGTACCATAGTATCACAGTCACTAAACAGAAGTTTACCGGTAGAAGCCACCGATTGCTTGACACTTGCTCCTTCCGGCGCTGGTTGTTTGTTGTATATATCATCAGTTACTGGTTTGACATCCTTGTTAGATTTGGAACTCAGGTCACCAACCACCTTTACCTTAATTCTGGTAGCATCACCAGGAATGTACGATAACGCAACATCCTCTTTTTCTACAACAGTTAAAGAATCCTCTAGTCCACCAGCCTTTACGATATGTTTCTTAGCCTCTGCAGTTATGTCTTCAATGGCCTTAACTCTAGCCTTATCCAACTGTTCTTTGCGATCTGTTGACTGATCTCCCGTTTGCGTAGTTTCGAAGTATTTTGTTAAATCCACAACTTTATCAATCGTAGAGGATATTTTACTCAAAGCTGCACCAACAGCATTTGCAACATCAAAGTCTTTAGGCGTTATAATGTTAGAAATACCAGCAAACTTGAAGTCTGTATTAACCAGAATACTGCCACCTCCTACAAGTATAAGAGGCAAGTCCCTGTCATTAAATCTCATTTGATCTACACATCTAGACACTTTATCATGGATTTCTGCTACTGCCTTGTCCACAAACTCCTGATCTAGATGACCCGTCAGTGGTTTCTTTTCTGATAGTAGCGTTGTGGTATTACTAGCAACAGCAATGTCTGTAGCGGTGACTGATCTTTGTTTAAGATCATCGGAGGATTCAGCAAATACAAGAGCTTCGTTTGTAATGTTAAATCCAGCACTCCTTGGTCCGACAGTAACGATGCTTCTCCCGTCTGCACCATTCTTCTCCTCAACATACGATCCGCCTCCTAGACCTATACTGATGACGTCAGGCATACGAAAGTTGGTCCTCACACCACCCACATTCACCTCTGATGAAGACTCTCTAGGGAATCCATTCAGTAGAACACCGACGTCAGTACTCGTACCACCAATATCCACCACCATGGCGTTGTCCACGCGTGATAAAAACGCCGCACCACGCATACTGTTTGTCATACCAGACGCGAACGTCAGCACGGGGAACCTTAGCGCCGTCGCTTCATCGATGACGGTCCCGTCATTCTGTGTGAGATAGAGAGGACACGTGAGACCCAGATCAGACAGGGATCGTCTAAGTCCACTGATAGTTTCACGACACAGTTGTTTGATACTCTCGTTCAGTATGGCCGCGTTTTCACGCTCCAGTAGACCCAGTTTACCGATCTCGTGACTTGCCGTGATGCTCGCGCCGGGATACACTTCCTGTATCACTTCAACAACTTTCTCTTCTTGATCCTGACGTACTGGTGAAAATATTCCTGATATAACGATGTTCTTTTCTCCGTTTCTCTTTAGTTTACGGACACATTCAACAATCTCATCCTCATCAACTGGGCTAATCTCACGACCGTCAAACTGATATCCACCATTAACCAAGAAAACACTGTCTTTAACAATGGCGGCCAAGTGATCAGGGAAGTCACTAAAAGGCGGTAGTTTCTTCGACGCAGTTCCACACAGTCGTATTACAGAAACTTTCGACAGTCGTTTACCCTCAACGATAGCGTTTATAAAGTGTGTTGTACCTATATTAACCTGCTGTACGACAAGCGTGCGGTTTTCTTTCCGGGAGTTGATAAGCGCCTGGTGTATAGCTATGTTAACACCGCTTGTCACATCCGAAGTCGTGAAAGTTTTAGCTTTTGCGATAACGTTTAATTCCTGACCTGTTTTATCCAGTACAACAGCATCTGTGTTCGTCCCTCCGACATCGACCCCGATAACAACGTGTGTCAACGCCATTTTCACAAACAAGTGAGTTTATTAATTTACCTTTCGATTGCCTGAAGCGGTGTTCACTCACCCATGTATCCGTGTAATTAAACCACTCGTAAATAGGGAACAATTTTATCCAGTTAATCGTGACGTGAATTCGGACAAACAGATAGTATTTCGTAGGTGTTGTTGTAAAATATCGTAACTACGGCTTGAATAAAGCCGTAGTTACGATGTTTTAGAACAACACCGACGGTTTATCAAAACAAAGCCTATAACCCAGTCTATTTTTAGCACAAAATTCTTTGCCATTGAAAGAGATTGCAGACGACAAAATAAGGATTACTTTGTATGCGGAAATTGTTCGTTAGAGCAAAGAGAACATTGAGATAAAATGAGAAAATATTTATTTCAGCATCTTCTTTTCTCTTAAAATGCTTTCCGAAACCCTACTTTGAGTAACAGAGCTCTTTGAAAACAAAGGCTTTTTTAAAGGTTGTTTGAGAAATGGTTGCGACTGGGAGAGTACGGATCTAGGCATATGTAGATCTAGATCTATGTGTAAAGATGTACATACTTACAACATTTAGGCTACACTTCGATAACGTTTTACCAAAAAGTAAAAAAATAGAGTGTGAAATAGCAAGTTTATTGATATGACATACAATATATCATGAATATCGCTGCTTTTTCTTTAAAAACCTCGTATCTGCAGCTTAAAACAAGCTGCAGATACGAGTTTTTTGCAGAAAAGCGACGATATATGGCATAGAACTTGATCTAGAGCATTAAATTTCAACGTTACAGCTTTATAAAGCTCAGGGGATCGAAACATAACTCTAAACATGACTGACTTCTGACAGAAATCCCACCCTCTGAGTCAGGAAGGCCTATTCTGATATTTGTTAGAAATACTTAAAGCATATTTTAAAATTAGCATAAGGTTCTATATAGGAAATAGATCTTGATAGGGGAGACCGGGGCTATTTCGGCCCCCTAATTTCGATTGCTCATATTTTGAATTATATAAAAGTTATTTGGGCGTGATTTTATGGCGTGTGGAACGTTGCAAAATTCGATAAATATTTTTATGTGATAAAATTTTATATTTACATTCTATATTTTTTTATTTATATTCTAAAATTATTTTTATGTGATATAATTTTTTATTTATATTCTATATTTTTTATTTATATTCGATAACGCGAAAAAAAAAATATGTGATATAATTTTTTATTTATATTCTATATCTTTTATTTATGTTCCATATTTTTATTTATATTCGATAAAAAAAATTTATGTGGTATAATTGCATCATGGGATACTAGTGACATTTGAAACAAACGATTTGATTGGACAACGGTATTCACAACGAATATTGACAGCCTCGATAGCGCAGTGGTTAGCGCACTCGGCTTGAAACCCGGAGGACCCGAGTTCGAGTCCCACCCGGGGAGGTGTGTCCTTGGGCTAGACACCTAATTGTCAACGCCTCAGTCTACCCAGCTGAATGGAGTGGGTAGCAGTGAGGTAAAACTTGCTGCCTCTTCTCTTCCGCACGCCAAAAAAAATGTTCCGAGTTAGAGTACTAGAATAGTTAGTTTCAAAGTTCATTGCACTGTAAATAGAGCACTTGTTACTTGTAGATTAGTAGGAACATGCACAAAAAATGTACGCTAGCTTAGCTAGTGGTGCCTCGAAAAGTCATCGGGGGAATCTAATAGTACAAACAAAACAAACTATGGCTGCCCACACAAGGTGTGTAAAACATGCTGTCGTCTATCTAAAAATTTGTTCGCATAATATAGGGATAGGATCACACACTGTCACTGTCTTTATCACTCTGAAACCCGCTGTCCAATCAATGTCACAGGTATCCCATGATGCAATTATACCACATAAATTTTTTTCGTGCTATCATCGAACATAAATAAAAATTATAGAACATAGATAAAAAATATAGAATATAAATAAAAAAAAATTATATCACATAAATTTTTTTCGCGTTATCGAACATAAATAAAAAATAAAGAACATGAATAAAAGATATACAACATAAATAAAAATTATAGAATATAAATATAAAATTATATCACATAAAAATATTTTTAGAATATAAATAAAAAAATATAGAATATAAATATAAAATTATATCACATAAAAATATTTATCGAATTTTGCAACGTTCCACACGCCATATGATTTATATATTTAAGTTCGACAGGCGAAAGCCTTTCAAACCGCGTCTGTCCTTTTTATATTTTTTCTTTTCAATAAAGAGAATTTCAAATTTTAGAGTTTTGATCGTGGTGGCCGAACTTGTCCCATACATGGGGCAAGTTCGGCCCACCCTTGGGGCAAGGTATGCACAGACCTATAAATCCTTATATTTGATTTTTAGACTGTTTAAATTTAAAGGAATCTGTATACGACTTCCAAATGAAGGTATAAATTGAAAAAGCATTGTTATAACAGTCAAATCATCGTGAGTAAGTGGACATTCGGGATAACAAGTAGAGGCCGGGGTAAGTTCGGCCTGTGATTTTGAATTTGTCCATTTTTTTTACATTTCTGTTAGAGCTAGGTCTGAACAATTGATATATTCAGAGACGTCAAGAAATGGCAATTCTAACAGCGATTATTCTTTTTATTCATGGGCAAGTTTGGTGGGGGCCGAACTTGCCCCAACCCCAAAGGCCGAACTAGCCCCAGACAGACCTGGCCCCAGTTTCTCGAAAAAACTTAAGTATATTCTCATGAGTTCATGCTCAACTTCTATTCAATACCAATCAACGTTGATTGGTATTCAATTGAAGTTCACGTGGATTTCGTGCGATTTGAGCACGATGCTCAGATTTGAGCATGAGAACATACTTAAGTTTTTTCGAGAAACCGGGGCCTGGTGTCAACATCACGCCATATGTTCTTTTAGATAACATGAACACTTCATCTTTAGTTTTAATATGAAAGAGGACTTAATTGTCTTCATTAATATACAAAAATGAAATCTGAATCCTGGCGCATATTACTATAAATTAAAGCTTACATAAATATGGAAAAATACTGAAAGTGTCTAAAAATCAGAATCGTGTTCTAAATTCTATGTTTTTGTATTAAATTCGACCAAATCCTTCTGCGAAAAGCTTTCGTCATGAGTGACATTAAAATCCGGGTCAGAGCTCTATATCTCTGTCGACAGGCTCAAAAGAGCCAATAGCCGAACTTGCCCCGGGGCCGAAATAGCCCCGGTCTCCCCTATATTTTAAAATAAGCACATTAGGATCTAACCTTTTCCCAAACAAGACCTGATTTTGACGTCACTAATAGAAAAGGCTTTGGGAAAATATTGAGACAAAAGAAGAAACTGCTGATAATCAGCATTTTCTCCCTTTGTCTCAATATTTTCTGTGCTATATTACTCACAAATTTTACCCTCAATAACATCCATTTTGTCGTCAGCAGCAGCTTTCAAATTGGAACAGTCATTTTTTGCCGTTTGGGAATGGGTTAATTAGCCTAACTTAGGTATAGGCATATTTCGATCCCCGGAATTTTAAAGGGACACTGGTCCTACATAACGCAAACTGAAGTAGAGAGGGTCAGATAACATTGAAAGAAAAGAACATTTATGTCGATAATTAGCAGTTTATCCTTTTCTGTCAATATTTTCTGTGCTATGATGTACATAAATTCCACAATTAACTTAATCTACTTTGTCGTTTGCTTGTGCATTCAAATTGGAACAGTCCACATTTTTGCTGTTTGGGAAAGGATTAATTTTGTATTTCGTACCAATAAAATGACTTTTGAACTTGGACTTGTAAAATTATACTCGTTTATGATTTGGGAGTGTTATGAACTTGTAATAAAACTAAGCACTTTAAATAGCAGTTTTGGTTCTTTTATTACATTATGTGATCAGTCCTAGATACTAATACAATGTCAGATCCATTGTCAATACAGTGTGCTTAAAATATTTAACAATTACGTTATAAATAAAATAAAAAAGTCTATTTCACTGTTCAATTGCTAATTTATCATTTGTGTAGATGCTTTCACTCAGTAATGCTTAGGTCTAAAGAATCTTCAAACGATTATACCGAAAGTGCATTACCCAGGTTTTCCTTTAAGAATTCGGTATGAACTGATAACCAGAAAACTAATACAAACTGGTGCATAAGCAAAAAAGTTTCGCACTTTTAATAAGGGTGACAATAAGTTTTAATGTTGGGAAAGTATTAACATTTGACATCATTTGCCTTTGTAACATTACAGGGGACACACTGGTTCCGTCTCAATAAATTCGCTTACTGGTTTGTATTTGATGGATTCTGGATATCCAAATGCTTGTGGACCTACAAATTGTAGCGCTAGGTCAGTCGTAATCAGAGGCGGTGCCGGAAATACAACAACGGCAACTCCCAGGCCTATTTTCAACTCTTCTGAAGGAATCGGTTGTGCGGTTGTTGCATCAACGATTGTTAGCAGATCTGGAACTGTCGCAAGTATTTCGTTTGTTTCTGGTATTTGAGCAACTAAGTACTCGTTTTGTAAATCAATGGACACAACGCACGTATGACCGACATGTAATCCATGTATGAATAGCCTCCCTTTGTTAAACCCGTCTGTAGCTTGTCGCTGGATGTCGGTTATCGTTCCCGATATAAGTAGCTTACCATGCTCGCTATCAATCAGGGCATTCACAGGAGAAACATTGGAATTGCGCGCTCTTAAAATGCTATCGCCAATTCTCCAAGCGTGGCTCATGCTGTTTGGAACTGTTCTGGTAAGAATCTCCTCTTTATTGAAGTATGACAGCACAACTCCAGCGACACATCCCATGCTTACAACGGTATCTCGTAGGTAATTTTCAAGCTGTTTCGGACCTTCAGCATGCAGTACGACTGCACGACGGCCCTTCTCGTCAGCTATTGCAGATGGATATGGTGCACTCCCGTACATGAATGGTGCGAACATCTGTATCTCCGGAAAAGCTCTTCCCATCCCGTCACAATCAAGAACTGGTAAACCAAGTGTTGCACCAACTACTATAATCCGAGTCTTCTCTGATGTAAATACGCTCTTTGATATTTTGATTTTTCGCTATTTACATAGCGAAAAATCAAAATATCAAAGAGCGTATTTACATCAGAGAAGACTCGGATTACAACTACTAGAGGCTCGATCGAGTTCATTCCTCCCACCTCTGTACATAACAAACCAACGACTTTCTTATTCTTGACGTAATCACTTTTCTCATCAACTTCATTCAGCTTAAAATTGTCTATACAACGGACTCCGTTTTTTTCTTCTACAATAGCATCTTCTCCTGATTGGCCAGTCGTATATACATTTTCCCCAACTTGCAGTAATTGTTCTATAGACCTGAGGGCATCAATTGTTTCATTGCCGGAGACTAATTTTTCGTACACTGCTGACGGTGCTCCCAAGAACGCAACTGTAACTATGATGTCATTTTCCGGATGAGCTTTGCTTAAGAACCTTGATGGATTCACCACACGAATGGTTTTGTTCTCCCGGAGAAGATTCAGTGCCATAAGTTTGCCGATCGTTGGGTTTCCTCCGCCACCACATCCCATGATTCCAGCTCCGATACTTATACACTCGATGTCATACTCCGACAGTAACCATTCTCCCGTCTTCTGGTCAATTGTCGGTTCCTCTGGTTTAATATCAATTGTTGGTCCGCTGAATGGGTTACCTTTCTGTGTATGCTGTTGCTTCACGGAGGTTCCCAAAGCAGGTGCCGTTTTCTGCCTAATGCGAGCCATATCTATGATACACGGCTTGTTAGTACCTTCGTCTTCATTCGTCGTTGCCAGTGCTGCGCCTATTGCAGCTGCTACATCTGCGTGTCTTGGTATGATGATATCAGAAACTCCACGAATCTTTGTATCATTGGTCAACAAAATATTTCCTCCACCAGTTACAACAACAGGTATTTCGTTTCCATCTGTCCGTGCCTGATCTATGTGACCTGTAATTTTCTCGTTGATTATCTGAATTGCCTTGGTTATGATCTCGTCGCTTAATCCATTTGTGTTCTCCTTCTTCATTTTAGGCACAGCTACATTTCCATTTGATACTGCTATATCTGTTGCAGTTATTTTCCTCCCATCAATATCGCCCGGTCCTTTGGCAAAGACTATTGCCTCATTTTCTATGTCGCACCCAGAACTCTCTGGCCCAACACACACTTCTGTATTGCCTGAACCATCGTTCGTTTGTTTGACGTATGAACCGCCACCAATTGCAGCCGTTGTGACATCTGGCATTGTACAGTTCATTCTGACGCCTCCAATTATTACCTCTGTGGAGCACTCTTTAGGTTTGCCGTTCAAGAAGGTGGCCACATCAGTTGTTGATCCACCAATATCGACGCAAACAAAATTAGTCAAGCAGGATAGAAACGATGCGCCTTTTAAACAATTACTTATGCTTGACCCGATAACATGTATGGGAAATTCACATAACTCTTCTATCGAAATTGTCGTTCCGTCATTTTTTGTAATGAAGATTGGACAAAGGACTCCAATTTCTTCTAAAGCAGCTTTAATATTCTTTCCAGAATCATGAAACACCTCTTTCAGTGCTTCATTTACTATCGCAGCATTTTCTCGTTGTAGCAATCCTAATTTTCCAATCTTGTGACTTGCCGACACGCTTGCATCTGGGAAGACCTTTGCTATGATTTCTACCACTTTATCTTCTTGTTCCGGTTTATTTGGTGAATAAATACCTGAAACTACGATGTTCTTTTCTCCAAGACTCTTAAGCTTTTCCACGCATCTTATAATCTCAGCATCGTCGATCGAATCGATCTCTGTCCCATCGAATTGATATCCACCCTTAACGAGAAATATCGAGCCCTTTATGCCTGAAGCAATGTGACCAGGGAAGTCGCTAAAAGGTGGAAGCTTTCGTGACGCCGATCCACACAATCTTATTACCGAAACCTTTGATAGTCTTTTAGCTTCTACAAGAGCACTAATCAAATGAGTTGTTCCTATATTAACTTTACTCACAGCAAGAGTTCCCGGATGTTCTGGTGGCACATTAGTAATCGCAAGACGAACCGCGGCTTGTATTCCCGACGTAATATCAGCTGTGGTCGGTGTCTTCGCAAAGGATAGAATATTTTGTCCGTATTGAGTTTCATGAAGAAGTACTGCGTCGGTGTTAGTCCCTCCAACATCCACTCCAACTACGCAATTTATCATCTCCATCTTAGTTCCTAACAGCCTTCGATCTGAAGTCACCGAAAATAAGTTGACATCTACCAAGCATGGATAGGTTTCACAAACCTTTAAAGTGCATATAACCAAATTTAATGCAATTATTACACTCCCGGGCGAAAGTTAAGCTACATACAGTAACACTAGAGTAGAAATATCCACTTATTTGGGGATTTAGTATACTGGACAAAAAAAGAAACGCATTTTCCTTTTCAATTCCTTCTTACGCAAAGACATCAAATCAGATTCAAACAAAATGTTATACATTTAAAGCAATAACATTTCACTTGTAAAGTTCACAAAATCTTGTTGGTAACAAATTCCATTAATAAGAAAACACCCAGTTTACACCGGGCGTCAACACAACTTGACAAAAAATTGTATGTAGGTCGAAAAATACAATCTGTTTCGTTCAGTTTGGTCCAATATTCGAATGTTGTGAAGTCCATGCGATTTATTAGCGGTCTCCTTTACAGTCTTAAATCTATCCTGTAGGTGGTGTTAACCTGATGAAACGGTCCTGCCTTGACGTCATATCGTTTGCAAGTCCGATCCCTGCTCGATCGGTTGTGATCCCATTTAGAGCCAACAGCGTATACAGTCGAAAATGTGTCGACTTGTTGCCCCACCAATGTCTTGCGACAACATTTTGACTTTTCCACCTAACAACATCTTTTGGCGACCAACCAAACTTCTTCATCCATTATTGTTTAAAATATCCCCAAAATCCAGAAAAATCCCTGCATTTCCCCTCTTCTCTGTTTCAAACCTTGAAAAATATTGAAAGTTTTGTGTCAAGCGAATGCCGCCATGTAAATGCTCATGATTTATTATCATTTCATGAATTATCCTGTTGAAGCACTTCGATGCTGGCCCGAAGGAAGCAATTTGATATTGGGTGAGCTCAAGCCCCTGTGTCTAAATATTGGGGAGCTAAATTGGATAGGTGGGACTAAGCCCCTAGCCCCCTGTTCCTATGGGCCTGTCGCAGTATGTATTTATACATGTAGAAACATATTAACAAAGCAAATTTTGCAAATGTTTTTGTAAACAGTAATGACATGGCACATATATAGAGAGGCGGGGAAAATGGGGATTTTGTAAAGTTTCCAATCTGGGACGTTAAAGCAGCCATTAAATTAGACAGAATGAAAAAAATCTCATTGTTATTTCTCTTATATTCTTCAAAGCATATCAAAAAGGAGGACGAAGTCCTTTAAATAAATCGCAATGGGATTACGAGGGCTGCATGCGTGTTTTGACTGAGCCACACAAGTGTTTATCTACTCTCCATTGCCGAGCTCTATTGATTAAACCATCAAATATGACCTCTGCAATTTTCGGTACGCCAACAGCCTATTTGGTCGTCATAATCTAATTATAGCACACCATTTGAATTATCGAATCAAAATCATTCAGTTTTATCTTGCATGATCATTACGTATACATTACGTCGCTTCTATTTTTGGCTGAAGCCGGTAACATTTGAATTATCGAATCAAAATCATTCAGTTTGATCTGGTTTGATTACATATACATTGCGTCGCTTCTATTTTCGGCTGAAGCCGGTAATTTGAAGCGTCAACCAATGAAAGTTTGTATCAGCTTTTTGAATTGTTTTGTTGTGTATCGCCAACGATTGGATACTGAAATCCCGCCAAGGCCCCGAGATTAGACGTTAAATGACCCCGCGAGAACAGGGCTCATTCTATCGAAATGGAATGTAGAGATAATGTGCTCTGTTCATAAGAGAGTAGTGTTTATCGGGAGGCAAGCTTTTCATGTGACACATACGAGTATATAAGCCATCACTCACTAAAACCTACATGTATGCACCATCAATCATCCATTAAATTGGACCCTTGTCGAGATTTTATTTATGTTTTTAAACCTTCTTTTCTTCATTTGTAGATTATTCATCTGTGAAAACTATAACTCGTCGGTTATAACTGTAGACTTGTATACAAATACTATACTGCTTGTTGATGAAAATTGACCCAACACAAACCAATTTCTCTTTCGAGAATAAACGAGTTAACTAGGACATTAAATCGCCCGTACAGCTCACGATAAATGGTTTAATGAATGGGTGCGTTCAGGGTTCTCCCATCGGTAGCCATCGGTGCAGTTGGTAACCATCGGTAGCCATCGGTAACCGTCGGCATACCGATGGATATTTTGTTGGTAACCAATTGTCCCGAGAGTAGACAAGTCGGGTAGCATCGGTAGCCTCGTTTTCATTACAGTAAGATGGCGGATAACAATCCAACTACGGCGATGCTAATCATATATTTTCTTCAATAGCAAGCGAATAGTATTCTAACCGTTCTTGATAGAATTTATTGTAATAGTTGAAGCAACAGTTATTTTATTTATTTTCTGAAAAAATATTTTTATTCATAATTTTTGAAAAAGAATGATCACTCTGTGGGGAGAATACTCCCTTGGTAATTGATTATCCGCCTTTTTTACCGATCGGTACAATTTTCGTTAAGAGTTTGTTGGTTGCCGACGGCGCCATCGGCTACCGATGGTACCATCGGTAGCCGACGGTAAATACACTCGGTTACCGATGGGAGAACCCTGAACGCACCCAATGTTAAAACTATGTATTTGATTTTTAGTGTTTGTATACAAGTCTACAGTTATAACCGATAGACTATACATTCCGTTGATTTCTAGAATATGCATGAAATGTTATTCTTTTCAGGACATAAACAATCCACCACAACGATACATTTTCTTGACGTCCGCAAATGTAGGCCTACAAGCCTCGAGAGAATAAAACTTTATTAAAAATTTTAAATATGATATTATTTTTTTTTGTCCCTCAATGTTTTATATCATAAACAAGGACGTGTCTAGAGAGGGGGATGAGAAGGTGGTTGAAAAAAAAGTAGCCAATTTCGAAAATTTTGATATAGACTGTAGCCTTGCAATAAAGACAGATTTAGGCTACATGTCTTCTCATTCATCTTGTTTAGGTTCAAAGCATATTTTCACATTTTAAATTAATCTCGTACTTAATGAACTGTGGTATTGAAAAATGGTGTTGACTAAAGAAACTTAAGGTAGAATACTCGTAATGCTGCCATTTTGAGATTCATAAAAATCGGTTTTTAGCTGCGTCGTTACGTATCCGAACCTATTCGGGCACGGTCGTAAACATTCGGCGGTGGGAATTTCCACCGCCGAATGTTTTCGACGTCGCCCGAATAATTCCAACGTCGTGCGAATCATATTAGGGGTGGACCACCTTAAAATTATTTGTACGGATCAACAAGATTCAGTAAATCACGGCAGGCAAACACATGACACAACAATTTTAGAAAAATCGTCAATAATACTGTTAGTACGTGACAAATTTGAAATCATTTATAAGCAAGGAAGATGGGAAATGTCGGGAATGCATTAGGTGTTCTTTTTAATCAGCTGATAAGAAATATTTGGCGCACCAGTAAAAATTTACTTCTCAATTGCCAAGGACTTTTTTCAGCTGATTCTTTAAAGTACTCTCACACCCAGCAATCTCTGACGTGTTTCCACCTTCTGTTTAACCCATTTTCAAATCGATAAAGTATTAAAATAGAAATTTTGAAGATTTCCTAAAACTGTGATTTTAGAGACTTCACATGAAGGCCCGTAGGAACAGGGGGTGAAGGGTGGGAGGGGGTGTGGTGACTAGGGGCCAAAGTTGGCCAAAAATCCCAGATTTTCCTTATTTTACACTGAAAATTTAGGGCAAATCCAAATTAGCCCCCCATATTTAGACACTGGGGCTTTAGCCCCCCCCCCTATAAAAGTGCTTTCTATGGGCCTGACATGTATGGGCGAAAGTCTTTCAAAGTCATTTTTTTTTAAATCTGTGGATGTCATGATAGCAAAAATGGGGAAAAACATATATCTATAGGCCTAATGATCTCGCCAGAGATTATTATATATTATGATTAAGTAGTACTATAGATTCAGTAATCACTCCTGTTCGTCGTTAACCCTTTCCAAAACAACATTTTTTTGGGGACAGTCCAAGTTGAAAGCTACTGCGTTCGACATGATAAATATTGAAAAAAATTTAATGTTTATTTTACAGTGTAGAAAATATTATTGAGAGAACGGGGGAAATTGCTGATTATCAACAGTTTCTTCTTTTGTCTCAATGTTTCCCAAGCCATTTCTATTAGGAACGTCAAAACCAGGTCTTGTTTGGGAAAGGGTTAAATTGATGAAAATGGCGAACCCTTGAGAGTTACAACTTAAGTGACAGTCTTTGTACTTGTTGTACAGATCATAATTCTAGCTAAATATGTGTAAAACTTGCTGTGTCGTGATGTCTACATTAGATTTTATGACTCGCCAGTGGAAAACAGATGGAAGTCGTGTTTGAAAGAATCTGCTGGTAGCCATTCTATTTTAGTGTGTGTCAACCAATGAAAACATACGCTTCTACTGTCATTCTTCAAACCACGCCTCCGACCGGAGCTACTATAAAGCGGATCTCACTGGAATTACATCATTTTCCCAAAAGTTACATCATTTTAGTTCGACTTTTCGAAGAAAATGAGAGCTTATACTGTCACCCGGGCGTCGGCGTTGGCATCGGCGTTGCAACAAAGGTTAAAGTTTTTTCAATCATCAATAACTTCCATACCATCAAAGGGATTCAACCCAAACTTGGAATACTTATTCACCATCACACCCTCTACCTTACTATCAGGGCCCATGACCCTGGCTCCACTATATTTGGAGTTATGCCCCCTTTATACTAAGCAACTTAGAAAGTCGAGCGCACTGTCTTCGGACAGCTCTTGTTCATAACTGCACAGGACGGGGCCTGGCTGTGTATATCCGTTACATAAACTGACCGGCAGTGCGTTTATGTGAAATATAGCGCCGAAATTTTAAAATACGAGCTCGTATACAGCAAATTGGTCCAAACACTAGGACGAACACTGAGATAGATTAGAGTCTGTATCACTATGAGATTCTACGCGATATAAACGTTCAATGCGCTGTGCGCATTTGAATGTTTATTTCGCGTAGAATCTACTATACATGCTCTGTCTAATATGTATGTCGCATATTCTCTACAAGCTACGCTTAATTACAGACTAAAGAACCTTACAAATTGTTGAAAGAACATGTTTATGATGTACATACAAACAAGCTATTAGTCTATATTGGGTATAACAAGAGCGATTTACACCCACCATGGCCCTTTTGATATTTTTCTCTTTTTATGCGTTTTCTCCATCTCAAAATTTGGGGTATGCCTGCAGTACGAGACATTAATTTGATACTTCGATTTTGTTCACCAATGTAGTATACCCCTTTACGACCACGTAACGTCGTTTGCTATTCAAATGAATAAACTAATGTATCTATGCCCCTAAATGTACTTTTCGCCTTTTTCAGCTATTGAACCATGAAGTCTGCGGTTATTATTGGTGCATCCAGGGGTATAGGTCGCCAGATAGCACTGACTCTCGCCAACAATAACTACGGCGTGGTTGTTGCCGCCAAAACTATAGAAGACACGCCCAAATTACCGGGAACCATTCACAGCGTGGCTGACGAGATACGTCATAATGGGGGCGTGGCTTATCCCGTCCAATGTGATTGTAGAAAGGAAGCTGACATTAAAAATGTTATACAAATTTGTAAAGAAAAGTAAGTTCTTTTCTAACAAAGTCAATGAAATTATCAGCACTGAAAATCAGTGTCGCTACTAAAGCTTATTCCGGCTGAAACAAGATTCTTTTAGCATCCTACGTAGCTGCAATATTACATCACAACGGGGTCTTGGTCTTTTTCCGTGGAGAATCTTATCCTTGCAACAACTTATTGATCGAGCTTTCGTTACGAACGTTTGATCACCGAGTTAAACATAATGAAAAGCGCCCTGCAATAGCAATAAAGTAGACACATTTTCTGCCAAATGGGCTTCATGTATTTTGACGTCATTGTTCAAAGCACTTTCGAATTGAATCTTTCATCATTTGCCAAGAGTTTTGTGGTTTTTGGAAATGGTGAATCATTTTCATGTACGTTCAAAGCTCTGAATATTTGTGAGTAGGCCTTATTTGTTTTGTTTTCATATCTTTGTTTTTATAGGTCCGATAAATGACCTGGCAGAGCATCTCTAGCGAATAGCTAGAGATGCTCTGGCAGTTCATTTATCGGGATCTATATATATTTCTAGATTCGGTCGACTCGTATAGACACAGCGATATACAACGCCGATGCTATATTGAACCTATTTATTTGTTTTGTTTTCCTTTCTTTTATCATTCCTAGATTTGGTCGTATAGACGCAGCCATATACAACGCCGGTGCTATATTATGGAAGCCTGTGTTGGAAACTCCGCTGAAGAAATTCGAACTGATGATGGACGTAAATATACGAGGTGCCTACATCATGGTACAGGAAGTATTACCTACACTTCTGCAACAAAAAGCAGGGAGAATAGTACTGGTTGCACCGCCAATATATAATAGGTAATTAAAGGTATTTCACCTCTAATGAGATTCGCGTAACGTCGTAAATACAGGGTGATCCAAAAACATGTCCCACAAACAATGCTTTATAACTTTTTTACCATCTTATATATTTCGTTCATATTCTCTAGAACTTAAGTATATATCTGTAAAAGTTTGTCTAATTACAATATTATATAATAATTCACTTACTACTTTTACAAGAGAAGATCGATGTGACCACCCTGATTTTAAGAAACTAGCCTAAGACGACGTCGAAAGTTCTGTATGACGTTACTACAGGTTTGACGATCAATCAAGTCTATTTCTCTACTTATTGCGGGCGGCACGAAATTCCCAAATCTACCCAAATCTACCCAAATATAACCCAAATCTACCCATATCTTACCCAAATCAAGCAAACTGTTTGACATATTTCATATTTCATTTTTAGTTACAGAAAAAAGGAAAACAAATGTTTCTTAACAATAATATCGTCGGTGATTAAGTAGCCTACTGCAAAACGTGATCAGTTTCTCAACATTTTGATTTTTAGATCACATTATTAAGGACACATTTTCGTATTGTGGCCCCAGATCTATTATGTGTCATGCACGGATCCAGACTTTTCCCTGTGTTTTCCGGGTGGCCGACTGCCTTGGCGCAAGAAAAACACAAATTCCTAAATTCGAGGGAAGCACAAACTTGGATCCATGTATTGGTGTAAATTATAAAAGCTGTGACAAATTACTCTAATACAGGTTGAGAAGTTTGTGATATCGTTACAACAGTTTAAAGCCGATGATTGTCAGAATACTTTAACCTTTTCTTAAAAGAACCCAGTTTTAATGTGCCTTACAGAAAACTACAACAACAAAAACGACAAACTTTGGCATTTTCATATTTTGCCTCAATATTGTCTTCGCTATATAGACTATTGTACATAAATCTTATCTTCATATATTTCTATTTTGTTGTTGAAGACATAAAAGTTAAAGCAATAGAATGGCAATGGAATGGTAGTTAGAAATGCATACGGTAGGCCTACAATCTTCATAAATGTAAATGAACGTAATACAACAAAAGTGCGATTGATCAATAGGGCCTGTACACAGTGTAGATTTTTTTTTATTGCAAAATAAAAAAAATCGGCAGACAATGTAAGAATTCCTACTTTGCTCAGGACAATTCTAGAACTGTAATAGATATAATTCCACAATAGTTTAATTAAATGCGGAAAAAAATAATTTCCACAAATACAGAACATATTTATCATATAAATTTCGGGAATACGTTCGAAATAATCTCATTAGATTTGGGTAGATTTGGGTAGATTTGGGTAAGATTTGGGTAGATTTGGGAGCTTCGTGCTGCCGCTTATGAGTTCTTCCACTTCAGCTATAGTGGTGGGTTAGAGTTCATAAACTCTTTCTTCTAAGCAACCCCATAGGAAAAGTCCAGCGGACTGAGATCGGGTGAATACGGTGGCCACTGCCAATCCAATTGACAAATGACAGTCTGGCCGTGATTTCTGTGTCTTTCAAAA
Source organism: Fragum sueziense (assembly GCA_963680895.1). Taxonomy (NCBI): domain Eukaryota; kingdom Metazoa; phylum Mollusca; class Bivalvia; order Cardiida; family Cardiidae; genus Fragum; species Fragum sueziense. The sequence goes on along the minus strand of OY804599.1, from coordinate 52,486,981 downwards.
TGCTGCATGCTGGTTATTTTGTATGGCGTACAATTTATATCAAACTTTAGAATTCTTCTTACTGTACCATAACTTGCACCAGTGTTTTTGAGATGTCCTTCATAATACCCCATAATAGATACCCATGGAGTTTCCTCTACAACTTGATGAACACTCTCAATATTCTCGTCTGTACGCCCTGTGCGTGTTCTCCCGCATTTCCAGATCTCGTACCATTGACAGTCCCTTTCATCTCAAACTTAGACACAAGTTTTCTTATCTGCTTTCTGGAAGGCGCTGTGGCATTTCGGTACATATTTTGGATTTTCTTCTAACTAGAACATGATATGTATATAATACATAGCACAGTTTGACTTTTTCTGCATTGTAAGCCATCTTGGAATTATGAGAATATGATGACGCCATTGATGAGGTCATTGGCGTTACCATGACGCTACATGACGTTCTTATGCACAACCATTACAAATTCTATTTCCTACCCTTTCCATCAATACCAAAACTAAAGCACTGCTACCACATTATGCAGATATATCAAATATTGTTTGTGGGACATGTTTTTTGGATCACCGTGTGTACGAGGTGTCTATATCACGATACTATATGAGGTACCTATATCATGTTACAGGAGGTAATACCTATCAAGATGGTTATGTTTGAATGAGTTAATTCTGTTGTTTTACAAATAGAATTGACGGTTAAGCGTATGCACAATCTTCGTGTACCTACTAGTTTCCTCCCTGGTTGGAAAAGTCTCCAGTGATTTCCTTTTCTAAGGCCAAGAATACCATTTTCAAGTGCGCTTCGATGTTTTTTTTCAGATTCTTAAAGGGTAAAACACCATACAGTATAAGCAAAATAGGAATGACCTTACTAGCTAAAGGACTGGCCAACGAGATCAAAGACACAGGTAAATGTAATTGATCATTATCACTGGTGGTGAACTCGGCCAAAGCGAGGGACGTTTTTTCGCGATCAATGTATTCAGTCGGTGTTGTTATAAAATATCGTAACTACAGCTTTATTGAAGCCATAGTTACGAGATTTTATAACAACACCGACAGTTTGTCAATACAAAACGGTAAACCTGGTCTGTTTTTAAAACAAGTGCATTGCCATTAGAAAAACAATAGGCCCAAGAAGGCCTGAATCGCTCCACTGGCTAAAGTAAAAAAAATATCTCATGATTTCTTGTAAGCCTCGCACTACAAAATCTTGAAAAGAGTCACATGGCCATGGAGCATTTCTGCCAAGTTTAGTCTGAATTGGCCCATTGATTTATTTTTAAAGAATTTTTTCATGGTTTGTCCAATTGTGATAAGTCCTGCCCTGCCTCACCCACATTTATAGACCTATCAAAATTTCACTAACAAAGTATTGTTGATTAACAAAGTATGATTGAAAGTAACAAAGTATGGTTGATTTTTAAAGTATTTTTCGTGATTTCTCCCTTTCTGATAAGCCCCGCTCTGCCATGCACACATTTATGGACCAATCAAAATTTCATGGACAAGTTAAGTATAGGGTCACTTAAGGTGCATATCTGCCAATTTTAATTGAAATTGGCTCAATCGTTGATTTTTAAAGAATTACGAGGGGCGTTCATTAAAGATTTCCCCTGTCCTACTTTCAGTTGAGGTAGGAAGTTGAAATTGTACACATACATTATCGTATACCTCTATAGGTCACATGAAAAATTGCAGCTCTGAAATATAATTTGTTTCTCATTTCCGTGTGCTGAAGTTAAGTAAGGTAGCGTGATGAAGCAAGCAGTCATCAGATTCCTGTATTTGAAAGGTCACACTCTAAAGGAGAAATTTGATGACATTAAAGAAGTTTGTGGGGATGATGTCCCGTCATATGACTTTGTCAAACTCTGGTATACTCAGTTCAAGTGTGGACGTAAGTCTGTGGAAAGACCCTAATCCTGAGCGCCCACAGTCTGTCATTGGTGATGCCACCATAATGTCAATGCAAGGTTTCGGACACAATCTATGGTATTCTACTGAATAGGTCTCCAAAATTGCATTAAACGATGGCAGAAGAATGTCTCTCTGGCTAGAGGCCATACAGAGAAAGATTAATATTTGTGCCAAGTTTCAATTCTCTATACTTACTGGAAGTAGGTTAGGGGAAATCTTTAATGAACGCCCCTCGTATTTTGTGATTTAAGTCAGATAAGCCCCGCCCTGCCACACCCAAATTTATAGACCTATCAAAATTTCATGAACAAGTTAGGTAAAGAGTCACCCAAGGTACATTTCTGCCAAGTTTTGTCAAAATTGGCCAAATGGTTGATTTTTAAAGAATTATTCTGTGATTTCTCTAAGTCTGATAAGCCCGGCCCTGCCACGCCCACATTTATGGACCAATCAAAATTCTTTGATCAATTTAAATATAGGGTCATCGAAAGAACATTTCTGCAAAGTTTGGTCAAAATTTGCCACATAATTGATTTATAAAGAATTATTTTGTGATTTCTCTAAGTCTGATAAGCCCCGCCCTGCCACGCCCATATTTATGGACTCATCAAAAGTTTGGTCAAAATTGGCCCATCAGTTTGAGAGGAGAAGACTTTTAAAGAAAAAGTTAAAGGACGGACGGACGGACGGACGGACACACACACACACAATGTACACAACGCCATGACAATAGCTAGCTGGCTGACTCGCTGGCCTTCGACCAGTGGAGCTAAAAATCTTGCTAAAAATGCCTTGTTGTAGCGAAAATTGTTTTAGTTCACCACCAGTGATTATGCAGGGTTCTCTGTAGAATAATTTGAAGCTGTAATAGCAAATCACATGAGTATCAGTAAACTTTAAACTCATGGCGTTTATAGACAAGAGTTGTAAGGCAAAAGATTTTTGAGCAACTTCTTCTTTTTCCATGATGTTTTATACACAATTATTACTTTCAAAATTATGAAAAATGCAGAAGATCTATTTTTCAGATTTTGACATGAGGTAAGACAGATCCTTGATTAGAATTTGGTGACCATTTTGAAGAAATTAAGCTGTCTAGTATTTTCTAATAGGTTTGACAATAAAAGACTGATTTGAGAAAGGTTAAACAGTAATGTCATTTCCTTTTCTAGGTGCGAGTATAAGTACACTATGGCCAGCCACAGTAATCAAAGCCCATGTAACTGATGTTATGGGTGTACCGGAAAGTCATATGAGAAAAGCAGACATATTTGCTGATGCGGTTCTAGGCATTGTAAATGAACAAACTGACAAGTAAGTACCGTAATTATTCTAATGAAGCTCATTTATAAGTAATTGAGGTAGCTTTCAGGAACAAATGTAGATTTACTTCCCTGCAACTCTGTGTCATATTGTAAAACAAAGTAGTTTATCACAAAGTGTTTTGTAGATAATGATGTTTGTAATCCTTAACAGAAACTTTTTTCCATACCCATTTATTTAGCGATGAATTTTGAGCGGAAAACAGACTGGGTTTACCTCTATGTATTGCTATATCATCGATGTTTTTATAAAATGTATGTACAGCGTCAATCACAATGTAGTTGCGAGGTTTTAGATATAAACTGACAAGATACTATTGTTTGTCTGAAATTATATCACCGATTACTATGTGAAATTGATTCTTATTACAGATTAAATGGCTCTGTGTTGTTGGACGAAGATTACTTGAGGAGTGAGGGAATTACAGACTTTACTAAATACAGATGCGACCCAAACATAGAGCCACCAAGAATGATGCCCGGTGTACTGCCTGACTTATCCGTGGAAGAGGAAAATGAACAATTGAACATTATACAGAAAGATAGTAAATTGTGATTTAAAAGGATTTCTTTGTGTTAACCCTTTACCAGACGGCAAAATTTTGGACTGGTCCAAATTCAAAGATGTTGCAGACGACAATTTAAAGTGAATTGAATTTTACATTTTTTGGTCTTTTCGGGTGGAAAACATTGTGGGAAATGAAGAAATTGCTTGTCACAAGCAATTTCTTTATTTTCCACAATGTTTTTCAAAGCCTTTGTCTTGTACTGTAGGGTCTCAAAAGACGTCATAATATGGGAATTGGTTTATAATGACCATATAGTCTTGGAACAACCCTACAATATTTAGCCCTTTCACAAACAAGCGAAGGTTTTCACATACTTTATTGACAAGGGAAATATTTAGGCAATGGAGGAAATGCATTGTGTGACGATCAATTACTTCATTTACCACAAAGGGTGTTTTCCACAAAGACAGGCAAAAATTCACTTGAAAATATTATCTGCAAAATAATTTAGATTTGGATAACTTTCCCAATTCAATATCAGCATTGAAAAAAATATCTTCAGCTTTCAAGAAATCATTATTTGTTTATTTACTAGATCTAATTGTCAGTTTTTGCATGAGGATACCGAATTATTTAACAAAATCTTTGTTTTACTTAAATACATTTATTTGTTCAAAGAAAATAATACAAAATATTTAACAACAAAATTACGAAATACAAACATAAATGCACCAAAAAGTTTGTTGTATGTGTGTATGATAGTATCTGACCTCAGAACTAAAGACAGTTTCAAAATCACAAAATATAAACCAGACAAATAGAAAGTGAAGTGAAGAAAACTTACAACTTAACCCTTTCCCAAATGATAAATTTTTGTGGTGCAGCAGTTCAAAAGCTTCTGCAGACAACAAAGTTGGTGGTGATAAGAATTGTATTATTGGATTTGTGTAAAATACAGCAAGAAAATATTGAGGCAAAAGGAGAAAATGCTGATTATCAGCATTTTCTTCTTTTGCCTGAATGTTTTTCCAGACATTTACTGTTAGGTATGTCAAAAACAGTTCTTGTTTGGGTAAGGGTTAAATTTGAACCTGTCAGTACAAAATGTTGTAAAAATTAGAATAAATTGTGCAAAATGGCCTATGTCATCTTCTCCATCGTTTTCCAACATTTTTTTTTTAAATTTTTTGTTAACAAGGCATGTAAATTAATTGTTCTGTATAATACCTGTAGGTTAAATGCATTACTTTTAAAGTAAATCATGTCTGTCATAAAGAAAACTTGGGAAACATTATGAGAAAAGAAGAAAATGCTGACAGACAGCACTTTCATTTTTCTCTACATTTCAAACCTTACAGGTCTGTAGTTTCAGGATTTCAGTTGCTTAACCCTTTCCCAAACAAGACCTGGGCCCTGTATTACTAAACATCTTACGATCAAGTTTTTGTGTAAACTGTGTAACAAGACATGTGATTTCACGAGAAATCCGACTGAGCCAATCAGGGTTGTTGTTACAAGTAATTATGCAAAAATCAAATGTACGATCGTTAGTAATACGGGCCACTGGTTTTGACGTCCTTAACAGATGAGGCTTGGGAAAACATTGAGGCAAAAGAAGAAAGTGCTGCTAATCAGCACTTTCTCCTTTTGCCTCAATATTTTCTGAGCTATTTTGTACAAAAGTTCAACTTTTATTTATATCCGTTTTGTTGTCTGCAGCAGCTTTCAAATTGGACTGGTCCAAAATTTGTCCTTTGCCACAAGAGACCTGGTTTTGATGTCTGAAATAGAAACATAGGGACTAGTCCAAATTAATTATTGGTGGATGCATACATGATTAAAGACTTAAATCTTGTATGAATCCACCAATGATTCATTCGGAATAGTCCCTATGAATAGAAATGGATTGGGAAAGCATTGATGCAAAAGCAGAAAATGCTGATCAGCATTTCCTGCTTTTGCCTCAATATTTTCCATGATATACTGCACACAATCCAATATTTACAACCACAAAAACTGTTGTCTACAGCAATTCTCCAATTGGGACAGTCCATTTTACGCAATTTAGGAAAGGGTTGAAGAATGACTAAATAACAAACACAAATTTACATTAACAAACACTAATGTACACAGACATAATCACACAGACATAGACAATATGACGATTATTTTGTTCCGTCAGTCCAATATCACTTGCGCTTCTGTGCCATCTTTTAACTTGTGTTTTAGTCCATTTTTCAAGTCAAATTCTCTCCTAAGGAATCCAAAAAGTAGATCTGTGATGAGGAATATCTGAAACATTAAGGTACTTTGTTGTAATAAAGACACTTTTGCAATCTTTCGAAATTTCCTTTTACTCATTTGGTTAGAAACAAGAGCCTGGTTTAATGCCAGACCATTATTTTACATTATAACACGTTTCCGTAAAATCCATATATAGCGAAAGAAGAACTGCCTCGGGTTTTATTTACAATAACGAATCTATGTAATTATGCTTTGTGTATGCGCCAAAACGTCACGAGGCATCAAGGTAACGTCAAATGACGTCACTTAACCGACAATATGTTTCCTACGCGGAAAACTAGTTCATGGCAGAATTTTCACAAAATAACATATTTCTAACATGCGTTTTTGTTATTTAGAGTGTTATAATGGAGATAATAACAAGTTTAGCAGTCTTTATTGCCAATAAAACCTGATGTGCGACGGACTACATGTGTAGGTAAAAACCGAGGTGCACAGCGCCTTTTAAAACATGTAGTATTTTACAATACAAGACTGATTTGTTGACAAAGTTGTCGCAAATGATAAAAAGGCCATTTTCCAGATCCCACTTCAAATCTTATCTAACATGAAAAGTCTCACCTGAGCTGTAGAGAATATGAGAGCAATGGCGAAGTAGAAATTAGCATTTGCACTTCCGGCGTAGATCCATAGATGCCATAAGATAGGGGACAACACTGTACAGGCTACAAACATGTTGGTCACGATGAATGTGTTCCTCATGTCTGAAATATTATATCATCCCATTACATCAATAGCACGCTATTCCGCAAGTCGACGTAACGTCACTTTAACCAACGTTATCTAACGTTATGTTGGTGCATGACGTTGTGTTAACAAAATTTGTTTACGCATAATTTGTTAATGCTTGTTAAAACCAGCCCAATGTCCGATAATTTTAAAATCTTGACACTAGATCTAATCATGAAATTTCTTATGGGTTTGTGAAAACAGTGAATTTTTGGTAACAAGTGTTTTCTCATTTTGACGCGATATTTTTTTCAGTGTGTCAACAAATCCAACATTTGTTTTGTTTTACAATTCAACTTTCAGAAAAACTGTTCATTGCTTGAAAAAGACCTTTTATTGTATGATTATATTAAAAATTAATTTTGGAAAACATTTAAGCAAAAAGAGAAATACTTATAACCAACATTGTATCCATTGCATCAATTTTGGCAATATATCTTTTACCCAGATCAATTTTTATCGATGTGTATTTGAGAAGTACAAAGTACATTATACATGTAATGATAAATAAGAAAATCAATCTCTTAAAAATTCTCTTTCCTTACAGAAACAACAACTTTATCCGGGTTTTTTTTTTTATATAAAACCCACAAATTGTATGAACAATTTTGGTATTACAGTAATTCAAATTACACACAAAACAGCGCACATCTATGATATAACGCTACAACGACGTTGCGCGTCGGGTAGAAAAAATGTAATTTTAAAATCATTATTGAATTAATTACATGTTTAGATTAATCATATTGTATTATATACTGTTTTAAAGCTTATTATTTGTACTTTTTGTCAGTAGTACTATCATAGGCTGATTTTTGCGTGTCGATTTTAACAGGAAAGTTTAAGAGACGAACCCCATCTAGATAAACACAATTTTCGAGCAGGGTAGAAAATTTGTAATTTTTCTACGTTTTTGTTTCAAACATAATTATTCAACCTTTCAAATATAATTTTATCATTCCTTTTTGTTGAAACAATGTACTTTTATATGAAATGAAAATCATCGAAGGGACGTAGCAGAAAATATTCGAAAATTAATTTTTACATACTGTAGCCGACCTATGATGAAAAAACGTTACATTGGTACATGCTGTCGTTGTTTACCTTGTTTTGACGCGAATAACATTTCTGATGTCCCTCATGCAAATGTCATATTTACGCACGATATAAGGATTCCAGCGTTGAAAGAATTTTGAAAATCGACCAAAGATTAGTAATTCTATTGCATTTTATATCTGAATTATATTTGAATTTTGTTACGCGTTACATGAAAATGTTCGCATTTTTATGAGTTAATGTAAGGTATTATTTTCTGCATATGATATTAAATCATATATAACATGCTGAAATTGATGGGAAATAGTATAATTTCCTAAGATTGACTTCTATCTATGTACATAATTAAAGTATATTGATAATTTTGAGAGAATATAGTGAAAAATGTGAAAATTGCAGAATAGCGTGCGATTGACGATTAACCCTTTTCCAAACAACACACTTTTAGAGTGGTATAATTAGAAAGCTGCTCCTGACGACAAAATTCATGTTAAAAAGGAAAGGATTTGTGTACAATATGGCACAGAAAATATTGAGGCAAAAGGAGAAACTGCTGGTTATCAGCAGTTTCTTCTTTTGTCTCAATGTTTTCCCAAGCCTCATCCATTCAAGAAGTCAAAACCAGGTCTTGTTTGGGAAAGGGTTAACACACATTCATTCTTTTTGGTGTCCTTAAAGATAATGGTTTTGGGAAAACATTGACTAGACGGCAACATTTTAGACTTGTCCAAATTCAATAAATGTTGCAGACAACAATTACAAGTGAACTTAATTTTACATTTTCCAATCTTTCTGGATGGAAACCTTGTGGACAAGCACAAGTTCCCACAATGTTTTCCAAGGCCTATATCTTACAGAGTGTCAAAAGTGTAAAAGTGTGAGAATGGATATTACAATTCCCTGACAAAAGTTAAACATTCCGCCAAATCTTGCACGGTAACTACTTACTTACTCAACATTTTTAGATATCTTAAAAAGGCGAAATCCAAATCACAAAATGTAAGGCACTCCATCTTATTTTTGCAAAATTCTCTGACTTTTGCCTGATTTTCAAATTTTCAAGACAGTTCACAAAATTTCCCGACAATCCACTGACCTAATCCACTGACCTCGACAAAATATATCAAATTTCCCTTACTTTTCCATGACGTGTGGTAACCCTGTAAATTAAGCTGTAAATCGCTGCTTTTCTGCGAAAACCTCGTATCTGCAGCTTAAACAAGCTGCAGATACGAGGTTTTCGTAGAAAAGCGACAAAATATGACATTTTTCACTATGATGGACAATTTGACACTTACATTGAAAGACATGCCTCCACATGGGTAAAAGTGTGATAAAAACAGCAACATCAGCGTAACTAGGATAGGACTTGAAAATGGACATCAATGCTACTAAAACATATCCCATAAATACTGGGTGGTCCCTGTAATAGCAGAAAATACATTGGTTATAATCAAAACTGTCTATTTTCCAGCTTATTCTTTCAAAAACGTTGAAACTACAGCTTGAATAAGGTAGAACTTTGACATTTTTGAATGTGGCAAATGTATTTAGTGTACATCAAGATGACTTGAACAAGAGTTGTCCGTGGACAACGTAGCTCGCCTATACAGGAGCTTGTCACAAAAACAGCTATTTCTTTAAAAGTAGGTCAAACTCCAAGGTCAAGGTCACAAGGTCAAGGGTCATGGCCCCAAATGAAAGGTCTTGGCAGGAGGTATCCATGTGTGAAATATCAAGGCTCTATCAATAATAGTGCATGAGATATAGGCCAGGGTAAAGTTTTTCAAATGTAGGTCAAACGTCAAGGTCACTAGGTCAAAGGTCACGGTCCCTAATGAAAGGTCTTGTCGAGATGTATCCATGTATGAAATATCAAGGCTGTATCCCTAATAGTGCCTGAGAGATAGACCAGGTTAAAGTTTTTCAAGTGAAGACGCGACGGGACGGGACAGTATGCGACGCCGACACTAGGGCCGAGACATTAGCTCCCCGGACATAAAGTCCCGGCTCGCTAAAAATCGACTTAAACATACCAAAAACATACCCCATAAATACATGTTGGTCCCTGTAATGCAAGAAAATGTATTTTGTAAAGTTTAGTTAAGGATACTCAATTGAATTATGTCTATAAGATAACTTCAAAGAATCCTTCAAGAATAAAATTTTGAGGACAAATAAGAATTGTTTTAAGAATTGTGACAGTTAGTGAGTTACTGCAGAACATTACCATGAATTGCTCCCATTGTTTGTGCTAGTACAAACAAAACAGCTGCTTGTAACATGTATAGCCCATTTCCAAGCGACATAATTTCAGGACAGTCCAAATTGAAAGATCATGCAGAGGACAATTTCAAATGAATGGAATTTATAATTTCTAGGTATTTTTGAATGGAAAACATTGTGGTAAGTGAAGGAATTGCTTGTCACAAGCAATTTCTTCATTTTCCACAATGTTTTCCATGGCCATTATTTTGTGGGGAGTCAAAAAGAGTCAGTGTGTGGTAATGGGATAGTATTAATCTTTTAAATGACATGACTTTTACCATAACAACATCAATTCATTTCTTGTTCTTTTGTGCTTGGGTATAAGAGAACATTTAAAAGAAGCCTGGGTCTGGAAAAGGATCCCATATAGCATTTATGACAATCATGTTTTGAGAACAACCTCCACCTACTTGGATTCTGATCATTATGATATCTATCCTGACATCTTGCTGTTATTTTAGTTCATGAAGGAGCTATCGGAAAACAACATTATATAGTTCTGAAACCATGTTGATCTCAAATGCTATAAGGGCCTTTTTTCCAGATTCTGGGCAAAAGATTCAGGAAAATGTATTGCTTTCCCAAACGGGAAAATTTTAGTGTGGTCAATTTTGATGATGCTGCATAACAAAATAAATGTGAATAAAGGTAATATTTGTGAATAATAAACCACAGAAAACATTGAGGCTAAAGGAGAAACTGCTGGTTATCAGCAGTTTTTTCTTTTGTCTCAATGTTTTCCCAAGCATTTTCTTGTGGGGATGTCAAAACCAGGTCTTGTTTGGGAAAGGGTTAAACTAATTCTTATTACCTTAGTTTGACAGCTAAAGGCACTGTGTACAGAAATGCGTTGATTTGAAACACACATATAAAGAATGGTCGGAAATGTTCGAACATCTCTGTGAAAAAATACCAGAAAACACCGAGGTTAGGGGTCAGGTCCGGGACACCAAGGCTGGAAAAGACAGAGCAAATTGTTGGTGTTATTGCAAAACCTTTAATCTCCAGCTTTAATCGGGATTGAGTTACAAGGTTTTGCAGCTACACTGACAAACTATTTGTTAAAACCATGAAATGAAGCTTTTATGTATTAATCAACCATTCCCGAACAGGGACTGGTTTTATGGGACATGTATTTAGAAAATCCTAATTTAGGAATATAATCCTCCCTTTACAGGCATACATACACATACTTCTTTCATGTCCCATGCATCTTAACTTGGTTTTGAATTTTGTAGTTTGATAAACAATTTCTCATATACTTTTCTTATTTATTCCTCTAACAATAGCTGTTGCTATTTACAGTAACATACTATTATACAGTTGTAATTGTATACAAAATTATTGTGTCCTTATATGGTGCAGTCTGATCCATTTTTTATAAAGCATATCAATTACGTGAATCAACAAAACAATGATGCGCATGAAAATATGATCAAATCTAAATATGTACATATTTTTTCAATTTATTTGACAAGTACAAGGGGCATGTATTATGTGTCCATGAGCGGATCCATACATTTTTCATGTTTTCCAGAGGAGACCAACTGCATTGGCGCATGAAAAATTCCTTAACCAAGCACATTTTTGGGTCTTTTGAGGTAGAAAACATTGTGGGAAATGAAGAAATTGATTGTCACAAGCAATTTCTTCATTTTCCACATAGTTTTCCAAAGCCATTTTCTTCTAGGGTGTCAAAAGGCGTCATTGTGCAGTAATGGGTTAAAAATCACTATAAGTCTTTCTACAAATTCTAATGGGGCTGGGCCCCTTGCCTTACTCCTGGATCTGCGCATGGTGTCAAAGTCAATCCTTATACAAGTACTTTTGACATACACAAACCAGTGCACTTACATAAATCCTGTAGTAGAATACAGAAATTTTATTGACCCCTCCATGAAGTAGGATGAAACAAACAGTCCCATAATAGACACTAGACCCAGTGTAACAGTGGAGCCATAGTTACCAATAATCGAGGATGAGACTGAGGTTCTCTTGTTGGTGCAGTGGTTGGACTTTTCCTGAAACAGAAAGTAGCTTTGAAACACTTTAACTTATTACAAGACAGCAAACAAGAGCTTCGCAGAGCGGCGCATATATGCCCGAGAGGGGCATGTCAGTAAAATGGGCATTTTTTTTTAAATTCAAGGGCAGATAATTCGAGAACGAAAAGAGTTATCTGAATTCAGTAAGCGGTGTGCACCATGGAGATTGATTGTGGCAAGTTTGATCAAATTCCGATCTAAACTGTAGGAGTTGCGCACACAAGAAATTGCTAACAGACGGACAGACGGACGGACATTCGGGGCCATAACATAATACGACCCTTCGGGCGTATAAAAATTGGACCAAATTAAAAAGATGCTACAGGCGACAATTTCAAGTGGATAAAATTCTACATTTTCTGGTCTTTTTAGGAAGAAAGCATTGTGGGAAATTGCCTATCACAAGCAATTGAAGAAATTGCTTGTCACCTGTCTTAATCAATTTCTTCATTTTTCAAAAGGTTTTATGAAGTTTGTTTTATTGGGCGCCAAAAAATATAAATATGTGGTACAGAGACAACTCTATCCTAAACAGCAAACATTTAGACAGAAAATGCTGGTTATCAGCATTTTCTTCTTTTGCCTAAATGCTTTCCAAGGCCTTTTTGGGAAAGGAATAATAAAGAGACATTTCAATCAGCTTATCTCAAGTTTTTGAGACAATAATCAAGTAGAAGCAGGTAACACTTACAAAATAACTACATAATATACCCCCATTTGACAATTACATAGGGAGCTGCTGAGCAAGGCTGCTGAAAAATTGGTGATTTTTCTTCTGTTTTAGTAATTTTTCTTTCAACAACACAAGCAAAAGCCCATATAGGAGCATTCTCAGCAGCAGTTTTTATTGTTTTATATCAAAGTATTCTAATCATCTTCCTTTAATTTATTCCGTTAACTCAGTCCCACATAATGCCCAACAATTTAAAGGATTCAGAAAAAATTGTGGATAAATTGCTTGTGACAAGCAATTTCTTCATTTCCAACAATGTTTTCTACTCAGGAGGACCTGAAATTTTCTTCACATAAAATAGTCTTCCAAAACAACTCTGAATTTGGATGTCTAAAATTTTGCCGTCTGGAAATAGGTCAACCCATTCCCACACAGTGATGCCTGGGAAAACATTGTGGAAAACAAGAGCTTCGCAGAGCAGCGCATATACGCCTAAGAGGGGCTTGTCAGTAAAATTGGTCATTGTTTCAATTCAAGGGCAGATAATTCAAACATGAAAATTTATCAAAATTTTGTTTGCACAACCAGAGACCATAGATTCATTGTGGCTAGTTTGATTAAATTCTGGTTGAAACAGTAGGAGTTGCACACATGAGAAAATGGGCTTTTTTGAGAAAATTGGCATTTTTCCTTAAATTCAAGGGTAGATAATTCAAGAACAAAAACAGTTATCTGTATTCCGTAAGCGGTATGCACAACTAGACACCATGGAGATTCATTGTGGCAAGTTTGATAAGTTGCGCAAACAAGAAATTGCTAACGGGACAGACAACCGGGGCCATAACATAATACGACCCTTTGAGCATTATAATAAAGTATCTAACAATAAATGACCTGGCAGAGCAGCCCATGATAATCGAAAGAGATGCTCTACCAGGTGATTTATCCTGGGCTATTATTGCTTGCTTTTATTATCCACAGTGTTTCCTAACTCAAAATACAATGATTTTTGAAATTTCATCAACTTGAAATTGGCGTCTAAAACATTTTCAAATAAAGACATGTCAAAACATTTTCAAACAAGTATCTGGTGTTGTATGCAACACATAAAGTCCCCTACCGGCTTCACATTGACTCAATATGGTAATCAATAATAGATTAAGTTGCAGGATCCATTTTTTTGCCATATTTTCACTATTTCCCTTACCATAGCAACCGCACTTTTCGTCAAAGAACAAAGATAAAATGATGTGCATAATCTACACATTGCCATCTAGTCATATACCAAGTCTCATCAAATTAGCTTGCTTACTTATTAACTTATTGCAGGATCCAATATTTTTTGCCATATTTTCACTATTTCCGTAACCATAGCAACAACAATTTTAGTCTAAAAACAAAAATAAAATGATGTGCATAATCTACACATTGCCATATAGTCATATACCAAGTCTCATCAAACTAGCTTGCTTAGTTATTATCTTATCGCAGGATCCCATTTTTGGCCATATTTTCACTATTTCTGTAACCATAGCAACCTCAATTTAAGTCGAAAAGCAAAAATAAAATGATGTGCATAATCTACACATTGCCATCTAGTCATATACCAACTTTCATCAAAAACGCTTGCTTAGTTATTAAGTTATCGCGGGATCCAGATTTGAGCGGACAGGCGGACGGACAGACTGACGGACAGACGGACGGACGGACGGATGGACAGACGGAGGGCAAACCTATAGTCCCCTCCGGTGTGAACACCAGTAGGGGACTAATAAAGACCAGTCTAAAATTTTAGTCTGGTAACCCATTACCACACAGTGACTCCTTTTGACTCCCTACAAGATAATGGCTTTGGAAAACATTGTGGAATATGAAGAAATTGCTTGTGACAAGCAATTTCATCATTTCCCACAATATTTTCTATTCAAAGAGACAAAAAAATGTAAAATTCCTTTCAATTTGAATTGTCTTCTGCAACATCTTTGAATTTGGAACAGTCCACACTTTTGCCGTTTGGTATAGCGGACAAGAATTGACCAGGCAGAGCATTCCATTCGATTAGCATGGGCTGCTCTGCCAGGTCAATTATCGTGAGGTATAATGGGGTAATGGGTCAACGTGGGTGTGGCCTATGATTAATTATTTCCTACCTCAATTTTCAGATTTACTCACCATTTGAAAGTAAATTACTGCTGGTACCAGCAACATAATGGGATACAGTGATTGGTAACTAGCAACAGCTATAGCTAGACAACATAGAATCTCTTTGCCTGAAAATAATGAACAAGAGTGCCATGGTCACAATACGCCGCTCTAGAGACTAAGTTTTAAGGGGGCATAACTTAGGTAAAAATCAATGAACCATAAAATCCTTCCTTCATGCACATCTACCAATTGAGGTGATAACATTGACCAAGTTTCATAAGATCCAGCCAGAAACTTAGGAGGAGTTGCGTTGACAAGAAAAGTGGACATATGTATGGATGGACAGACGGACGGACAGACAGAGAAGATGACGCCAATATACGACCGCCTCTGGCGGCGTATAAAAATGTACTTGAAATATACAAATGCCCTTATTATGGATAAAGTACTTTTCTACTATAGATGTGCTACATTGGCAACTGATATTTCTCATTGTGAAATTAAAATGGATGTTGATAAAGATAAGATTGGAGTTTACTAGTAATATACATGATATAGCTAAATACAAAATGCTAGCAATCAACATTTTCATATTTTGCCTCAAAGTTTCTTCATGTTTTTTTTAATATATAAATTAGGGGTATCAAAACCAAGTCAAGGGTTTAGAAAAGCAGGCAGTATAGAATATGATTAGACATGTAAAAACTAAACAGTGACCACAATCAGTATTACCAGACGGCAAAATTTTTAGACTGCTCCAAATTCAATGATTTGCAGGTGATAATTTCAAGTAAAAGGAATTTTATATTTTTTCAATGTTTTGGTCTTTCAGGATAGCAAACATGGTGGAAAATGAAGAAATTGCCTGTTACAAGCAATTTCTTCATTTCCCACAATGTTTTCTGATATTCTTAATTATATCATGGGGCATCAATGTGTGGGAATTGGTTAAGACCTCTTTTCACAGAGCATTATTATCTAAAATTTCCATCTTCATGATAAACAATGAAATTTTCATGTGCTTAGATTCATAATCATTTGGGGGAGAGGAGAGTTTCTGTTGCTATAGTCAAGTGATAGGGAAATTATAAAGTAGCACAACCTTTTAACCCATTACCATACATTAATTCCTTTTGACTTCCCTTAAGAAAAAGGCTTTGGAAAATATTGCGGAAAATGAAGAAATTGCTTGTGACAAGCAATTTCTTCATTTCCCACAATATTTTTTACCCCCAAAGAATAAAATTTGCTGTATTTCATTTGCTTAAAATTGTCGTCTGCAACTTCTTTGAATTTGGGCTGATCAAAAGTTTTGTTGTATCATAGGGAAATCTTAGAGTAGCACAAACTTTCAGCCCATTACCAGACGACAAAATTTTGGACTTTACCAATACAAAAGGTGTTGCAGACAACAAATTCAAATTTATGAAATTTTGAAAAAAAAAATGCATTTTGGGTAAGATAGCATTGTGGATAATGAAGAAATTTCTTGTCACAAGCAATTTCTTCTTTATCCTCAATGTTATCCAAAGCATTTTTCTTGAGGGGGTCAAAAGAGTGTCACTGTGTATGAATGAATGGGTAAAAACACTTTTCCAACCAGTAAGGCATTCGGACACACCTAATTTAAAATGCTTGGGAAAACATTGGGAGAAAAGAAGTTGTTGATAATCAATAGTTTCTTTTTTTCCCCAAAAATATTGAGACAAAAAGATAACAAGAGGCCCAGAGGGCCTTATCGGTCACCTGAATCAAATGAGCAGACACAGTTAAGGAAAATGTTAAAAGTTAACTAATAGCGCACCCCCCAGCACCACCATTTCTTGACAGTTTTTTTTTTCTCTTGTACAAACTTATTTAAAGACTCAAATACCAAATGTGAATTCAATCCAACAATAGAACATTTCTTAATATGTACCCTATTTATCCCCTTTTGGCCCCTTTTGGGGCCTCAAAGGGAGATAACTCCATGATTTGTATAAATCTGAAGCGGCTTCCCAATGGGATGCTTCCTGCCAAGTTTGGTAGAAATCTGTCTCAAAAAAATGTAGAAAATGTTCAAAGTTTAGTAATAATGCGAACCCCTCCCATCCCCGATCCCCAGCACGACCATTTATTGACAGATTTTTTCTCTTGTACAAACTTTGTAGTCCTTGCCCTAAAGACTTTAACTTCCAAATGTGTATTCAATGCAACAGCCGGTTCATGAGAAGAAGATTTTTTAAGATGTACCCTATTAACCCCCTTTTTGGCCCTTTATGGGACCTCAAAGGGAGATAACTCCATGATTTGTACAAAATCTGAAGCGGCTTTCTATTTTAGGATGCTTCCTGCCAAGTTTGGTTGAAATCCGTCCAATGGTTCTTAATAAGAAGTCGAAAATGTTAAGTTAACTAATAACGCGACCCCCTCACATCCCCCATCCCCAGCAAGGCCATTTCTGGACGGATTTTTTTCTCTTGTACAAACTTTGTTGTCCTTACCCTAAAGACTCTAAATACCAAATGTGAATCCAATCCAACAGCCGGTTCATGAGAAGAAGATTTTTTAAGATGTACCCTATTTAACCTCTTTTAGGCCCCTTATGGGGCCCCAAAGGGAGATAACTCCACGATTTGTACAAATCTGAAGCGGCTTCCCATGGGGATGCTCCCTGCCAAGTTTGGTTGTAATCCGTCCAATGGTTCTCAAGAAGAAGTCAAAAATGTTAAGTTAACTAATAACGCGACCCCCCCTCACATCCCCCATCCCCGGCACGGCCATTTCTGGACGGATTTTTTTCTCTTGTACAAACTTTGTTGTCCTTGCCCTAAAGACTCTAAATTCCAAATGTGAATCCAATCCAACAGCCGGTTTATGAGAAGAAGATTTTTTAAGATGTACCCTATTTAACCCCTTTTAGGCCCCTTATGGGGCCCCAAAGGGAGATAACTCCATGATTCATACAAATCTGAAGCGGCTTCCCATGGGGATGCTCCCTGCCAAATTTGGTTGTAATCCGTCCAGTGGTTCTCAAGAAGAAGTCGAAAATGTTAAAAGTTAACGGACGACGGACGACGGACGACGGACGACGCACGACGCACGACGACAGACAAAACACGGTCGCAATAGGTCACCATGACCTTCGGTCAGGTGACCTAAAAAGCCTATTATCAGGATTTTCTCCTTTTGTTTCAATATTTTCCTAAGCCTGCTCAAAAGTTCAAAACCAGGTCTCATTTAGGCTTGGGTTAATAATGTGACGCTTTCTGAAGTATTGTCAGAGGACAGGCTAGCTAAGACAGTGCTCAAAGGATGACTGAAGAGAGGAAGACAATATCAGAGAACGTACTTGTGTGAAGGCAGTCATCCTCACAAAAAACAGAGAGGAATGGAGAGAGCTGATTGGCTGATTATCTACAGTACCCCATAGGCAAACTGCCATGGGATAGGTAAGGTGAGACAGCATTGTCACTTGAAATAGACTAAAATTTAGACAAAGTAAATTTTATGTTCTGACAAAGGGTTAGGGGGGATGAACTACGGTGACAAATGACCTTGGAAGATAGATGAAGAATTCATCACAGGTTAACACTTTCCCAAACAGCAAGATTTTAGGGTGGTCCAAATTCAAAGGTGTTGCAGACGACAATTTCAAATGATTAAAACTTAACATACTTGAGTCTTCTGGGGTAGAAAATATTGCTGGAAATGAAGAAATTCCTTGTCACAAGCAATTTCTTCATTTTCCACAATGTTTTCCCAAGCCTTTATTTTGTGGGGCATCAAAAAGCATCCCTGTGTGGGAATGGGTTAACCCTTTCCCAAATGGCAAAGATATGTTTATTTCTAATTTGAAAGCTACCATAGATTACAAAATTTATCAAAATTCATAGGATTTGCCAGAGGGAAAAATGTTGAGACAAAGGCAGAAAATGTTGGATATCGGCATTTTCTTCCTTTACTTCAATGTTTTCCAAACCCTTTTCTGTTAGGGGCGTCAAAACAAGACCTTGCTTAGGAAAAGGTTAATTTGCTTAACCCCATTAAGATGGCCAGTTTTTGCTCACTTGTCATACCTTAATTAGACAGTGTACAATAATTCATTTTATTTTGTAAGAACAAATAAGTGAATCAAAATATGTAATTTTTTTGCTGGTAACAGTGGGTAAACTTACAATTCTCATGGAAAAAAATGAATCATGAATACTAATTTTTTTTTTCAATGAAAAAGTGAGAAAAAACACAACACAAGTCATCACAAATTTTGCTGGAATATTTTGACAGAACATACAATACATTATTTTTTGTGACAAGTAAAATACAGATATTGCCAAAAAAATGAAGTTTGACGATATTTTGAAAGATATTGGTGAATTTGGATTTTACCAAAAGCGATTATATTTGTTACTATGTATCCCGGCCATCAGCGTCGGATGTTTCATGATGGGAAATATCATTCTGCTTCATACGCCAGATCATAGGTGAGATTCAAAGCTTACATACATTGTCATTAACCCTTTCCAACACCACAAAATTCTGATGTTATAAAATTGAAAGGTGTAACAAACAATACAAACAACACAAGTTATAGCGCATGTAATGGATGTCTAAAATTCAGTTCTTCGATAATATTTAAAAACATATTAACTACAGCAGTACTTAAGTACACTCTAAAACTCAAATCTGAGCACCATACTCAAATTACACAGAAACCAAGTTAACTTCAATCGAATACCCTTCAATGTTGGAGAGGTTTAATCCCATTTGGTCTGCTCCTAATTCGTCTACTATTTTGGACATAATTCCCATTTCGTCTACTTTCCTATACTTTGTATATCAATATGAAATTATATGATTTTTATTAAAGTGACATTTCAGAATTTTTTGTCATAAATTATACTTTTATTTTTATCTGAAAGAGCATATTTCCTTATGAAAATTCTGAAGATTTCAAGCCAAAATATTGCGCCGTTTACGAGAAATTTATATTTTTGTGTTAAAATTGAACAAATTGTTGTGGACAACAGTTCGGATTTATATGCAATTTATCGATTATGTCTAAACTTAAAATGCGTGTTTCTCGCTTATTGGCAACAACTTCAAAAAACTATTAGTATTTATACTCATTAGAATAAACAATCTTGGCATCAAGACATACTTTAAAAAATTGAAATTGGAATGAAATGTCCCTTTAAAACTTTTGCATTTTTTATTTCATTTGTGAATATATCGCCCTAATTTCTTTTCTTAAAACAACAAGAGCTGTAAGAAGACAGCGCGCTCAACTTTCTAAGTTGCTTAGTATAAAGGGAGCTTAACTCCAAGTATAGTGGAGCCAGGGTTATGGGCCCTGGTAGTAAGGTAGAGGGTGTGATGGTGAATAAATATTCCAAGTTTGGGTTGAATCCCTTTGATAGTATGGAAGTTATTGATGTTTGAAAAAACTTTAACATTGGTTGCAACGCCGACGCCAATGCCAACGCCTGCGTGACAGTATAAGCTCTCATTTTCTTCGAAAAGTCGAGCTAAAAATGATGTCGTTTATTGATGATTTTGATATGAAAGTAGACGAGTTGGGACAGTAGACGAATTGGGACTCAATGCACTAAATAAACAGTAGACGAAATGGGAGTAAACCAATTGGGTTGTTACCATTGGAGAGTATTCCATTGAAGTTGAGCATGTACTCATGAGTATGTACTAAAGTTTTTTTTTCGAAAAACCAGGGTCAGGTTCCATGTTGATCTCAAAATGCCTTCTTAAGAGCACTTTTTAAAGATCCATGCTAAATTAAATTTAAGGAGGCAACATCTGTCACATTCAATGATTGTGACAAAAGAATTTTTTTTAAAAGATTTTCACTTCTTAGACTGAGGTATTTTTCTTGTTTGGCAGTTATGACATCTAGAACACTTGTGGCCATTTTTTAATCCACTGTATCTAAGTCTATGTAACTTCATTATGTTCTGCTTCTCTTGCATCCATTTTTATTATTATACGCCGCTGGAGCCGGTCATATATTGGCATCATCTTCTCTTTCTGTCTGTCTGTCCTTATGTACATCCACTTTTCTTGACAACACAACTCCTCCTAAGTTTCTAGCTGGATCTTTTTGAAACTTGGTCAATGAAATCATCTTAATAGGTTACATGCGCATGAAGAAAGGATAATACAGTTCATTGATTTTTGCCTGAGTTATGCCCCCTTAAAACTTAGTTTCTGGGGCTTATTGAAATTGCATCCTTGCGGTGTATATTGTGACTATGGCACTCTTGTTATATCTAAACAATTATATTACAATGAAATATTGTTGCCTTATAATATTGTAAACTGCTGTTGAAGCGAAAGAGTAATGTTTAGTAACTTCTATTTTTCCATAGATGTAAAATACCCAATCTACTCAATGACACCTACGAAATTCAAAGTGAGGCACACAGAAGTCTTATCAACGAGACGATACCAACGTCTGATCTGTATCCGTATGATCGATGTCACATTTATGTATACCATAATGCATCAGGGCCGGGAGTGATGGAAAAATGCTCTGAATGGGTCTACAGTCAGGAGGTCTTCTCTGAAACTTTCACTTCTAAGGTGAGTCTAGGACTTACTCATTTTTGGGATACTATTACCAAATTGAAGTCAAATATCTGCACAAGTTATTAAAGGCATTTACATATTTTCATTACACAGAACAGCACAGCATCTTTACCCATTACCACATGGCAAATTTTAGAATTTTCCAAATCAAAAAAGTTGCAGACATGAAATGAATATTTTTTTCATTTGCCGTTCTTTCTGGAGAGAAAATGTGGGAAATGAGTGTCCCAAGCATTTTTCTTGAGGGGTGTTTTGTGGAATGGGTTAAAATGCCAACTAAATTACTTTACACTGATATACATCTATCCCAGATTCTATCCCGTTTACCATGTCAATAATTATTATATGTACCGTAATTATTCTGATAAATTCTGATTACAGATTGTTTAAAGCTGTAGTTTCAAGGTATTTATTGAAAAGCGACAATTTCATAGTAAAGGTCTGTCTCCGCACCAATCTTTATCAACACCCATTTTGTCTTGTAGGAGAACTTTGTATGTGACAACGCTCTAAAGACCTCCCACGCCCAGATGGTCTATTATGTGGGAGTGTTGACCGGAGATCTTGGGTTTGGATTACTCTCTAACCCAGTCTATTTTTAGCACAAAATTCATTGTTATTGTAGGAGAACTTTGTATGTGACAACGCTCTGAAGACCTCCCACGCCCAGATGGTCTATTATGCCGGAGTGTTGGCCGGAGATCTTGGGTTTGGATTACTCTCCGATGTGTGAGCTTTTATTACATTATATTGCTGCTTTTTTTGCAGAACGTTTTGTAAAAATAACAAAGATATCATAATAAAGGTCTCTCGATCCCCACATGGATCTCTAATTTTTACTAAAAACATTGTCAATTAATTAATTTCACATTCTAGAATAAATCCAACAAGAGGGCCAAGATGGCCCTGGATCGCTCACCTGATAGAAGTTTGAAACTTTCTTCATGCAGAACAAGACCCATCTTTTACATGACCTAGGTATCTCTAAGAGAAGAACACTAAACTCAAGATGCGAGATTATGATCCAGCCGAAAACAGCATTCTTAATCTTTAATGATCGATATTTGTGGCTGTTATAGTGAAAACCAAGTCGATAAAAAAACATCAATTTTGTCATAATCCAGGGCACATGACTCTGTTCTGAAAAAGATATTCTCATCAACCTTATGTCCAAGTTGTTTTTTGATTGGTCAATATTTATTGCTGTTTGAGTGAAATTAAAAACGAAATCGGCAATTTTGTCACCATCAAGGGCACACAACTCTGGCTTTTTTAGTCTGATCAATATGAAAAATGAAATCATATAAGATCTCATGGTCACCAACATTGTGACCAAGTTAAGTCTTGATTGGTCAATATTTGTGTTTTTTGAAGTGAAAATAAAGTTGAAAATGGCAATTTTGTGAAATTCAAGGGATAATAACTCTGGTTTTTCTGGTCCGATCAAACTGAAAATTTAGTTCATTCAGCAGCTTATAGTTAGCAACATTGTTGACACTTTTTGTCGTGATTGGTCAATAAATGTAGATGCTAAAGTGTAAACAAAGTCGAAAACGGCAAATTTGTCCAATTCAAGGGCACATAACTCCGGACTTCCTTCTTCAATGACACTGAAAATCGAACTCATTCATTATTGTATGATTACCAACATTCTAGCCAAGTTTTGTCTTGATTGGTCAATATTTGTAGATGCTAGAGTGGTAACAAAGTCGAAACTAGCTATTTTTGATATCAAAGGGCAAATAACTCCGGACTTCCTGATCTGATCTGACCCAAAATCATACTCGCCCAAGAGCTTATTGTCATACATGTTTTGACCAAGTTTGGTCAAGATTGGTCAATATCTGTAGATGCTAGAGTGGTAACAATGTCAAAACTAGCGATTTTTGATATTCAAGGGCGCATAACTCCTGACTTCCTGATCCGATCTGACCCAAAATTGTACTCATCCAAGAACTTATTGTTATACATGTTTTGACCAGGTTTGGTTAAGATTGGTCAATATTTGTAGATGCTAGAGTGGTAAAACAAAGTCAAAACTAGCTATTTTTGATATTCAAGGGCGCATAACTCCGGATTTCCTGATCCGATCTGACCCAAAATGGAACTCATCCAAGAACTTATGGTCATACATGTTTTGACCAAGTTTGGTTAAGATTGGTCAATATATGTAGATGCTAGAGTGGTAACAAAGTCAAAACTAACCATTTTTGACGTTCAAGGGCACATAACTCTGGACTTCCTAGTCCGATCTGACTCAAAATCGAACTCATCCGAGAACTTATGGTCATACATGTTTTGACCAAGTTTGGTTAAGATTGGTCAATATTTGTAGGTGCTAGAGTGGTAACAACAAAATGTGAAAAGACGGACGGACGGACGGACGGACAGACAGACGGACGGACAGACGGACGCCGACGGACAAAAAGCGACCACAATAACTCACCTTGAGCACTTCGTGCTCAGGTGAGCTAAAAATGCATACATTTTCAGTCCAGCAATTTCAATGTCTGCGTTTACATTTAGATCTACTATGAAGTTTGAACTTCTTTTTAAAAATTAATTTTGGTTTAAAAAAGCATGATATTTTGGTTTTGTTTCCTTCTCCCCTTTTCAAATGTGAAAGGTTTCTTAATCCTTTCCAAACAATTTCTAAGTTCACATACGAGATACAAAATTTCAACACACTATAATTTAATTGTGAAACATTGTTCATTTCATCCAGTGTGAAAATTGAAGACTTCAGTAAAGAATGAAACAAGACACAAAATATTAATTAAACTTTTTGAATTTTAGGATAGGGAGAAAGAAAGCCTTTGAGATTTCTGCCATCTTACAACTAGCATCGGCACTAGGTGTGGCCTGGGCCCCAAACTTCTGGGTCTATGTGATTCTAGAGTTTGCAGTTGGGGCAGCGTGTCATGGGGTCTTTATGTCTAGTTGTGTATTAGGTAAGAGTTTTTTATCCCTTTCCTACAATGTTTGAGATTTCTGCCATCTTACAACTAGCATCGGCACTGGGCGTGGCCTGGGCCCCAAACTTCTGGGTCTATGTGATTCTAGAGTTTGCAGTTGGGGCAGCGTGTCATGGGGTCTTTATGTCTAGTTGTGTATTAGGTAAGGAGTTTTATCTTTATCCCTTTCCTACAATGTTTGAGATTTCTGCCATCTTACAACTAACATCATGACTGGGCGTGGCCTGCAGGGCCCCAAACTTCTGGGTCTATGTTGTTCTAGAGTTTGGTGTTGGGGCAGCGTGTCATGGAGTCTTTATGTCTAGCTGTGTATTAGGTAAGAGTTTTTATCCCTTTCCTACAATGTTTGAGATTTCTGCCATCTTACAGCTAGCATCAGCTCTGGGTGTGGCCTGGGCCCCAAACTTCTGGGTCTATATTATTCTACAGTTTCCTGTTGGGGCGGCGTGTCATGGGGTCTTTATGTCTAGCTGTGTATTAGGTAAGAGTTTTTTCCTTATTCTTATCGAGTATCCATTTCACATTTAACATAATATTGGGAAGATCCGATTTGAAAGCTGCGGTAAACGGCTGTAATTAATAAAAATATTTGTACAAATATACAGCTTCGAAAATCTTGAGATAAAAGGGGAAAATGTTGGTTATCAGCATTTTCTTTTTTTGCCTCAAAGTTTTCCCAAACCTTTCCTATAAGGGGTGTCAAAATCAGGTTTTGTTTGGGAAAGGATTGCCATTACATTTATGCATTTATGAAAAATGAATATAGGAAAATGTTTATACAAAAATCTAAAAAAATGTTGGATTTTCCCAAGATTTAAACCAAAAGCTCATCGATCAAAACTAACCATTACAAAACAAATGCATCAAAGCATTTCAAAGCTTCACTCAACAATTTACATTTTAACAATTTATTAATGTAATTAATCAAAACTTTCACAAAACAATTAAATTCTAGTCTTTTCCATTCTCCTGCAATCTATTTCTTTACATTCCACAATTGCTTTCAAAAGCCTTTATCCTGTAGGGCGTCTAAAAGTGTCAAAATATTGCAATAAGTCCAAAGGCCCGTCAACTCAGAAATGTGGGTGCATAACCTTAATCATGATCATAAATTAACCCTTTCCCAAACGGCAAAATTTTAGGGTAATCCACTTCAAAAACTGTCACAAAAGACAAAATGGATGTTATTAAAGATAGGATTTGCAGAGATATTTTTAAAATTTCAAGACTGTGAGTCCTTGGGACTCGCTTGATTCCATATCTATGAGTCCAGCTACTAGTTTAGTGAGTCCAATACACTATTTTTAATAGGAAATCTGTAAAAATTGTTGCATCCTGGGACTCGCTTGAATTAAAACTTTGCATCCCAGAGACCAAATTATGAGTAAATGTAGCAGGATGCGCAGGTAAAAAAATCACTGGATTTGTGTAAAATATTGCGTAGAAAATATTGAGACAAAAGGAGAAACTGCTGTTTATCAGCAGTTTCTTCTTTTGTCTCAATGTTTTCCCAAGCCCTTTCTATTAGGGACGTCAAAACCAGGTTTTGTTTGGGAGAGGGTTAAGACCTTTTCTCAACAAAATATGACAATTACAGAGAGCTAAGTCAGGAACCTTTGAAGGAAAACAAGAGAGTGCTGATTTACTCCTTTTCATCCGAACATTAATAAAAGTTGAACTCTAAGTCTATCTGACTTCAGAGAAAATCTGTTTTGTTTACCTCAACAGCCTCAATTAACCCTTTCCGAAACAGCCAAAATTTAGACCTTTCCAATTTGAAGGCAGCTGCTGACAACAAAATAGACATAAATAGAGAGTTCAAATTCTGTTGACAATGTGACATGATGTCACAAAGTCAAATACATGACATGTATTTAATAAAGAGAATTAACCCTTTCCCAAACGACAAAATTTTAGGGTGATCCATTCAAAAACTGCCACAAATGACAAAATGGATGTTATTAAAGATAGAATTTGTGTAAAATATGGCACAGAAAATATTGAGACAAAAGGAGAAACTGCTGGTTATCAGCAGTTTCTTCTTTTGTTTCAATGTTTTCTCAAGCCTTTTCCATTAGGGACGTCAAAAGCAGGTTTTGTTTGGGAAAGGGTTAACCCTTTTCTAAAGGGAAAAAGGTTAAAATGTTCCAATTAAAAAGCTGTTGCAGACAACAAAATTGGTGGCAATGAAGATGTGTCTTATGTATGGTAAGGTACTGAAAGTATTGAAACAAAAGAAGGAAATGCTGGTCATAAGCTGTTTCTTTGTTTGCCTCAGTGTTTTCCCAAGACTTTTATACTAGACAAGTCAAAAACCAGATGTTGTTTGGGAAAGGATTAAGAGAATTAATTACAGAAAACCCCCATCTTCATTCAGGTTAATCATCATCACTCTAATTTGTAATTAAAATGCAAATTACTCTCACAAATAAAATGATTTTTCACATAAACATTTGTTTTGTCCTATAGCATTTACCATCAAAATACTTTAATCTTTTTGGCCTCTGACTTTAATCCTTTCCAAGATTTTTAAAATTTCATTAACTTGAAATTGTGGTCTGCAACACCTTTCAAATTGGAAAAGTCCAAAGTTTTGCCTTCTGGTAACATACTAGTCAAAACTTCTAACCGGCCACTTAATTTCTGTCACAAATGACACATTTAGTGATGGGATAACCACAATCGTTGTTTATCATTGAATAGAATAACCATCTTCGAACTGAAAAAGATGAAAATGTTACCAATATTTTGTTTCGAATATTTAAAGAATGACAAAAGTTTCACCATACCCCTTATTTTGATTTTCATCGCTTTAAACATTGGTGGGTGGGGTATTTTGTGGAAAATCTGTTCATATCTGGGCAATATTCAATAGAATTAGATTTTTCTTTCAAGAATAATGCTTCGTTATCGGTTGACTAGCAATGTTGATAGATAAATTTTAAGAATATCGAATTTCATTTGGCCCTAAATCTAAATTTCTGCCAAATTGCGCAGTTTTTGTGATTTTTGAAAATGGGGGTACTTGTCTTTCATGTTATCCAAAAGAGAAACATTAGCTTTTTACCACCCGACGTTTGCACAAAATGATATTCAAATGACCACCCTTTTCATAGAAGTAAACCTCTTACAAATCAAATTATTGTAAATATTTCAAAAATGCGCAAATCAAAGTGGCCGGTTAGGAGTTTTGACTAGTATATAACACTCAGCCCTTTTGTCACCATTGCTTTACACAATAGCAGGTCTTGAAGTGGTAGGACCCTCCAAGAGAGTGTGGGCAGGTGTAGTCATTCATGCATTCTTTACTGTCGGTCTATGTTATCTATCTGGCCTGGCTATTACAAGACTGTCACCACTAAACTAAAATTTGATTATTTTTCTGATTGTTTGAGCTTTTGTTATCTTTGCAGGTCTTGAAGTGGTAGGACCCTCAAAGAGAGTGTGGGCAGGTGTAGTAATTCATGCATTCTTCACTGTTGGTCTATGTTACCTATCTGGAGTAGCATGGCTGTTACAAAACTGTCACCAATACACTAAAATTTGTTTTTTTTGTGTGATTCTTTGACATTTTGGATAAATTTGTTTTACACAATTGCAGGTCTTGAAGTAGTGGGACCCTCAAAGAGAGTGTGGGCCGGTGTAGTTATTCATGCATTCTTCACTGTTGGTCTATGTTACCTATCTGGAGTGGCATGCCTATTACAAAACTCATAAATAAACTAAAATTTGTTTTTTTGTGTGATTCTTTGACATTTTGGATAAATTTGTTTAATACAATTGCAGGTCTAGAAGTAGTGGGACCCTCAAAGAGAGTGTGGGCCGGTGTAGTTATTCATGCATTCTTCACTGTTGGTCTATGTTACCTATCTGGAGTAGCCTGGTTATTACAAAACTGGTTTACCATACAACTTGCAGTAGCTATACCATGCGCTATATATCTGTTTTATTGGTGGTAAGGTATTTTTTTTCCTTTTTCCATAAAACTTTCATGATTTACGAGATTGTGTATAAATTTTTGGTCTATGTTACCTATCTGGAGTGGCCTGGTTAACCCTTTCCCAAACAGCAAAATTTAGGGTGATCCACTTCAAAAACTGCTGCAAATGACAAAATGGATATTATAAAAGATAGGATTTGTGTTAAATATGGCACAGAAAATATTGAGACAAAAGGAGAAACTGCTGGTTATCAGCAGTTTCTTCTTTTGTTTCAATGTTTTCCCAAGCCTTTTCTATTAGGGACGTCAAAACCAGGTCTTGTTTGGGAAAGGGTTTACAATACAGCTTGCAGTGGCCACACCATGTGCTATTTATCTGTTTTATTGGTGGTAAGGTATTTTTATTTGTCAAAAGTAAATGAGCCGGGATCTGGAAAAACGTCCCTTATAGCATTTTCAATAATTGAGTTTCAAGATCGGCCTGTTGTCAAATGGAGTCCGATATGCATCATTGCTGCTCTCTATAAGTTACTACATGTCACAAAGAAGCAATTGGAGAACAATATGGATCCTGATCAGACTGTGCGTATGCACAGGCTGATCTGGATCTATGTTGGGCTCAAAAGCCTTAAGGGACGTTTTTCCAAATCCTGGCTCAAATTAATTTATTGGGGTTTATCAACTGCTATAGTCACGTCACAACAGCTGGAGCACCTAACTGTTAATTCCTGCTCAGCAGTACCACCACAATATCCAAACTGAGCCTCCAGCTACTGTCTCACATAGATGATTCATACCCATTGGTTAGACAAATGACTTTCTATCAAATGTCAGAATGAATACTGGCCCAGCAAGGGTTTGAACTTGCGACCCTGGATTGACAGACTCCGACATTACCGACCGAGCTATCAGGGCTCGGCTGTCAAAAACCTAAATCAGAGTTTATGATAAAAGTCACATGATCATTTGAGACCATGGACTGAGAATAAACCTTTCAATTCTTGGTGATTACAGAAACTTTCAAACCATGTTGGCTCAGCATAAAGCTAAATTGGAGTTTATTTTCTGCTCAACAGCTAAGGTCATATGGAGATGGGACCTTGATGTAAAGTTTCATTGGACAGACAGGGTTGGTAGATACCCTAAGTGTACTTGATGCCAATATTCGCAAGACAAAACCAACTTAAACTGATTTTAAGCATATTTGAAACTAATTCATTATAACATAATGAGAACCAACTGGCTCTTGCCACAATATAAATGACACTTGATGCTTTTTCCTTTTTGTAATTCAGGTTGATTCCGGAGTCACCACGATGGTTGTTAAGTATGGGGCGTAAAGAAGAAGCAGAAGAGATCATACTCAAGATGGCCAAGGCTAACAAAGTTGAGATGCCTAAAAATCCATTTGGTTCTGATACCATTAGTAAACAAAAAGGAGGCAAATTATGGCAGCTCTTCACCAATAAAGTCTTGCTTATAAGGACAATGATTCTATTCTTGAATTGGTGAGTTATCCATTTGGTTCTGGCACCATGAGTAAACAGAAAGGGGGCAAACTGTGGCAGCTCTTCACCAATAAAGTCTTGCTTATAAGGACAATGATTCTATTCTTGAATTGGTGAGTTATCCATTCGGTTCCGACACCATTAGTAAACAGAAAAGAGCCAACCTGTGACAGCTCTTCACTAATAAAGTCTTGCTTATAAGGACAATGATTCTATTTTTAAACTGGTGAGTGTTCTGAAGCTTTTTTTCACTGTAACCCTTTCCAAAAGCGCAAAATTCTAGACATGTCCAAATTCAAAGATGTTGCTGATGACTATTTCAACTAAATGGAATTTTACATTTTTTTCTTTCTGTGTAGAAAACATTGTGCGAAATGAAGAAATTGCTTGGAAATTGCTTATCACAAGCAATTGCTTCATTTTCCATGATGTTTTCCAAAGCCTTTATCTTCAAGGGTGTCAAAGGGCATCAATGTGTGGTATAGGGATAACAGAAAAATGCTTAATTGTAAATTCAAAGCTCTGAATTGGAGTACATTATTTGTAATTTGACAGATGGTTTTCAGCAATAACTTCCTTTTCTGCACAAGTTCTAAACTTGGATCTTATATTGTCATCAAAACCATCAATTCTAACATGCAAAATAAGTCATAGTCATAATGTTTCATAATGGATGTTGAAAAGACCTTACATACGATAAAACGTATCATGTGAAACCTAACACAGTTTCATGACATAATTTTATCCAGTAATTTGTGATGTGAAGTTATTTTCAAAGGGTATTAATTCAATAAGCCTTGCTAATGACAAAATTTCTGTCCTTAAGAATGTAACTCTGCACAATTAAGTTGGTAATAACCATAATATTACTTTGCCACATTACAATGCTTTTAGATTGAAATCAAGAAATGCTTCATTCCTAACATCTCATATTTTTTAAAACAGGATAGTGGTCAGCATGTGTTACTACGGCGTCACCATGTACGCGGGGACAATCGGCGGAAATTTCTACCTCAACTTCTTCCTCCTAGCCCTGATAGAGTACCCCTCGTTTGTGTGTATACCCATGCTGGAAAGGATAGGGCGTAAATACACACATGTGTTCTTTATGTGGGTTGGTGGTGTAGCATGTATTGCTACTATATTTACTGTAATATACGGAGGGGAAGGTAATGTACTTTAACTTATTAAAGTTTTGGTTTAACCCATTACCACACAATGATGCTTTTTGACGGTGCTCAAGAAAAATGCTTGGGAAAACATTGTGGAAAATGAAGAAATTGCTTGTTGGCAAGCAATTTCTTCATTTCACACAATGTTTTCTACCTTGAAAGACCAAAAAATCTAAAATTGGAATAATTGTTGTCTGCAACATCTTTGAATTTTGAAGTCTAAAAATTTGCCTTCTGATAATGGGTTAAGTCTGTAATTTACAGACTGAATCAAATTCTACCAACTTCCCGCATCAACCCACAATCAAGTTTCAAGTTTCATGTGTTTTTTTTTAATGTGGCTGGGTGGTATATAGCCTATATTGCTACTTTATTTACTGTAATATACGGGGGCGAAGGTGATGTACATTAAAATTTTGATTCAAAGTCTGTAAGCTACAAACTAAGTTGTATTGTACCAACTTTCTTCTTCAACATATAATCATTCAGTTGTTAACTGTTGGCGCCTCTGGCAGCCAGAACCGTTTGGCTTTCAACTCTAACAAGAGCTCTTTTTATGCACTTGCGTGAAGAGGAGCAACTTGGGTAATTCTTTTACTGAGTAAGATTATCATGGCATCGGCCCATATACTACCGCTAGACTACTTTTCCCACAAAATTAATGTATACATTAGATCTACATACACATTATTAGATAGCCAAAACACAACAAAAGGAATGTAATCTAGCTAACCAATATGTTTTATCAGAAGTCAATACCTTGAAACAAAAGTATTAATTTGTGACCCGTCACGCTAAAAGGGACCTTATCCGAACTCCAAAAATCCAAACTTTGAAAAACTTGTGAGACTCGGCACAGGTCAACCAGATCCCGTGCGCGAAAAATGAACATATAGTTAGATAGGGAAAACATTCCGGATTTAGAAAATTACATAAAAGTCAAAAGTGTCGGCCCTAGTCTGGCTGCGCGGACTGCGCAGACAGGCTAGGGTCGATATTTTTCACACACCCGATAAGGTCCCTTTTAGCGCGACGGGTCACATTTGATTAATCATAATTTCTTCAACTTTTTCAGATGATTGTGGAATATTTTCCATGCTTTGAAAAAACAAATATTTTTTCTCTACTGTTTCCTTCACATGTTTTCTAATAAATGCTTTCTTCCCTTGCATTAAATCCAAACAGGATTTGCATAATTGCAAATCACATCGGCTCTCCACTGTTAAAGTTGCTTCTTATAGATCTACAATTCACTCATTTTTCTATATTTCTAGATTACCACATAGTGACACTAGTGTTATCCCTTATTAGTAAGCTAGGGCCAACAGGAGCTTTTGCTACAGTATATGTGTATAATAGCAAATTGTCTTGGTTCACCTACCTATTACCACACAGTGACGCCTTTTCACACCCGATAACATAAAGGCTTTGGAAAACACCATGGAAAATAAAGAAATTGCTTGTGACAAGCAATTTCTTCATTTCCCAAGATGATTTCTAACCAAAATTCGAAACATTCTAAAAAAATTATCAACTTGAAATTTTCGTCTGCAACACCTTTCAAATTGGAACAGTCCATTTTTTTCTTGTTTGGTAATGGGTTAAAGAAAGTTGCTTATTATAGATCTACAATTCACTCTGAGTTTTCTATATTTCTAGATTACCACATAGTAACATTAGTGCTATCCTTGATTGGTAAGCTAGGACCAACAGGAGCATTTGCTACAGTATATGTGTATTCACTAGAGTTGTATCCTACATTATTAAGGAACGCGGGAATGGGAGCCAGCTCTTGTGTTGCAAGATTTGGTGGAATGGCTGCACCGTATGTAGCTAAATTGGTGAGTATACAAATATTTGAATCACTCATCATTCAAGGGGTACCTAACACAAGTCTTTGTTTTGATCTGTCTTGTAAAATATAAATAAGATTCATTATTTTCATTTACATATGAAGTTTCTTCTGCAACATCTTTGAGTTTAAATGATTAATTCAATGGGCTTAAATGCCTCTTTCAATTGCTATTGTTATATTGCGACAGCTAGAGCACGTAGCCATGGTTTCTTTTTGTTTCTCGTACCAATACTACCAAAACATCCTTACCAAGCCTCCAGTTGCTCACCCACATAGGTTTAAAATTATCCAACCCTTGGTGAGAAAGAAATGTCAGAAAGGATGTTTGCCATAGGTGGGAATCAACCCCAGACATAATGACAATCTGATCCGCTACAAACTGTGATCAAACCTAATGAATTTGAACCACCCTAAAAGTTTGACATTTGGGAATTTAGTAAACTATATTTCTCATTTAACAGGGAGAACTTATAGGAGGTGACTTTGGTAAGGGACTTCCCCTGGCTATATTTGGAGTGGCCTCCCTTGTCGCCGGTGCCCTGTGTATCTTTCTACCAGAGACATTAAACACAAAATTGCCGGATACCGTCGAGGATGCTAAACATTTTAAAGGGTAAGTCAGAGCTACAAATAAGAGGAGGTAAATGCTTTTACAAACTTCTTTAACCCTTTCCCAAACAACAAAATTTTAGGGTGATCCACTTCAAAAATTTCTACAAATGACAAAATGGATGTTATTAAAGATAGGATTTGTGTAAAATATGGCACAGAAAGTATTGAGACAAAAGGAGAAACTGCTGGTTATTAGAAGATCTAGCAGTTTCTTCTTTTGTTTCAATGTTTTCCCAAGTCTTTAATATCAGGGACGTCAAAACCAGGTCTTGTTTGGGAAAGGGTTAACCTCTCATATCTGTTGATCTGAGGCGTGTTCTTTATAGCAAGATTTCTTGAGATATCTTGAGATTTCTTAAGATGTTTTAGGATAAAGCATTCTTTAGAGCAGGATTTTTAAGATGCTCAATGGGAGGCGCAATTATCCTATACTTCATAAGGAACCCCTTAGTTAACTCTGTAGAAACAATATAAGAGAGAATTGACCAAGTTGTTCCCAATGCTCAATAGTACCATGGTAATGCTCCATTCTTCATACAAAGTATGGAGCATTTCGAGCACCTCCATTATAATCCAGGTCTTAAAAACGCTTTATCTAAAATATCTTAAGAAATCTTAAAAAATCTCCCTCTAAAAATGCGCCTCTGGATTGGATTGAATGAAGTATTACCTCTCACTCAACATTCAACAGCTAAAGTCATATAGAGATGGGACCTTGGTTTCATGTCTCAGCTGAAAGACAGCTGACAAATTTAGATTGTATGTCATTTTGACCAGTTCATAATAAATACCCCTACAGAAGGATTAGATCAGTTAATGAAAATTGGCTTCTACTGCCCTTAACAGAGAAGGTATTGAAACACATTGAGAGAAAAGACGAAAATTCTGACAACCAGTATTTTCTTCTTTACGCACTTTTTTCTTTTCTACCATAAACACTATCAAAATCTTAATTACATTAATTTTGCAATTTTTGCATCCATAAAATGGTCAAAATATTGAAATGTCTACTTTTCCTCAACCAAAGTACTCAAATCCTCAAAAGTGTTATCACTTATGAACAGGTACCAGAGAAAGAAGAAAGATCGTGAGATAGTTGTGGAACCCGATACCGAGAAACCACATCAGAATGGAACAACTGACGATTATGAACTAAAGGAGAGAAAAGTCAACGGAAATTCGAACTCATACGACAGTATTCGTGTTTAGATCTGTACAAAATGAGAGAAAAGTCAATGAAAATTTCAACTCATATGACAGTATTCACGTTTAGTTCAATAAAAATTCAAATGATATAGTCAAGTCACAATATTAGTGCACATGCATACAAATTTTACGCATGTAAACAAAGGTTAAGTTGCTATCATTTTTTCAAACAATTTTGCATGTTTTGGTTCAAATCTTGCAGGTGTGAGACACCTGCAAGATTTTGACCATCTCATGCAAAGTTACAGTAGTTTGTAGCATGGGCCTAGCCAGAAATTTATTTTACGCACAAGCGCCATAGGCCCGAGAGGGGGAGAGCTCGAGAGGGGGTATCCCCACTCTTAAGGGGGTTCAGGGTTTCCCTTGAGAAAATTTTGATTTGTAAGACTTGTTTTCATGCATTCTATGTGCATTTTGAGACACAAAAACTACAAAACTGTCCCTAAAAATGACACAAAGCAACCTACTACATTTTCACAATTTTTTTACATTACGCACATGCATATTATGCGTAATGGGCGCTACGCCCTTGGTTTTTAGTTTGATATTGTGTTGTTGATATTGGTATTCGTAAACATGTGTCATAATATTGCGACCAGACCATAGCAGGGCTCTATTTTACCATGTTTTTTCTTCATATTTCATGCCATACATAACATCCTGTGGCATGTTATTACAATAGACTGTTGTTAATTATCACATTTTATACAAACTATTCAAGATTACATTTATATCTCAAAGTCAAGTGTTATTCCTGTTTCTTTTCATTTCCTCAGAGCTATAGATAAAGGGGATTAAAAGACACTCTTAATTCAATTTGTTTACATTCAAACTCTATGCTGTGGGTACTCATTTCAATTGTCTACAGGAGACAATTCAAATAATTACACACAACATAGGTTTTAATTAACAGTAAATCATACATTGCTTTTTAAAAAGCCCTTACTCATTCTTTTCTGAAGCTCTGCTTCTTTTGTTTTTCAAAACAGAGACTCAATTTGAAAATTCTACAGGTCAAGAGTTTAGAAAACCTTTAGGAAAAGAATCAAAACTTTTCCTGAAGGTTTTCTAAAATCATACATGTCCACATGCTGATAGTGATTCAAATTAAGAAATGTCTAAGATATGGAACAGAGAATAATGAGTGCAAATGAGAAATTGCTCATCATCACTATTTTCCCAAACTATTATTTATTTTTGTTTTAACACCATTTTCAACTGCAATGGTAATATTGCTGCAGCTGGGGCACCTAACAGTGGATTCCTGATATTTCTCTCAAGAGTACTAGTACAATATCCAAACCGAGATTCCAGCTGCTCTCTCACATAGATGATTCACGGTGGACAGACGTTTTGGCCACGGACGTTTTGGCCAGGACGTTTTGGCCACGGACGTTTTGGCCACAAAATTTTACAAGGTAGGACCTTTTGGCCAAATCAAAAAATATAGGAAAAAAGGAATTGTACCAATCAAATTTAAATAATATCATTCTATATTGTATTGCACTTTTGAAAGTTGACATAAGTTCATTATGAAGAACAAGAGACGTCATAGACGGATTATGCTCCCCGAATAAGTGTTTGTCACATAATAAAACTCATCATACATTAAGCCCCCTTTTCCCATGACAGATTTTTGTACACACATTATTAATATAATATGGTCTAGAACATCTCATTTATCACAAAAAGACAAAATTTCATTAAATTCTACCCATTGGATGAAGAGAAATTGGAGAAAATCTAATTTATACATTAAGGCCACTTTTTCCATGACGCAGCCTCAAATCAACTAACGGAGGAAAAAGTCTTTAGGGATTATCCCTGGGAGTTCACATGTGAAGTTTGGTTGAATTTGGTCCAAGGGTTGCTGAGATGTGGCTGTGGACGGACGGACAAATTATACATTAAGCCCCCTTTTCCCATGACAGATTTTTTGTACACACATTATTAATATAATATGGTCTAGAACATCTCATTTATCACAAAAGGACAAAATTTCATTAAATTCTACCCATTGGATGAAGAGAAATTGGAGAAAATCTAATTTTTATATTAAGGCCCCTTTTTCCATGACGCAGCCTCAAATCAACAAACAGAGAAAATAGAGGTTCCTAGGGATTATGGCTGGGAGTTCACATGTGAAGTTTGGTTGAATTTGGTCCAAGGGTTGCTGAGATATGGCTGTGGACAGACGGACGGACACACGGACGGACAGCCGGACGGATGGACAGCATGGCGACTATATGCTCCCCCGAAATTTTTTCGGGGAGCATAAAAATAATAATAAATCAATTATTAATATTTCAATTTAAATTATTTGGCCAAAAGGTCCTATCTTGAAATATTTTGTGGCCAAAACGTCTGTGGCCAAAACGTCCTGGCCAAATGTCCTGGCCAAAACGTCCGTGGCCAAAACATCCTACATTCATGATTCACACCCATTTGTGAGGGACAAATGACTTTGTCAAATGTCAAAATGGGTACTGGCCAAGCCAGGGTACAAACTCACACCCCCTGGATTTACAGACTAAGACATTACCTACTGAGCTATCCGAGCTCGGCCCCAAACTATTACTATCAAAGACATCAAAAGCATACTGTTGTTATTTGGTAAAGGGTTAATGTAGTTACGTTTCACCTACCTTGAAGCATGTACATGAACGACAGGAATATAAACAGGTTGTTGAATACTGCTGTAGATTTGCCCACACATACTGCTATACTGTATGGATTCAGAAAATGGCTGAAAGACAAAGGACGAAATTGGGATACAACAAAGATTTGTTTTTTGGGGATTAAACTCTTTTCCAAACGGCAAAATTTTCTAGTTGTCCACTGCAAAAACTGCCATAAATCCTTAAATGACAAAATGGAAGTTATTTAAGATAGAGTTTGTGTAAAATATGGCATAGAAAGCCTTTTCTAATAGGGACGTCAAAACCTGGTCTTGTTTGGGAAAGGGTTAACACCGTTTTCAACTGCTATGGTCATCACGGTGGCTGGAGCACCTAACAATGGATTCCTGTTGTTTATCATACCAGTACTACTACCACAACACCCTAATCGAGCCTCCATCTCCTCGCCCACATAGGTTTTAACAATATCAAACAATTGGTGGGTGATATTTTTTTCAGAAAGAATATTTGCCATGGCTGGGGAACTAGCCAAGGACCTCTCAAGTGAGAGGCAGATGCGCTATGGCCACTGCCAGATACTACGGAGAAGAGAGATCAATGTTGAATAAGTTGTTTTATCGATTACATTTAATTAGATCTTGTCATGCTGATCTTCAAACAGAACAAATATTTTGGCTAATAACATGAACAAGAGAGCCATGATGGCCCTGTATCGCTCCACTGGCTTTTGGACTTTATAGGCCTTTAGACTACAAATGTCTTCAAGGAATACAATAGAGGTATGCTTCACCACAATGAAATCCAATAAGTGGTTATGGAGGAGAAATGTTTTTAAAATTTTCTTAAAATTGCACTAATCTATGTTTCATATGGCAAAAATAATTTTTGGAGAAGATTTTTTTCTGCTCGGAATTTATTTTTTTGAAGGAATTTGGAAGAGATTTGTGCAAGGAAGATTCCTGTGAAGTTTGGTTGAAATTAGTCCAATAGTTTTGGAGAAGAAGATTTTCAAAGATTTTTTGAAAATTTAATTAATTTAATTAAATCAAAAAGCTCTACACCGAATTTAAAAATTTGAAGGAATTTGGAAAAGGTTCATGCAAGAAAGATTCCTGTGAAGTTTGGTTGAAATTGGCCCAGTTGTTTAGGAGAAGAAGATGTTTAAAGAAAAAGTTGATGCACGCAAGGACAGACGCACGGACGGACACACGACGGACACAGGGCCATTACATAAGCCCCACTGGCCTTTGGCCAGTGAAGCTAATAAAATCAGCCACAGGTATTTAATTCAATTTTTTGAAATACTTTATATGGAAAATATAGACAAGGAATTGAAGTTTACTTGGCCTATTCCTACATTGACACCTTTAGAAGTCCTACAAGATAAAAGCTTAAAACAAAAACATCCTAGAAAAAGAAGAAATTGCTTGTGACAAGCCATTTCTTCATTTCCCACAATATTTTCTATCCAAAAAGATCAAACATCAAAATTCCATTCACATGAAGTTGTTGTCTGCCACATCTTTGATTTTGATCCAGTCTCAAATTTTGCCGTCTGGTAATAGGTTAAGCTATGAAGGTACCTGGTACAATTAAAGTTACATTAATTTTGTAAGGCCTAATATGGATAATTCATGCTGAACCAGGCATCTGATAAATACAATAATTTATCTATTACAAAAGGTGATAAGATATTTATGCCACTTCTTTTGTCTTGACAAGCGTATTTGTCGAAAACAAAGAGCTATAACCCTCTTGAATGTTTTATACAAAATTGCATCTGGTTCCATTGCGAACAGATTAAAACTAACATTGAATAAACTAATATCGAAAGATCAAACAGGTTTCATAAAAGGAAGACATATTGGAGAGAACACTAGGTTAATATATGATATTATGCAACATTGCGACGAAAATAAGATACCAGGATTGTTAATGCTTATTGACTTTGAGAAAGCTTTTGACTCGTTGTCTTTCAAATTTATAGAA
Organism: Fragum sueziense; assembly: GCA_963680895.1. Classification (NCBI taxonomy): domain Eukaryota; kingdom Metazoa; phylum Mollusca; class Bivalvia; order Cardiida; family Cardiidae; genus Fragum; species Fragum sueziense. The sequence continues at coordinate 52,447,533 of OY804599.1, read as the reverse complement.
GAAACGTTGTCCTTTTTCAATTTTGGGGAAATGGTACAAAAGTGGGTTAAACTCTTTTTGTATGATACTGAGGTTTCTGTACAATTAAATGGCTTTATATCGGATTATTTCCGTGTTAAAAGAGGTTGCAGACAAGGCGATCCAATTTCATCGTATATTTTTATCCTCTGTGCACAAATATTAAACCTAAAGGTAAAAAATTGCAAAACTATAAATGGCATTAAAATAAAAGGAAAACATTATCTAATTTCTCAATTCGCCGATGACACAACTCTTCTGTTAGACGGATCAGACAGATCTTTACATGCCGTTCTAAAAATTCTTGATGATTTCTCAAAAGTATCTGGTTTAAAAGTTAATTTTGACAAAACAAAACTTATATGGATTGGTTCCTTGAAATACAGTACAAGGTCGATCAAAACAAGGTGGAAATTATCATGGGGAGATACACAATTTAAGTTATTGGGAATACTCTTTGACGGTGATCTTAATAAAATGGTGGCTTTAAATTTTGACAATAAATGGATTAGTATAAACAAATGTATCTCGTTCTGGAAAAGACGAAAACTTACTCCAATAGGCCGAATTGTAGTCGTTAAAACGCTTTTAATTCCATTATTAACTCACCTTTTCATAAGCTTACCGACCCCATCACCAGAGTTTTTAAAGAAATTAAACGACTTATTTACAGAATTCATTTGGGATGGGAGACCAAAAATTAAAGCTTCAATTGCGATCAAAGATTATGAAGAGGGTGGGTTGAAAATACCAGATATCGTAAACTTTATAAAGAGTATGAAATTAAAATGGTTAAAAGACTTAGTTTTAAATCCCGAGTCATCTTATTACGACTTAGCAAATACTTGTATCGATATTAACAAATTAATGAAATGTGGGAAATTATACAGCGCAATTGTTGTGAAAAGAATAAAAAATGCATTCTGGATTGATGTTCTACAGTCTTACATAGCATACATTGAAAAGTTTAGATTCCAAAATGGGAACCAAATACTAAATTTGCCTATTTTTTACAATGAAGGAATAAAAACTGATTCTAAATATATTTTCAATAAAAATCTATTTCATCGTGGAATATTTCTAATTAAAGATATGTTCACGGAAAACGGTGATTTTAAACCACTCGACTACTTTAAACATTTAGTTGACGGTAAATTAAACTTTCTCGAATATTATAGCATTCGTAACGCGATTAAATCATTTTTACAAAAGCAACAAGTTCATATTGATTTTAAATCGTTGAATCAATGTCACAATCCTTCTATGAATAGCTATATATTTCCCATTATAACGAAAGCAAAAGTTAACAAATACACTTATTCAACATTGATATATAATAACGAAACTCCGACAAGTCAAAATAAATGGCTATCAGAGTATATTAATCTAAACAAAGACTGGAAAAAAGTATACTCAAATGTATTCAAAATAACCAATGATTCGTTTATTCAATGGCTACAAATTCGAATCGTCCATAGAATATTTCCAACCAACTTACTTCTACAAAAAATGAATATTACCAATGACAACAATTGTACCTTTTGTCTCATAAATGAAGAAAACATTACACATTTATTTTTCGAATGTAGTAAAATCAAACCACTTATTAATTTCTTAAATCACAAGTTAAACGAATTTAATCACACTAATCAACTAAACAGCATAGATTTGTTGCTTGGTTTCGAAACCAATCCTCAATTAGATATCTTATGTTTAGAGTTCAAACGTTATATTTATAATAGCAAATTAAAAAAGAAAATACCTACACAAAACGGCTTCATTCGACATCTTAAATTGGCTTTTGAAATTATTGATCAAACGACGAGAAATGAAAACAAAAAAGATAATTGGGCAATTGTTGGGAGACTGGTGCAAGATCATTAAGTGTTAAAAGTGAAAACTATTAATTTATAACATGCTTTAAAAGTTTCTACTTTTTCTTTTGTTCATTTCATTTTTTCAATTTGAAAAGAGGTATCGTGTTCCCACAATTATTGTGGAAACCGTACCATATGAAACTTTATTTTTTGAATTTTACATAATTTCTTGAATTGTTTAATACATATACATGTGCATGATGTAGTCTATGAATTCACAGATGACTGTATTTCGAGTATTACACCCAACTTCAAAAGCTAAAAATCAAAGAGAACGTAGAGATAATTAAAGAAAACACCGTACCGCTTTTTCTTGAGCTATTTCTACGATTTCTAAAATAAAATGTTTTCATAATTTATTATATCCTTATAACCAGAATACAAATGTTCCATACAGTCATCTGAGAGCAAATGAAAGTCTATTTACAATAATCATCTTGTTAAGGTATTATGTATAACCATGCATACGATGTAATAATTTGAATAATAAAGTTAAAAAAAAAAAAAAAAAAAAAAAAAAAAAAGAGCTATAACTAAAATAAGCAAGGTAGAGTTATGCACCTTGTACACTGTACTTCTCCTTAACGAGATCTATGTACCCATGAAGTTTCACGATCATAGCTACTTTACTTTCAGAGAAATGGTCCTGACAAATATTTTGTACACAGATGGACAGACAGATGGACCAATGGACAGACAGACAGGCTGATTCCTGTATACCCTCGAAAACATTTGAAAACATCAAGACTTACGCCGCTACTAGTCCCAGCTGTATAGCATCTACATTATCCTTCTTCAGGATAATCTTCTCTACACCTACAGCATAGTTCTTCACATCTTTTACTTGCTTCTTTAGCTGTAATAGACATCTAGCTAATGAATACCCACAACATAAAGTTGCAACTTGCAAGCATAAATTAATGATTTACATATATAACTTATAAGTCAATACAGCTGTACAGCAGTAAAATGATCATTTTTTAAGAATGATTTTCTCTACACTTACAGTGTAATTCTTCACATCTTTAACTTGCTTCTTTCGCTGTAGTAGACATGTGACCAATGATTACCAACAACATAGAGTTGCAACTTGCAAGTATACTGATTTACATATAACTTACAAGTCAATACACTACAGAATCAAAATGATCATTTTTAAGAATGATTTTCTCTACACCTACAGTGTAATTCTTCACATCTTTAACTTGCTTCTTACGCTGAAATAGACATGGGGCCAATAAATACCAACAAGATAGGGTTAGTAGCAGAATGATTGATATGAACAACTGTATAGCATAAACATTATCTTTCTTCAACATAATTTTGTTTACAGTAACAGCACAGTTCATTAACCCTTTACCACACAATGACTCTTTTTGACTCCATATAAGATAATGGCTTTGGAAAACATTGTGGGAAATGAAGAAATTGCTTGTGACAAGCAATTTCTTCATTTCTCACGTTTTCTACACAAAATGACCAAAAAGTTTAAAATTCATTGACTTTAAATTGCCGTCTGTAATGTCTTTGAATTTGGACCGCCCTAAAATTTTGCCATTTGGTAATGGGTTAACTTCATTACATGTTTTACCTGTTTGTTCATCTGTAGTACAAATACGGATAATGAATATGCACAATATAGGGTTAGAAGCACAATGAATAAAATATTAGGTCTTTAACCCATTACCCGACAGCAAAATTTTGGACTCTTCCAATTTGAAAGGAGTCACATTCAATTTTGGGTTAGAAAACATTGAGGAAAATAAAGAAATTGTTTGTTACAAGCAATTTCTTCATTCTCTACAATGTTTTCCCATGCCTTTTCTTGTGAGGGGGTCAAAAGGTGTCACTATGCAGTAATGGGTTAAACCCATTGTCAACAGGAAAAGACAAAGATAAAACCTAAAATCTTACCAAGTATCTGCTGAAATGTCTTCCAATATTGACAAGAGCTAGTCCACTTAGCAGGTCAATAGCCTGAAATCAGAATAATAACAGTAAGAGTTAGACCTCATCATGACCAATGATAACAAACAGGAATACAGGAACTAGAGACACAATTTTCAGAGCAAGATTTTTATATGTAATCTTAACATGTTTTAGAGGGCGGCTGCAAGATTTTGACCAAGGTGTTCCAAATGCTCCATACTTTGAACAAATCATGTCATGGTCATTTGTAAGGTATGTAGCATTCAGAACACCATGGTTTAGAAAGAGGTTTTGGGAAAATTGATTTCTTGGGATGGAATAGCATCTTTGGGAGAAAATTCTCTGAGGGAAAGTGGCCCTTAAACGGCCCCAAGTTTGTAGGTAAAAAGAAAATATAAAAGAACATTATATCCTAAATCAAATAATATTTTTAAACAATCAATGAGGCACTTACCACAAAGAGATAGTGTGTGTGTGGGGGGGGGGGGGGGATAGCATTTTTGGGAGAAAATTCTCTAAGGAAAAGGGGCCCATAAACAGCCCAAGTTTGAAAGTCAACAAGAGCTGTCCGAAGACAGCGCGCTCGACTTTCTAAGTTGCTTAGTATAAAGGGGGCATAACTCCAAATATAGTGGAGCCAGGGTCATGGGCCCTGGTAGTAAGGTAGAGGGTGTGATGGTGAATAAGTATTCTAAGTTTGGGTTGAATCCCTTTGATAGTATGGAAGTCATTGATGTTTGAAAAAACTTTAACCTTTGTTGCAACGCCGACGCCAACGTTCGGGTGACAGTATAAGCTCTCATTTTCTTCGAAAAGTCGAGCTAAAAAAAATATGAAAGAACATGACATTCTAAATCATATAATATCTAACAATCAAATGAGGCACTTACCACAAAGAGATAGTGTATTCTTGTTGGTAATAACTTTATGGCTAGCTTCAAAATTCTCAGCATGAAAGGTGTCTGAAAAAGCAAAACTCATTTCCATGGCTCAGCGTGAAACAGTTGTAACTGCCTATATGTTAATAGGCAGTAAGACCTGTTTCACGCTGAGCAATCAAATTCAGGGGTCTTGCTACCAATTTTTGTTTGGGGCCAGGGGCCAGTGAGATTGGGAAAAATAGCGACGTTTTTACCTAAATTGGGAAAAACTGAAACAAGTTTGTATTCATACTGTCACTCAGTTTCAGCTGCCAATTAGACTGTAGTGATGTAAAATGCATTTGTACATACTCTTGTTTAAGAATCCACCCTAAAACTGTCTTCAAAATGTTTGTAAATGAAGATGAGGTCTTAACATGGGGCATTCTGGGTCCTCATTGGGAATTTTCACCAGAGAATTGGGAAAAAAAGATACTTTTTGCAATTGGGAATGGGGCCCAATAACGGCCCCAAATTTTGGCAAACGAGACCCCTGAAATTATTTTACATATCATCTTTAACCCTTTCCCAAATGATATAAATTGTCACAATGGTCCAAATTTGAAGAGGATGCCAACAACAAAATAAGATATTGTCGCTTTTCAACAAAAACCTTGTAACTGCAGCTTAAAACAAGCTGCAGATATGAGGTTTTTGTTTCAAAGCAGCATTATGTAGATTGTAGAATGTAGGTATTGTACCAGCAAAAGGATAGAGGAAGAAGAAGATAATGGTTATCAAAATTTTCTTCCTTTTTCCCAATGCTTTCTAAAACTTCTTAGCATATATGTAAGTCAAAACCAGGTCTGATTTGACACTGTTAATGCCTAAAAACACAATCTTCCAATGATCACTTACACAAAGCCTATCAATACAGTCAAATAAATGAACCAAAGTGAGAGCAAAAACGTCTGACATTGTTGTGATTAACAATAACTTTTCCAAAATCACATTGTTAATGTCATGTCTCGTATGTACAAAAAACATTACATCATAATTCAGGGCAATAAGCTAATGCAATTTGACAAAATGCAAAGTTACTGTAAGACAAGAAATTTTGCCGTAAAAGGAACTTTTTTTTATTTTATTACCCAAATCAATGATGCTTGAGTACAAACTTCAAAGGCGCGTTTTAACACCTCACCAATTTATTGAAAAATACATATTTTCTTCCATTAACAATCTGTTTCTTCCAAGGCTATAACAGCAGAGAAATATGAATTTCATGCATTAACTAATTACCACATCATGTCAACATGACAAAGTTTCAGACTTGTCCAAATTCAAAGATGTTGCGGACGACAATTTTTAAAAGTGAATGAAATTGTACATTTTTTGGTTGTTCTGGGTAGTAGATACTAGACAACATTCTGGGCAATGACCAAATTGCTTGTCACAAGCATTTTTTTTTCCATTTCCTACAATGTTTTCCCAAGCCTTTACCTTGCAGGACATGATCAAAAGGCGCCAACATGTGAGAATGGAGTAAAATTTCTGGTCAAGACCTGGAAGAACACTTACCCAGAGTTCTCCAAAGAATAATTTGAAGTCGTACGGGCAAATTAAATTTGCTTCCATGCAAATACTTGTGAAAAAAAAACACAATGGGAAAAGAAGAAATTGCTCAATTTGAGCAATTTCTTCTTTTCCCATTATGTTTTTTATACAGAATTGTAACATTTCAAGGTATAAGAATGAATTATCTATCAGCTTTTGACATGAAACTCCTCTAAATGTCTCTATTTGGTGACCATTTTGGAGAAATTAAGTTGTAGGGGTAATTTTGAAGCTGTAGGGGCATCAAAGTGATTTACAAATGTACATAAAGCTGTAGTGGAGCCGATACAGTTTAAAGGGACATTAGTATCTCCAGGCCTAAATCCGTTATGATCCACAGAAGTTGGCTTTTAGCATGTTGTCGCACGGTTTATAGACTTTGTAAGACAGAATACAAGATTCACACAGTAAATGACATAAATCGATAATCATGCAGCGGTGTAAAAATACCGTAATTATTCTAATAAACGCCCATATTCTAATAAACGCCCATCCCCCAATTCTAGGCTGAAAATCTGCTTGTTTCAAGCACAAATTTAGCAAAACAGGGTGATTCTAATGAACACCCATCCCCTGATTCCTGTTTTAAATAATGTAAGACATAACCAAAGAACATTTTTAAACCAAAGAACATTTTTTAAAACAATAAAAAAGAGGATGTTCAGCCCTAAATCTGTTGGCAATGAAGAAATTTCCTTGAAAATCGTATTTTGCAGTCCTCATTTACACAACTTTGCCAAAATCGACTTGCTGAACTTCGAGTCCATAAAATGACACTTTTTAAAATTAGACAATTTTGACATACAAAATAAGAATACCTCTAATAAACGCCAACCCCCTACTTTTCTATTGACAATGTTTATAATAAACGCCCGGGCGTTTATTAGAATAATTACGGTATGTAAAATATCTAAAGTGGGTTGAATGTGTTTACAAAATAATGTGATATTGGGTTTTAAATCTGTCGCAATCTAAGTAACCCAATACAGATCAGACACTCACAGGCAGAGCTGAAATTTGGCACAGTGAAAAGCTAAAGGCCATATTTTAATCATGTATTGTAGACTGCCCTGTTTTGGTGACGGCCCTAAATCGGTGACCCTCTCTTTTTGTATCAAAGTTTCAAAATTAAGAGTTCCATCATGTCAAGAGGTTTTACAGTCATCCATTAAAACAAAAATCTGGTCATTTCTGTTGTTAAAATTGGAGAAATAATAAATGATGATCGATTTACATGCTTGGCTTCAATTTCTGTATAAATTTACTTATGGTTTTCTAAATAGCCTTTTTAATCACCCATAGAAGTGTCCTACAAATGTCATATTTTCAATTTTGAAACCAATTTGACCACAGTCTTCATTTTTGGAATAAATTTTGACATAGAACTTGCCCAGTAGCTTCTTGTAAAGATGAAATTAAAGGGTCACTGATTCTGGTCCTACTAATTTCATGTGCTAAAAATATGGGGTCAACAAAATTCAAGCTAATTCATAAATGTGGTGATTTTCGAAAGTAACATTGTTAGGATTAAGGGAAAATAAGACAAGCTAAAGATGTATTGCATTTGTAAGTCATATTCATGAAAGTTAGTGAAAGAATAAGGAAAAGTTCTTAAGGTCACCGAAACTGGTCAGTAGACTATAGTTATTTTTACAGCAAATTACCCTGAAAATAAGTAAGTAACTGTAAATATACAGTTTAATAGGACAACACTGCTTACCTCATGAAATAGATCTCCATTATAAGGTGAAATATCATTTTCTGAGAGAGCAACACCTTCCATAGCTGAAATACAACACAAAGAATACTTTTAATGCCATTTAACATTTTCCCAAACAAGACCTGTTTATGTTGTCTGGTATCTCGAGGAAAAAGTGACTAAGGTCCCAAGCAACCCAAGTAAGTAAAGTATTGATTAGTATTACATTTAAGTTTGGGAAAATTACATTTTCGACACAATTTTTTTTCACTTTCTATATTGCAAGATCGTCTGATCGCAGGAAATCTAACCAAACTGTGAAAGGCACTGTAAGAAGATTGTTCATTAAAAATGGCTTAATGACTAAATGAGGTGAAACAAATCAAATCACACTGCCAACATTTGAATGAATCGAATCTACGTTCAAAACGAAGATATTGGGTTCATTTTGGATATTATTCACAGACTGTCATTAGTTTTAAGTTGTTGGTATCCAAATGATTTAATCAACAACTTTTTTGACATTTTACAATTTTGACAGTATCCCGCGAAATCCCATGACAAACATAATTATCGAACAATTTAACAACCCTTTTCCCACGAAGTTAGGGCATTTGAAATCTCTGTTCGTTCTGTAAGCCAAACAGCAGCACTTGATCTAAAAAGAGCAAGGCGGATTGCAGTGCCAACGGCAAAACACATCCCGATTCCGACTGTAGATGCCATTTTCGCTCTTCAATTTGGAGGCTAAGGGTGTTGATTTCGATCAGTCAGCTGGAGTGAAATAAAACATATTTTTTCGAACTCTTGTAATGTGAATAAAACCTTTTTTTCACCATAAATTATTTAAAACTAAGTAAATAAATATTTCTGAATATTCATCAACATTAAAAAGTAACTAATACTTGAATAGAATGAGTTATAAAACTTAATGCTGCATTCTGGTTATTTGCTCGAAACAGCCAAATCAATTTTGTTTACATTGGATATATGGTGAGTATCAAGATGAAGTTCTCCCGAATCATGGAAGTCAATCAAGTCATTATTCGTGATAAGACTCAATTTTCCAATTATTGATGCTGTAGTCATTGAAAATTAGCCTTGTCGTGCTGGTTCTTGAAAGTTAGCAACTTTGGTTATTGGTGGAAAACTGAAATAGTTTTTTTCAATGCCAATGGGACAATGACCCTAGGCTAGAATCTCATATGACATTTTGCAATTGTACAGGCTTGTCAACTCTGCCACATTTTGCTGAAGTAATACACCCTGATACAGTTCCAAATTTTTCACCGTGACCTGCGCATGAAGAGAGCAAACAAAAGGTCACGTGGTCTTTTTACTATACAATTCATTGTGCGAGTCGTTATTTTCGCGCGAGCATTTTTCATTTATTCTGCCTAATCATTAAGAATATTTTATACAGTCATTTGCGTTAATTATTAGAGTTTTCAGTTACAGGAATATTTTTGCAACTTTGATTGAAAAAAAGAGATTTTTTGGCTTGTAATCATTCGTACCCTGTCTCCATCGCCCATTACCACCATGCAAGTTCAGGATGAGCTACTGCTTTTGAAACCATATAATTTCGCAGGAGCAAGTGAGCTCCTTAGTACTGTCCAAGTGTGAGCAGTAATATTTTGCTAGCTGCGATATCGTAGCCACAAACTTGATGATGGGTATTGGTTTGCGAAACCCATATCAAAATTCAAAAAGGTTTCGGTTACATTATTGCAACTAATATTTTGCATGTGTTTGTGCTCTAGATTAGAGCCAATAATGGACAGCTCACAGGATGGATTCCCAGCCGCGGAGCGTGGACAATTATAAATTAACTTATTGCTGAAATATTGTTGAGAGGCGTTAAATTAAAAAAAAGAAATGAAAAGAAAAATGTTTTAAACTTTTACCAAACAAGAAATGTTAATGTTTTGACTGTCAATGGCGGATCCAGGATTTTTTTTCAAGGGGTGGGGGGTGAGGTCTAGCCCAAAAGATGGCTTTAAATTTGTGAATTTTGTAATGTTAGATACCATACTAACGCTGTGTAGTCAAAATTCGATTTTCGACCTATTCAAGGCGGGTCCGGACCCCCGACCCCCTTTAAGATCCGTCTTTGACTGTCTTACAGAGATTGTTGCAAAACAAAAATCATTTCAAGGGGCAAAATAATGAAATACTTTTAATCAGCATTTTCTCCTTTTGCCTCAAGGTTTTCGTTACTATATTACTATATTTTTCATGGGGGTCCAAGCCCAATTGCCAGGGGGGGGGGGGGGGTCCACGCCCAAATGATGACTTAAGTTTGTTAAATTATATATAACGTTAGGCCTATATTGACGCTTTAATTATAGTCAACATTCAATTTATGGCTGATTCCAGGGGGGGGGGGGGGGGGGGGGGGGGAGTGCGGACATCCCGACCCCACCCCCCACTCTAGATCCGCCCTTGCACTTAAAAAAACTACTTTCATGATACCCATTCTGTTATCTTGCAAGAGCTTCCAGATTGAATCAGGTGCCGTTTAGGAAAGGGTTAAGCCGGTGTCAAACTTGAAAAGTCTAAATAATTTGTCGTTTGGGAAATGGGCTTTAACAGCTATGTTTTTATTATACGCCGCCGGAGGCGGACGTATATTGGCGTCATCTTCTCCGTCTGTCCGTCCGTCCGTCCATCCGTCCGTCCATCCGTCCATCCGTCCATCCGTCCATCCGTCCATCCGTCCGTCCGTACGTACGTCCACTTTTCTTGTCAACGCAACTCCTCCTAAGTTTCTGGCTGGATCTTCTTGAAACTTGGTCAATGTTATCACCTCAATTGGTAGATGTGCATGAAGGAAGGATTTTATGGTTCGTTGATTTTTGCCTGAGTTATGCCCCTTAAAAACTTAGTCTCTGGGGCTTATTGAAATTGCAGCCTTGTCAACGCAACTCCTCCTAAGTTTCTGGCTGGATCTTCTTGAAACTTGGTCAATGTTATCACCTCAATTGGTAGATGTGCATGAAGGAAGGATTTTATGGTTCGTCGATTTTTGCCTGAGCAACGCCCCTTAAAAACTTAGTCTCTGGGGCTTATTGAAATTGCAGGCTTGTCAACGCAACTCCTCCTAAGTTTCTGGCTGGATCTTCTTGAAACTTGGTCAATGTTATCACCTCAATTGGTAGATGTGCATGAAGGAAGGATTTTATGGTTCGTCGATTTTTGCCTGAGTTACGCCCCTTAAAAACTTAGTCTCTGGGGCTTATTGAAATTGCAGGCTTGTCAACACAACTCCTCCTTAGTTTCTGACTGGATCTTAATGAAACTTGGTCAATGTTATCACCTCAATTGGTAGATGTGCATGAAGGAAGGATTTTATGGTTCGTCGATTTTTGCCTGAGTTACGCCCCTTAAAAACTTAGTCTCTGGGGCTTATTGAAATTGCAGGCTTGTCAACACAACTCCTCCTAAGTTTCTGACTGGATCTTAATGAAACTTGGTCAATGTTATCACCTCAATTGGTAGATGTGCATGAAGGAAGGATTTTATGGTTCGTTGATTTTTGCCTGAGTTATGCCCCTTTATTAACCCTTTCCCAAACAAGACCTGGTTTTGACGCCCCTAATAGAAAAGGCTTTGGAAAACATTGAGACAAAAGAAGAAACTGCTGATAACCAGCAGTTTCTCATTTTGTCTCAATATTTTCTGTGCCAAATTTTACACAAATCCTATTTTTAATAGCATCCATTTTGTCATTTGTGGCAGTTTTTGACATGGATCACCATAAAATTGTGTCATTTGGGAAAGGGTTAAAAACTTAGTCTCTGGGGCTTATTGAAATTGCAGGCTTGTCAACACAACTCCTCCTAAGTTTCTGGCTGGATCTTAATGAAACTTGGTGGATGTTATCACCTCAATTGGTAGATGTGCATGAAGGAAGGATTTCATGGTTCATTGATTTTTGCCAGAATTATGCCCCCTTCAATCTTAGTCTCTGGGGCTTAATGATATTTCAGCCTCGTGAATGCAATTCCTTCCAGGTTTTTCACTGGATATTTATAAAAACCTTTTTGTGAACACAATTTTTTAAAGGTTTTTCAGTGAATATTTATAAATCCTTGTCAATGTCATTTTTTTGTCTCAAGTTTTATAAGTGGCGGCGTATATTGTGACGATGGCACTCTTGTTATCAAATTGATCTACCATAATGAATTATCTTTCTTCATAAACCTTTCGGTACTGACATAATCATCTTCACACTGAAAATGGCATGTTTCGTACTTTTTTTTGTTGGGGAAGGGGGGTTTACGTGAATATGACAGTTTAACCTTGCGGCTAGGTCCTCAAAAGATCCGAGGATACTACTTTTTCGGAGGGTCAAAAATGACTTAAAAGCCGATAAAGGCCATAAATGGAAGTCAGTCAATGATATCCCGTCGAGATTCACAGAGGAATCATCACTAAACGGTGTGTGATTCCTCTTAAACTTCTTCTTTCCTCCGTTCATTTCCATTGTACGTTGGATGCTTTACTCTCATTTGGGTCTGAGCCTCGATCTGGCATCAAAAAGTGTTACTATTTTTAGTAACAAATTGGAAGTGTATTTTGGTGTATCCGCTTTTTTCCCTCAGCTACCCTCAACATGACTGCAGCGGATCCCTGATTTTTGTGAGGGGGGGGGGGGGGGAATTCGAATATATACAAAAGCACATGGAATTATAGCGATTTTGATGTTGTTTCCTTTCTCATTTACATTTGTTAATAAAAAAGGAGACAACATCAAAATGCATGTGCACACGCTAGTCATTTATGATATTTGTAGGGGAAAGAAAAGGTTTAATCCCATTTTTTCCTTTGAGGGCAATAAGAAAATTAGGGTTGGCCCTAATTTGCTAGGGAATGTACACTCTCAACATCAGCCACTATTTTCTTACAAGCAAATTGCTCTCTTCCCCTAACACTTGATTTAACAGCTATTCTTGTGACCTCTGTGAGATTTTATCATCAGTTTGTTTAGTTGCCATTATTGCCATGACAAATAAAGATTTTCGATGACTTGAAAAATTTGTGTTACATCGATTATGAATCAGAGTGACACTAACTTTCCAAACCAAGGAGTCCGCCAGACTCCCATCAAGAGAACTTGGGGAGTCCAGTCAAAAGTAAAGGAGTCTGAAAAGAAGCAAATATTTTATGTTGCATGCATGTTGCCTTTTATCTGTGACAATGTCATTTTCATGTCTGCATGGAATACTAAAGAATAAATGCAGTACAATAGATCCTGTTATTTTGAGCTAACAGCTTTTTATCATTTTGCCTTTAATTTTTCGACATTTTAAGAAGTCAGTCGGACTCCCTAGGTTGAAAATCAGGGAGTCCCACCAATTTTTAGGGAGTCTCGGACTCACAGACTCCCCTTAGTGTCGAACCCTGTGAATTTGAGTTTACATTCTGGCAAAATTGAGCAACTACAATGTCATTGGAAGATATAAATCACTGTCTAATCAAGATTCCTATGTTCTCTAAAAGCTTCATCATATCCTGCAGCAACTTTAACCCATTACCACATGTATAGAGACACTTTTTTGATATCCCTCAAGAAATAGACATGGGAAAAAACATTGTGGAAAATGAAGAAATTGCTTGTAACAAGCAATTTCTTCATTTTCCACAATGTTTCTAACTCAAAATGGAAAGATTTTTGAAATTTCCTCAACTTGAAATTGTCATCTGCAACACCTTTCAAATTGGAACAGTCCAAAGTTTTGTCATCTGGTAATGGGTTAAATGAACAGCTTAGATTCTGGTCAGACCTGATCATGAGTTATGATGGTGATCAGGTCTAAAATGCCATTTAGGTCCTTTTTTCAGATCCCAGGTTATTTGTATTTTGTTGAAAGCACTTGATAGTTCAGCATACTGTCCCCTGTCACATACAATTCCGCGTTCATATATAGCGTCCACATCAAGTCTAAAATTTTACTGCACGGGTCCACTTTTTAGCTTGACTTTTCGAAGAAAATGAGAGCTTATACTGTCAACCGGGCGTCGGCGTTGGCGTTGGCGTTGCAACAAAGGTTAATTTTTTTTCAATCATCAATAACTTCCATACTATCAAAGGGATTCAACCCAAACTTGGAATACTTATTCACCATCACACCCTCTACCTTACTATTAGGGCCCATGACCCTGGCTCCACTATATTTGGAGTTATGCCCCCTTTACACTAAGCAACTTAGAAAGTTGAGCGCGCTGTCTTCGGACAGCTCTTGTTTAAACTTGCCAAGGCCGTGATGTGGACGCTGAATAGTGTAGGTCACCAGGTCTAAAGGCCTGGTCACATACGATTCCATGTCCATATCTCGTCCATATCACATCCTAAATTAACCTGCACGGGTCTGTAATACTATGTGACAGGGCCTTAACAACTCTTGTTCTGACGGACAAGAGAAAGGGGTCATTTGATATTTCTATTTTTCAACAAAAACCTTGTAACTGCAGCTTGTTTTAAGCTGCAGTTACAAGGTTTTTGCTGAAAAGCAACAAAGTTATGATTGTGTCAGTATTTAACCCTTTCCCAAACAAGCCAATTGCCATAGTTTTGGTGTATCTCATAATTTCATAAAAAGCTTGGGAAAACAATGAGATGAAAGAGATAAATGCTGATAACTGACACAATTTTTCTCTTTCGGGCTAAATATCTTCTGTACACAAATTCTATTTATCAAACAGCAATTCATGTGTTCTGTTGCAGCTTTTAATTATGACAGGTCAAATTATGTGTCATCTTGGAAAGTATTAATCACATGGTCAGTCGGTCACTACATAGCCTAATTTGGGATCCATGCTGAAGTCAGATGCTGAGCCGGTGTAACAGGGTAACGTGTCCCCCTGGGTAACGTGTCCCCGCCTAAAGTCAATTATATAATTGAGGTGTGAGAATGGTAGCACTGGTTAGCCATAATATTCCCCGGCATATAGCATGTACTTATGTAAGGCAGTGAAGGGGTTAAAATAACTTATTTTAAAAGATTAAATAATTATGAAACAAAATATGCATTGAAAATACACAATAAGGTTAACAAAAATCCAATGGGGGGGGGGGGGGGACACGTTACTCAGGGGGGGGGGGGGGACATGTTACCCTGGGACACTGGGATCTGGAAAAGGCTCCTTAATGATAACCCTTTCCAGAATGAGAAAATTTTAGGGTGATCCTATTTGAAAGCTGTTGCAGACAACAAAATGAATGTTGAAAGAGATGAGATTTGTGTATGGTATAGCTCAGAAAATATTGTGACATAAGGAGAAATTACTGATCATCAGCAGTTTCTTCTTTTGTCTCAATGTTTTCCAATGTCTTTTCTATTATAGACATCAAAACCAATTCTTGTTTGGGAAAGGGTTTACCCTAGCTGCGATATCGTAGCCACAAACTTGATGATGGGTATTGGTTTGTAAACCCAGATCAAAATTCAAAAAGGTTTCGGTTACATTATTGCAACTAGGTTTACCCATTCCCACACTGTGACACTTTTTGACTCCCTCACAAGAAGAGTCTTGAGAAAACATTGTAGCAAATGAAGAAATTGCTTGTGACAATCAATTTTGCCACAATGTTTTCTAACCCGAAATGTAAAGATTTTTAAAATTTCATCAACTTAAGTTTGTCGTCTGCAACACCTTTCAAATTGGAAAAGTCCCATTTTTTGCCATCTGGTAATGGGTTAAGGCATTTTAGAATAACATGGATCCAGATCAGCCTGTGCAGCAGCATAAGCACAGTCTGATCCAGATCCATCTCGAAACTGGATTTTCCAAAATGCCACAAGAGCCCTTTTTTGAGATTGTTGCTCATTGATAAAATACAGACTTATTCTTTTCGAAACTAATCCTGGTTATGATTCCCCTTTATGGCAAGTTCTATAGAAATTATTGAAATGTGATTATTTTAAACTATTCACTAAGCAATATTGAACGCAATTCTTGGCAGATCCACATTGAAAGGTGTTGCAGACATCAAAATAAACATAACAAAAAGCAACAAACATGATTATATGATCATGAGTTCATGACTAAAGAGAGGCCCTCATGGAAGATTGGGCAACCAAATGTGTAGCCTCTTTAAATAAAGTCGTTGTTATTATCATTATTATTATTATTACTAAATATTATTAATGTAAGTGTTCTGCATTCTTTGCATGGAGAGCATTGAGGGAAGAGGAGAAATACTGATACATGTATACTGATAATCAGCAATTTCTTTATTTCTCTCAATGTTTTCTTAACTTTTCTGTAAGAAGGACGTTGAAAACATGGAGTTGTTTGAGGAAGGATTAACTCTTAACTTGGTTTTGACGTCCATAGTAGAAATGGTTTGGGAAAACATTGAGACAAAAGAAGAAATTGCTGATAATCAGCAATTTCTCCTTTTGTCTCAATATTTTCCATGTCATATTGTACACAAATTCTATCTTTATCAACAATCATTTTGCCATCAGCAGCAGCTTTCTTACTTGATCAACCTGGAAAATGTTGTTGCTTGAGAGAGGGTTCACCGAATTTGATTACAATTTTCAAGGTCACGCAGGCATTGTCTATCAAAGATAACTGAATTAATAGTGAGATATAAATATTATCATTACATTTCAAATCTTTACTTTTGTTTTCATGTTTCTGTTCATTTAATCCTTACCTGATCAATCAGTTTACATTAGCCCAAGCTGTATGAATATGCTGACAACAATTGTTACTGAAAAAAAAAATGTATGATTTATTGTATGGCAGTCCTGGTGGAAAATATTGAAGAAAAGAAAGAAAATGGAGAAAGGAGAAAATGCTGATTGTTTTCCCAAGCCTTTTATGCTGCCATTTGCCAGCAGCTGGGGGCTCGGTAAGGATATTGTGGTAGTACTGGTATGAGGCATGACAGGAATCCATAGTTAGGTGCTCCAGCCACCACCATATAACCATAGCAGTTGAAAGAGGCCTTAAACCCCAATCAAGCAATCTACAAGGGACATTAAAACTAGATCTTGATTGCGTGAGGTTTAACCATTATGCACTTGTTTCTTTTCAGTATGATTGATTAAATAAGGAAGAATACAACAATGTTTTAACCCTTTCTCAAACAGCAAAAAATGAGGGTAATCTATTTTGAAAGCTTCTACAGACAACAAAATAGATATTGAAACAAGATGATGAGGTATCATTTGTGCACAATTATTAGCATTTTCTTCTTTTCCCAAGCCTTTTTTACAAGGGACGTCAAAGCCAAGTCTTGTTTGGGAAAGATTTACCCAATTAACACACATTGACACCTTTTGACTCCCTAGAAGAAAAGGGGTTTGGAAAACATTGTGACAAGCAATTTCTTCATTTACCATGATGTTTTCTATCCAAAAAGACCACAAAACGTTCTACAATTTTCCCTCTGGGAAAGGTTAAATCATTGTGCATTTGTTTCTTTTCAGTATAATTAAGGATGAATACAACAATGCATGAATAAAGGTCAAGTGCAATCTGATAAGTGGTTTCAGTTTTTGTTATGTGTTGGCTGGAGGATGTGATCAGATATATAATCAGAGTGTAACCTAGGTAAGAATTATATTTTACTTTAACCCATAACCAGATGGCAGAATGATAGACTCATCCAAATTCAAAGATGTTACAGATGAAAGTTTGAAGAGAATGACATTTAATATTTTTTAGCTCGCCCGGGACGATAGTCTCGGAAAGCTATTGTCATACCCCCGGATGTCGGCGTCGGCGTCAGCGTCCGCAAAAACTTTAACCTGGCCCATATCTCATGCCCTGTTAGAGATACAGCCTTCATATTTCACCTGTGGGTACCTCTAACCAAGGCCTTTAATTTGAGACCATGACCTTTGACCTTGTGACCTTGACCTTGGAGTTTGACCCACTTTTTGACCGTTTTAAAAAACTTTAACCTGGCCTATATCTCATGCCATATTACACCTACAGCCTTCATATCTCACATGTGGATACCTCTCTCCAAGACCTTTCATTTGAGACCATGACCTTTGACCTTGTGACCTTGACCTTGGAGTTTGATCTACTTTTAAAAACTTTAACCTGGCCTATATCTTATGCCCTATTGCACATACAGCCTTGATATTTCACATATGGACACCTCCTACCAATACCATTCACATTTGACCATGACCTTTGACCTCATGACCTTGACCTTGGAGTTTGACCTACTTTTAAAAAACTTTCACCTGGCCTATATCTCATGTCTTTTTATACCTACAGCCTTGATATTTCACATATGGACACCTCCTACAAACACCATTCACATTTGACCATGACCTTTGACCTCATGACCTTGACCTTGGAGTTTGACCTACTTTTAAAAAACTTTAACCTGGCCTATATCTCATGTCTTTTTACACCTACAGCCTTGATATTTCACATATGGACACCTCCTACCAACACCATTCACATTTGACAATGACCTTGGACCTTGTGACCTTGACCTTGGAGTTTGACCTACTTTTAAAAAACTTTAACCTGGCCTATATTTCATGTCCTTTTACACCTGCAGCCTTGATATTTCACACATGGACACCTCCTACCAACATGATTCACATTTGACCATGACCATGGACCTTGTGATCTTGACCTTGGAGTTTGACCTACTTTTAAAAGACTTTAACCTTGCCTATAGCTCATGTTCTTTTACACCTACAGCCTTCATATTTCACATATGGACACCTCCCACCAAGACCTTTCATATTTGACCATGACCTTGGACCTGGTGACCTTGACCTTGAAGTTTGACCTACTTTTAAAAACCCTTAACCTGGCCTTTATCTCATGTCCTTTTACACCTACAGCCTTGATATTTCACACAATGACACCTCCTAACAACACTTTTCACATTTGACCATGACCTTGGACCTGGTGACCTTGACCTTGGAGTTTGACCTACTTTTAAAAAACTTTCACCTGGCCTATATCTCATGTCCTTTTGCACCTACAGCCTTCATATTTCACACATGGACACCTACCAACATGATTCACATTTGACGGTGACCTTGTACCTTGACCTTGGAGTTTGACCTACTTTCAAAAAACTTTAACTTGGCTTATAACTCATGTCCTTTTACACCTACAGCCTTGATATTTCACACACGGACACCTCATTCCAACACAGTTCACATTTGACCATGACCTGTGACCTTGTGACCTTGACCATGGAGCTTTACCTACTTTTACAAAATTTCATTTTGGGCCATGACCTTTTTACCTTGACCTAGGAAATGACTTTTCTTTGTGACAAGCTCTCGTTTGGGCGAGCTTTATTGTCCGCAGACAATTCTTGTTACTCTTTGTGGGAAAAGGAGACATTGTTTCTCACAAGCATTGTCTTCCTTTCCAAAATGTTTTTGAAAGCTTGTGGGACATCAAAAATGGTCAATATATATTGATTGGGTTAATTCTCACCCAAACAAGGTATTGGACCAGTACAAATTAAATGAGTTACAACAGAAATTTTTGTGTCATTTGGTAATTGGAAGTTTTATATTTTAGCATGGAAAGTATTGAGAAAAAAAGGGTGTTCAAATCAAATGCCAAATTTCAGCATCTTCCCCTTTCTTACAATGAATTCCAAGGCAAAAGCAGAAAATGCTTACAATCAGCATCTTTTCCTCTTGACTATTTATTTTCTGTGTTATATTGTACACAATCCTTTCTTCGCCAAAATTGGTTTTTAGAAAATTTGAATGATGTGAATTTCTACCATTTGGGAAAGAGTTAAAACATCACATGAATTTATGTTGTTTTGCATGAACATAATTTATGATAAATGTGACCCATCACACTAAAAGGGACCTTATCCGAACTCCAAAAATCCAAATTTTGACAAACTTGTTAGACTCGTCACAGGTCAACGAGATCCCACATGTGAGAAATGAAGATATAGTAAGGTAGGGAAATCATTCTGGATTTAGAAAATTACATAAAAGTGAAAAGTGTCGGCCCTAGTCTGGCTGAGCGTACTGCGCAGACTGACTAGGGTTGATATTTTTCACACACCTGATAAGGTCCCTTTTAGCACGACAGGTCATAAATGTATCTTTTCGCTGTGCACTGTCAAAAGCTTCAAGTGTATAAGTATATTCTGATTTTTTTCGGGAGAAAGGGCGGAGCCTAGTAAACGGTTATTACATTGAAGATTGAGGAGAAACAGCGTTTTCAATTAGCGGTAAATCGTCGGTGTTATTGCAAATTATTGTAACTGCAGCTTGAATCAAGCTGTATTTACGAGGTCTTTTAATAACACGTTTTACAATCGCACAGTCTTTCAATTTTGAAATGTTTTCATGCTCGTGCCGCACGTTTTTCCCTTATGTTAACCAAGGTATCGAGAAGTAAACTCGTCGAATAACCTTTTGGCTTAGCCACACCCTTTCAGGTGAATAAAAACGCAATATACTGACATTAATTTTTGGAAAAGGGTGGAAAAGAAAAACATTTTCTTTGTTTAACTTTATAAAACATTTTTTTTTAAAGATTTATAATGAGTAATATTGAGTCAAATGATACATTGTCGTCCATGTCATCTTTGAATTTGGACCAGTCCAAAATTTTGCTGTCTACTAAAACTTAGATGATGTGAAGTTACTGGAATGTTTATATAGACTTGCTCTTATCCAAAACAAGACCCGAATTTGATTTACCTAATAAGAAAGGCTTGCGAAAATATGAGGCAAAAGAAGAATATGCTCATTATCAGCATTTTCTCCTTTTGCACAATATTCTATGTGCTTTATTGTAGGTAAATATTACCTTCATCAACATTAAATATGCCTTCTGCAGCATGATTCAAATCTAAACCTTGGTTTTGCCATCCCTAATGGAACAAGCTTTGGAAAAAATTGAGTTGCTTCAATGATATCTTTTTCTGCTGGATATCAATTGATAATTTTCGTATACTCGTTTTTCAGAATATAGAGTTTAAGATGGGTTGGTCCGTAAAAAAGCGTATATTGGTATCATGCAGTGTTGGCTGGATTTTGACCATATTTGGAGCAGTTTTGATTCCCATTACGGAATATATCATCAAAAAGAAAGTAGAAGCTGTAAGTATATATTTTATGACAAACATGCATAATAGCGTAAATAGCTACAATAATCTTTACTCCTTACCAGATGGCATAAATTCAAGATAACTCAACTTGAAAGTTGTGGCCGATGATGAAATAGATGTTGATAAAGATGGGCTTCTGTACAATAGTGCGTGGAAAATTTTAAGGTAAAAAGGAGAAAATGGAAAATGCTGATTACCAGTATTTTCTTGGTTTGCTTCAATGTTGTCCTTAGCCTTTTTTCCTGAAGAGATTTAAAGAGCATTGATGTTAAGAAATTGGTTAATTCATCTTCATGTGCCCATATGTCTATTTTAGATAAAAATACATGTTTTATTTGATAAGGTCAAGTTCAAACATCAAGGTCAAACATCAAGGTCAAAGATAAAGGTCACATTATTGTTTTTTTTTTTCAGACTGTAGTCATTAAGGAGGGTGGAGAAGCTTACCAATACTGGTTAGATCCTCCTATGCTAATCTATCTACAGATCTATCTGTTTAATATAACAATGTCAAGTTCAAACATCAAGGTCAAACATCAAGGTCAAACATCAAGGTCAAAGATCAAGGTCACATTATTGTTTATTTCAGACTGTTGTCATTAAGGAGGGTGGTGAAGTATACCAATACAGGCTATACCCTCCTGTGCCAATCTATCTACAGATCTATATGTTTAATATAACAAGGTCACAGTCAAATATCGGGATCACATATCAAGGTCACATGTTTCACTATATCAATTCAAAAAGGTGCAGTAGACAACAAGTTCAATTTGGTGAAACATTGTGGAAAATGAGGAAATTGCTTGTCACAAGCAATTTCTTCATTTTCTTCAATGTTTTCTAAAGCATATATCATGTGAGGTATCAAAAATCATCAATATGTGGTAATGGGTTAATACAACAAGGTCAAGGTCAAATACCAATGCCAAGGTCAAAAATCAATATCAAGGTCATGCATCAAGGTCACATATTGTTTATTTTAGACTGTGGTCATTAAAGAGGGTGGGGAAGTTTACCAATACTGGCTGGATCCCCCTGTGCCAATCTATCTACAGATTTATATGTTTAATCTGACCAACAAAGAGGAGTTTTTACAAGGTGGAAAACCAAGTGTTCATCAGCATGGGCCATATACTTATAGGTAATTTTTTTGGATGGTTTATTTGAGCTAGTCACCTTTGAATAATGAAGGAAAATCGATTCAGGCAATGGTTGAACAGAAATTGATTGAACAGAAAAAACAATGTGGAAATTTCTGAAATTTGGGGCAAAATCAGAATGGTGTAGAATGTGTTACACCATTCTTCAAGAGAGTTTCTAGGTAAAGTAATGTTGAATTGTCATGAAACATAACCAATCTTAACCCATGAAAATCTAGATACTTCACTTTCAAGGCAGTTTATAATTGAATTATTCATTTCAAACCAGACAATGGATTAATGATTATAAAGTCATAATGTCCGAAAGCTCATGATATTCTGTGATTGAACTATTACAATGACATAAGAGAGAAGAGCAAAGTTTGAGATAAAAGAAAAAAAAATGCTGAAAACTAGGATTCTCTTTTTTCTTTTCAATGTTTAGATAATGAAAATTATGTCATACCAGATTAAATCATAAAGTGTTGAAAGGGATAAGAGAGGAGAGTAAAGTTCAAACATTGAGAGAAAAGAAGGAAAATGCTGAAAACCAACACTATCTTTTTATCCGTCAATGCTTCCCGTCCTCTTAACCCTTTCCCAAACAAGACCTGGTTTTTGACGTCTGTAACAGAAAAGGCTTTGGAAAACATTGAGGCAAAAGAAGAAAATGCTGATAATCAGAATTTTCTCCTATTGCCTCAATATTTTCTGTGTTACATTGTACACAAATCCAATCTTTATTCACACCCATTTTGTTGTCTGCAGCAGCTTTCAAATTGTACCGCCCTTAAATTTTGTTGTTTGGGAAAGGGTTAAACTAGGACTTTTATGCCTTATTAGATTATTTTTGTGCAGCCTGCAAAACCTTTCAATGTCAATGCTTGATACTTTGTTGTGTGAAAAGAGTAAAAATTCTTATACAATTATATTACAGTGAGAGAAGAGTGAAGTTCAACATTACCTGGAACCCTAATGGAACAGTGTCTTATAGACAGAAGAGGATATTTCAATTTGTGCCAGAAATGTCACAGGGTCTTGAGTCTGATATATTTATATTGCCTAACCCTGTATATTGGGTGAGTTTATAGACAGAAGAGAATATTTCAATTTGTGCCAGAAATGTCACAGGGTCTTGAGTCAGATGTATTTATATTGCCTAACCCTGTATATTGGGTGAGTTTATAGACAGAAGAGAATATTTCAGTTTGTACCAGAAATGTCACAAGGTCTTGAGTCTGATATATTTATACTGCCTAACCCTGTATATTGGGTGAGTTCATAGACAGAAGAGAATATTTCAGTTTGTACCAGAAATGTCACAAGGTCTGGAGTCAGATATATTTATACTGCCTAACCCTGTATATTGGGTGAGATTGGCCGGATCAAAATTATTGACCATTCTAAATTCAAAGATGTTGCATATGACAATTTTAAGTGCATGAAATTTTGAATTTTTTGCTGTTTTTGTTTAGAAAACAATGTGGGAAATGAAGAAATTGCTTGTCAAGAGCAATTTCTTCATTTTCCACAATGATTTCCAAAGCCTTCATTTCATAGGACGTCAAAAGATGAAACTTTTTGGGAATGGGTTAAAACTATAACCTGGAACCCCAATGGTACAGTGGACTCAAATATTGCCATTTTACATATAATTAGTTTTTGATGCCCATAACATAAAGGCTTTGGAAAACATTGTGGAAAAATGAAAAGCAATTTATTTATTATACACCCGAAGGGTCATACTATGTTATGGCCCTGGTAGTCCGTCCATCTGTCTGTCCGTCCGTCTGTTAGAAATTTCTTGTGTGCACAACTCCTTCTACAGTTTTGATCGGAATTTTATCAAACTTACCACAATGAATCTCCATGGTGTCTAGTTGTGCACACAGCTCATGGAATTCAGATATCTGTTTCTTGAATCATCTGCCCTAGATTTTAAGGAAAAATGCCCATTTTGTCATGTGCGCAACTCCTACAGTTTCAACCAGAATTTAATCAAACTAACCACAATGAATCTTTATGATGTCTGGCTGTGCAAACAAAATTTTGATAACATTTCATGTTTGAATTATCTGCCCTTGAATTGACAAAAATGGCCGATTTTACTGACAAACCCCTCTCGTGCGTATATGCACTGCTCTGGGAAGCTTTTCTACCCGGAAATAAAAAAAAAGAAAAATGTTATGATGTTCAAATTTTCAAATGCTATTCCTAAGGGAATAAATATACAAACATTAAAAGATTTTTTCTCTATCTCAATATTTCGGCTTAGTAGCCTTTTTCTAGAGAAAAATGTATAAAAAAATAATGTTACATTATAATATTACATTATTGTTTACGTTAACGCTTACAGTAATGGCAGCGTATAGCGTTGACGTCACGACGTTGCCGCCAAACCAACACGATATCATTCCCATGTCCCATATCAAGTTTATTGATCCAAATACTTTCCCGTAATTGTCTCTCAAAAAGGCTATACGGTGCGGAAAAGATTGAGAGACAATTACGGGAACATATTTGGATCAATAAACTTGCTACGGGACGTCCACAGGGCTGTAACGTCAAAGATACGTATAACGCTTTGACGTAAGCATTGGTTAAACTATTACATATTCAAGTCAATGACATAGCACTAAACTTGCCCTTGAAATTCTAGGGATGTTGAAAAAGATAGAATTTGTGTAAAATATAAAACAGAAAATATTACCAACATCTTATTCTTTTGCCTTGGTATTTTCTCAAGCAATATTTTCTCAAGCTTATTCTAGTAGGAATGTCAAAACCAGGTGTTGCTTGAGAAAGAGTCAATATACATTGAAATAGAACTACCTTTCAGCCACAGAGCTTCGGATCAGTGATATTGAGTTAACCCTTTCCTAAATAAGACCTGGTTTTGACGTCCTTAATAGAAAAGGCTTGGAAAAACATTGAAACAAAAGAAGAAACTGCTGATAACCAGCAGTTTCTCCTTTTGTCTCAATATTTTCTGTGCCATATTTTACACAAATCCTTTCTTTAATAACACCCATTTTATCATTTGTGACAGTTTTTGGAGTGGATCACCCTAAAATGTTGTTGTCTGTTAAAGGGTTAAGGTCTCATTCACAAAACCTGCCATCAGTATTCAGTAATAGTTGGTGTTTTACTTTGCAGGCTCTCTTCAATGCCTTAGTCTATCAAGACCCCCTGGTCAAGGAGATTTTAATGGCGGCTGCAGACTTTTTTCACACAGAGACACCATTGACACCCCATAATATAAAGGCTTTGGAAAACATTATTGAAAATGAAGAAATTGCTTGAAACAAGCAATTTCTTCATTTCCCACAATGTTTTCTACTCAGAAAGAGAAAACAATGTTAAATTTGAATCAATTCATATTGTCATCTGCAACATCTTTGAATTTGAAATGGTATAAAATTTTGTTATCTGGTAAAGGAATAAGTTTCCTTCACGAAGACCATCAGTACTCACGGTGTATAATCACGTGACTCAGAATTTCAGATAATCTTCAATATCTTTTTTTCATACTTAACCAATTTGAATTCGGTTTGAAGCAGAGAAGGTGGGAAAATGCCAGGAATAAGCTGGGTGTTTTGGATTTTTGAAAACTCAACTGATAAAAAAGTTATTGAAGATAAACCAAAATTTTGGTTTATCTTCAGTAACTTTTTTATCAGTTGAGTTTTGAAAAATCCAATATGTTCATCTAATGCGTCCACATTCTCTGCTTCAAACCGAATTCAAATCGGTCCAGTATTAACAAAATAATTGAAGATTTTCTGAAAATATTGTATCACATGATTACCCACCGTGGTAATAGTTGGTGTTTTACTTTGCAGGCTCTCTTCAATGCCTAAGTCTATCAAGATCCCCTGGTCAAAGAGATTTTGGTGGCGGCTGCAGACTTGTTTCACACAGAGACGTCATTGACACCCCATGATATAAAGGCTTTGGAAAACATTATGGAAAATGAAGAAATTGCTTGAAACAAGCAATTTCTTCATTTCCCACAATGTTTTCTACTCAGAAAGAGAAAACAATGTTAAATTTGAATCACTTCATATTGTCATCTGCAGCATCTTTGAATTTGAAATGGTCTAAAATTTTGTCATCTGGTAAAGGGTTAAGTTTCCTTCACAAAGCCTGCCATAAGTAATCACTGTGTATAATCACGTGTCTAAGAATTATTGATAATCTTCAATATCTTTTTTTTAATACTTGAGCAATTTGAATTCGGTTTGAAGCAGAGAAGGTGGGATAATGCCAGGAATAACCTGGACGTGTTGGATTTTTGAAAACTCAACTGATAGAAAAGTTATTGAAGATAAACCAAAATTTTGGTTTATCTTCAATAACTTTTTTATCAGTTGAGTTTTCAAAAATCCAATATGTTCATTAAATGCATCCACATTCTCTGCTTCAAACCGAATTCAAATCGGTCCAGTATTAACAAAATAATTGAAGATTTTCTGAAAATATTGTATCACATGATTATCCACCGTGGTAATAGTTGGTGTTTTACTTTGCAGGCTCTCTTCAATGCCTTAGTCTATCAAGATCCCCTGGTCAAAGAGATTTTGGTGGCGGCTGCAGACTTGTTTGACGAACACCCGCTGATGGAACGACCCCTAAAAGAGGCCATATGGGGCTACAGGGACCCCATATTGAACTTTACCAAGTATTTAGACCCGGAGTGGTTTTATACTGATATTGTTGGGTACTTTATGAATGTAGGTAGTTTCATGCAACTTTTATGCCCTTGTAGCTAAAGATAGGGGCATATTGTTTAACCTGTATCTGTCTGTCTTTCTGTTGGTCTGTCTGACTGTCTTTTTAAAAAGTTAATGTGAAAACTTAATGTTAAAACTTAACATTAGAATAGAATTTTTTGGGGCATTAGTGTTTCACAAACACATTTTGTTTTTATCAATGGATAGGAGTTGGACATTTTATAGGTTAGAAAACAATATTTTGGGGATAGGAAGAAAATGCTGGATATCTGCATTTCGTCTTTTCCCTCAACATTTTCATTAGTTTTGGCTCCGCTGGACATTGACCCATTTCCACTTAATGACGCTTTATGATGCCCCACAAAATACAGACGTTGGAGAACATTATGGTAAATGGAGAAATTGCTTGTGACCAAAAAATGTTTTAACCCTTTCCCAAACAACAAAAATTTAGGATGGTCCAAATTCAAAGATGCTGCAGACGACAATTTCAAGTGAAAGGAATTGCACATTTGTTGGCCTTTCTTGGTAGAAAATATTGTGGGAAATGAAGAAATTGCTTGTCACAAGCAATTTCTTCATTTTCCATGATGTTTTCCGAAGCCTTTATCTCGAAGGGCGTCAAAAAGCGTCAATGTTTGGGAAAACATTCAAATGATATTGCCATCTGCATCATCTTTGAATTTGGACTGGTCTAAAAATATTTCGCCCGGTAATGAGTTAATATGGGGAAAATTAAAGACAGAAAATACATGTTGATGGATAGTGTTTGCAGACTTATTAGATGAACATCCTTTAACAATTTTATATTTACTTTTACCTAGTATTTAGACCCAAAGTGGTTTTATACATGAGTCTAAGCATTTTCATGCAATTTTTGTATACATCAATGGATAGGAGCTGGACATTTTATGAATTAGAAAACATTATTTTTAGAAATAAGAAGGAAATGATAGATATCTTCTCCCTTTACATTTTCATTAGTTTTTGCTACTTTAGAATTATGAATGATTTTGCTAGAGGTTGTGCTGTAAAAACTTTTTAACCTGAAGTAATATTGAGATTTCTTGTATTTCTTATTACAAATCCTGCCATATTTACACAACAAATAACATTTTCTTTAATGCTTTTTGGTGGATTATCGGGAAATAACGGTAGATTATCATTTTGATAAACTCACATCCTATCCAGTGAAATTATTATTATAAAATAAGTGACGTCATCATAAGCGTTACATAGCAGTCACATGCAAAATGACATGCTTTAAGAAAATTTGTCCTAAATTTTTTCCATTTTGTCTAATTTTTGCATTAAAGAAATAGAATAATTGTTTGTTTTTCGTGTAAGATCGAATTATATTTCATTGAGTGAACAACCAAAGCTACATTTTCACTGGCTTCGCCACTCGTGAAAATAAAGCTTTTGTTGTTCACTCAATGAAATATAATTCGATCTTACACTGAAACAAATTATTTTCCTCTATATTTTGCAGAAAAATGACACAGATGATGGAGTTTATACTGTATTCACTGGAGAGACTGATATAAACCAATTAGGTGTGATTGATAAATATAACGGATCAAGGTAAAAAAACAATTATTATTCTTCATGACAGAATAAAGGTTGTGATCAGAGGCACAATGGCATTGGCTCATTTGACTATAAGGTAGTCTCAAATGCTATAGGAAGCCTTTGTCCCAGATGAATTTATATTTTTAAAGGGAAAAAATGTTGGTTCTCATAACTTCTATCGATAAAGATGTGTTTAAATTCTTTAACTCATTACCACACATTGACTCTTTTTGACTCCGTAAAATATAAAGGCTTTGGAAAACATTGTGGAAAATGAAGAAATTGCTTGTGACAAGCAATTTCTTCATTTCCCACAATGTTTTCTACCCAAAAAGATAGAATATTTCAAAATTCATTCACTTGATATTGTCGTCTGCAACATCTTTGACTCTGGACCAGTCTAAAATTTTGTCGTTTGGTAATTTTGGTAATAGGTGAAAAAATATGAATTAGAATTTTTGCATTATACATTGTGCATGAATGAAATGGACTTTTCTAAGAGTGGTCATGTTTGGCTTTTCTGGATTCTCAAGTCAAGTTTTCTTTGTACACTGTACAAATATTTTGTATCTTTATAATGCTGATTTTTTATGATATAACAAAATTTGAATTTATGTATTTTCCAGACGAAAAACTTAACCACCACACAGCACATTTTAAGACTGTTCCAAATTCCAAGGTGTTGCAGATGACAATGTTGGGTGAATGAAATATAACCTCTTTTGGTGTTTTGGGGTAGAAAACATTGTGGGAAATGAAGAAATTGCTTGTCACAAGCAATTTCTACATTTCCCACAATGTTTTCCAAAGCCTTGATCTTCCGGAGCATCAAAAGGCGTCATTGTGTGGTAATGGGTTAAATGTGTATATTTTTCAGTTATCTGTCATTTTGGAGCACTCCTTGGGCAAATATGGTAAATGGATCAGGTATGGCCTCATATAAAGTGGTCCTTTTCTATTAACCCATTACCAAGAAAACATTTTAGGCTGCTCCAAAATTCAAAGATGTTGCAGACAACAATTTCAAGTCAATGAAATTTACAAAGGTTTGGTCATTTTTGATAGAAAACATTGTGGGAAATGAAGTAATTGCTTGTCACAAGCAATTTCTTCATTTTCCACAATGTTTTCCAAAGCCATTAACATGTTGGGAGTAAAAAAGAATCAATGTGTGGTAATGGACTAATTTCATTTTAACACTTTCCCCAACAAAGGAAGGATTGTTCCAATTTGAAAGGAAGTTTAGTTGCAGAAGGAGACAGAATGGATTTCGACTAATTAGAATTTAAGTATACTCCGTAAATATTGACCTGAACCCGGTGAATATGAAATGAGTAATTTTGACACGGAATAATCGATACTCGCCAGCAATCCTCACTGTCGAGCAGAGTCAATAGCTTCCATATGCATTATGACTTTGTATTCTGCACATGCTTCTCGTGTCAACATATGTTGGAGAGTGATTATTTTACATTACAATTACTCATTGCATATTCAACAGGTTCAGGTCAATATTTACGGAGTATACAATACAGTGCCAGACTTACTGAGGTATATGAAGAAAATGATATTTATCAACATTTTCTTCTTTTGCTTCAATGTTTTTCCTAGTGTTTGCAAAACCAGGATGATCATATCTTTAAAGGGTTAGGTAAGAATTAGTTACCTTTTATTTTATATATGTCAAACTTTTCAAAGGTGTTTATGTAAATCTAACTCAGATTAGTTTGACGGTATATTGATCTACAAATAAGTCAGCAAGACAGTGTTGACTGATATAGACATTTTATTTGAATTTAAATTTTTGATTCTTTAACCAAGCAAAATGGCTGACTGAATGAGCGCGAGTATTCGTGAGCGCCCTCTAGTGACCAGCTAGCTATCTTCACACTTTGTGTAAAAATTATAAAACACCGACCGGAGTCAATGTAAACAATAACTTCGAGTTTAGCAGGTAATAAATTGGAATATTCTAAAGTAATATTCCCTGTTATTTGAATTGAAATTTTGAAATGCTTTCAAGGACTGGTACATTGTATTTGTTTTGTAGATGGCACTTTAGGACCACCATACCTACCCAAAACTATGGAACTACAAACATTTGTGTCAGATATTTGTAGGTAGGTACATCTTCTTGTTCGTCCTTCGTATCGAAGATGACCATGACATCATCCATTTCGTCTATTGTTTGTGAGTGCGCAGATGACTTGTTAGTCCAATCTGCGCCCGGAATCGTCTATTACACAAGGGACACGGTAGTGTTGCAGTTTGGTCTGCTGTGGATATATGTTTTATTTGATTATGTTTTTAGCCATTAATTCTTGTCCTGCTGAAGTTTGTGCAACAATAATTGATGGACAGCAGGAAGTGTAGGCTAAGATCAGACTGCATATCTGTGCAAGATGACCATAGTCTTTATTGCCTGCGTCCCATGTTCGATACCCGGCCGTGGCTAATACCCTTTCTGACAAAATTGTCACCCACCAATGGGTTTGAAATCGTTAACCTAAGTGGGCGAGCAGCTGGAGGCTCGGTAAGGGTGTTGTGGTAGTACTGGTTTCAGAAACAACAGGAATCCATGGGTAGGTGCTCCAGCCGCCGCGATATGACCCTGGTAGTTGAAAACGGCGTAAAACCCCAATAAACTCAAACTTTATTGTCTGCATAAGCTTTGAACATGTCAACAATATTA
Organism: Fragum sueziense; assembly: GCA_963680895.1. NCBI lineage: Eukaryota > Metazoa > Mollusca > Bivalvia > Cardiida > Cardiidae > Fragum > Fragum sueziense. Next base: position 52,416,304 of record OY804599.1, on the reverse strand, counting down.
CTTGAACAGCAGATTCAGTTGTATTTTAGTTACAACATTGATCAAATGGTATACTCCGTAAATATTGACCTGAACCTGTTGAATATGTAATGAGTAAATGTGATGCGAAATAATCAATACTCGCTAGCACTCCTCACTGTCGAGCAGAGTCGATAGTTTCCATAAGCATTGGGACTTTGTATTCTGCACGTGCTCCTCATGTCAATATACGTCGAAGAGTGATTATTTCACATCATAGTTACTCATTACAAATTCAACAGGTTCAGGTCAATATTTACGGAGTATATTTTACAATGGTATCATTGACCATTTCAATGTTACTGCATTGCAAAAAGTTCAATCTTTTCGCTGCTTTTTTTTCCCAAAACCTTGTAACTACAGCTTTAATAAAGCTGTAGTTACAAGGTTTTTAAAGAAAGCCAGTTTTACTTTCTGTTGCAGGAGTATTGAAGGAGAATTTGTCATGAATACAGAAACTTCACAAGGAATACCACTGTGGCGTTATGGTGCACCTTACTCCTATGTGGCCAATGCAACGATCACACCAGATAATCTAGGATTTTGTACACCCCAGGATCATTGTTTAGGGACGGGTGTTGTTAATATTACACAGTGCCAAATTGGTAATGGCTCATTTGATTTATTCAACAAACATACATAGAGGAAGAAATGAAGTGTTCTCCTCAGAATTATTTGAAGCTGTAGTGGCAAATAAGTGTTGGTAAACTATGAAACACATTTTGATCAATTTCTCCTTTTCCCATTGTTCTTTTTACAACTGTTACACTTACAATTGTGAAAAATCATCATAAATCAAATTTTGACATGAAAACCTCAAAATGCCTCTATTTGCTTATCATTTTGAAGCTTAACAGTTTGTGTCTTGCAGACGACAATTTCAAGTGAATGGCAAAATTATAGACTGTCCAAATTAACAGTTCGAGTTGGTGCAGATGACTATTTCAAGTGAATGAACATTTATGTATTTTTTGGTCTATGTAGAAAACATTGTGGGTAATGAAGAAATTGCAACACAAGCAATTTCTTCAATTTCCACAAAGTTTTCCATCACCTTTATCTTGTGGGACAATAAAAGGCACTATTATGTGGGGATTGGTTAATCTGTGATACAAAATCAACAATGTTGATATTTGATAATGATTTATCATATTTCAGTTGATTTTTTCCACATCCCTACGTCGATCTCGTTCCCCCATTTCTACCTGGCCGATCCGGAGTACATAGATGCTGTGGTCGGCGTCCATCCCAACTCTGCGGAACATAATGTGTCTATAGACTTAGAGCCGGTAAATAATGTATATCTTCGGTGTTAATGCAAAACCTTATATCTCGTTTTTTGTAAAATTTTAGAGGGGAAGATAACTTTTCCAAAACTGAATGATTTTACTTAAAATTCGGACATATTGTTCACACATGATGTGTCATTGATACTGACAAGTAAACATATCCCAAAACCTGCATGAACTGTCTTAACTGCACATACGAGTTTGTACTTTAAAAACGGCAAAAATCGACATACAGGGTTTTGCATTTACACCAACGATATGGTGCTTCTCAACATAAAATTTGTAACTGCACCTTAAAACAAGCTGCAGTTACAAGTTTTTGTTGAAAAGTGACGGTATGGTTCTAGTTTTATCCTTCATTGAAAAAAAATGCAACATTGAGTACAATATACTTAGTTTGATAGAGATAGGATTTGTGTGCGTTTAAACAATAAATTAGGTATTTTCTTGTTTTGCCTCAATGTTTTTCCACACCATTGCTACAGGGAATGTCAAAACCAGGGGCCTGTATTGTCAACGATCTTTCGACCATGTTTTTGTCTTTTGTCTTTTGTTTTTCATCTGATTGCATGAGAAATCAGATTGGGCCAATCAGGTTTGTTGTTGCAGCTAGTTACGCTAAAAATAATCGCACAACCGCTGACAATACAGGCCCCAGGTTTTGTTTGGGAAATGGTTTAACATTTGTGACCCATCATGCTAAAAGGGACCTTATAGGAAGTGTGAAAAATATTGACCCTCGTACGCACAGCCAGACTAGGGCCTATATTTTTCACTTTTATGTACTTTTCTGAATCTTAAATGTTTTTTCTATCTTACTGTATGTTCATTTTTAGCTCACCTGAGCACGAAGTGCTCGAGGTGAGCTATTGTGATCGCTTTTTGTCCGTCGTCCGTCCGTCTGTCCGTCTGTCCACAATTTGGTGTTTACACTCTAGCATCCACAAATATTAGTCAATCTTGACCAAACTTTGTCAAACAAGTATGGTCATAAGTTCTCGGATGAGTTCGATTATGGGCCAGATCGGACCAGAAAGTGTGGAGTTATCTGCCCCTGAATGACGAAAAATGCTGTTTTTAACTTTGTTTACACTCTAGCATCTACAATTATTGCCCAATCAATACAAAACTTGGATATAATATTGGAGATTATAGGATCTTGGATGAGTTCGATTTTCAGTCAGATCAGATGAAAAAGTCAAAAGTTATGTGCCCTTGAATTTTTCAAAATTGCCGTTTTTGACCGTTTTCGACCTTGTTTACACTCTAGAATCTACAATTATTGACCAATCAAGACAAATCTTGAACACAATGATGGAGACCATAAGATCTCAGATGAGTTTAATTTTCAGTCTGATTAGACGAGAAAGTCGAGAGTTATGTGCCCTTGAATTTGACAAAATTGTCGTTTTTGACTGTTTTCGACCTTGTTTACACTCTAGAATCTACAATTATTGACCAATCAAGACAAATCTTGAACACAATGTTTGAGACCATAAGATCTTGGATGAGTGTGATTTTCAGTGTGATCTGACCAGAAAGAAGAGAGTTAGGTGCCCTTGAATTTGACAAAATTGTCGTTTTTGACTGTTTTCGAACTTTTTTACACTCTAGAATCTACAATTATTGACCAATCAAAACACATCTTGGACACAATGTTTGAGACCATGAGATTTCGGATGAGTTCGATTTTCAGTGTGATCTGACAAAAAAGACAAGAGTTACGTGCCCTTGAATTAGATAGAATTGTCATTTTCGGCTGTTTTCGACATTGTTTACACTCTAGAATCTACATTTATCAATCAATCAAGACAAAACTTGGACACAATGTTAGAGATCATAAGATCTCAGATGACTAGAATTTTCAATCTGATAAGACAAGAAAGTCCAGACTTATGTGCCCTTGAATTTGACAAAATTGTCGTTTTTGACTGTTTTCGACCTTGTTTACACTCTAGAATTTTCAATTATTGTCCAATCAAGACAAATCTTGGACACAATGTTTGAGAGGATAAGATTTCGGATGAGTTTGATTTTTAGTGTGATATGACCAGAAAGACGAGAGTTATGTGCCCTTGAATTTGATAAAATTGTCTTTTTCGGCTGTTTTCGACCTTGTTTACACTCTAGAATCTACAATTATCAATCAATCAAGACAAAACTTGGACACAATGTTTTGGACCATAATATGTCGGATGAGTTTGATTTTCAGTCTGATCCGATTAGAAAGTTGAGAGTTATGTGCCCTTGAATTTTAACAAAATAGCCGTTTCTGGCTGTTTTTTGATCTTGTTTACACTCTAGAATCTTCAATTATTGACCAATCAAGACAAATCTTGGACACTATGTTGGAGACCATAATATCTTGGATGAGGTAGATTTTCAGTCTGATGTGATCAGAAAGTCGAGAATTGTGTGCCCTTGAATTTGAAAAAATTACCGTCTTTGGCTGTTTTCGACCTTGCTTATACTGTAGAATCTGTGATTATTTATCAATCAAGAAAAACCTGGACACAATGTTTGGCACCATAAGATCTCAGATGAGTTTGATTTTCACAAAGTTATTGACTATAAGTTAGTTTTCAGTCTTACAGTAATAAATGTTTATTGAATTGAACAAAAGTGTTGCTCATATCATTTTGGTTCAGGTGAGCGATATAGGACCATCATGGTCCTCTTGTTCATGTATTGGATCTGGTTGACCTGTGCTGAGTCTAATCAGTTTGTCAAACTTTGGGTTTTTGGACTTCTGATAAGGTCCTTTTTAGCGTGACATGTCACATTTCTAAAACAGGACCTGGTTACATTTTGATGACCTTCAATCTAATGCTAATAAAACTTGTAACAATGAACCTTGTTGTGCATACCACATGTGTCATTCTTGAATTATCTGCCTTTGATTGAAAAAGTGCCCAATTTCACTTTGGTACTTATGTGCTGTTTTACAAAGCATTTTGCTGTGTTGCCATTCTTACACTATGATTTCCAAAATAGATGTTAAGTTTTTCTCTCATTCTTTCTTTCAGTATACAGGGTTAGTGCTACAAGCCGCCAAAAGACTTCAAATTAATGTTTACATGTTCCCAATAGCCAATGTATCGTAAGTAGGATTTTACCTACCTTTTTTTATTGTCAGAATATTAAGGATACATCTATAAATAATTGTTAGAAGGATCAATTAAATATAGGAAAGAAATATTCATTAATATTATATGTCACATTTGGAATTAGGGGACTACAGCTTCTTAAAACTGATGTGTTTTGAAATGATAGTAATACCACCATTTTTAACTTGACTTTCTAATAAAGGAGCTACTCCTTTCACCTTGATATCAACGTAAATTTTATATCCGATACACTCACGGAAAATATTACCATACTTTGAGACTTGGCACATGTGTGTGTGACCACAAGATTATTGATAAACCAAGTCTGATGACTCTTGACATGCATTTAACCTTTAAATGTAAAGATTTATCATAATCAGCAATTTCTCCTTTTGCCTCAATATTTTCTGTGCTATATTTTACACAAAGCTGAACTTTCTCAATACAAATTTTTATCTTTTGCAACAGCTTTCAAATTTGACAACCAAAAAATTATGTCATTTTGGAAAGGGTTAATGGAATGATTGTCTTCTTTCAGAGACACTGAAGAACTAACACCTGTGCATTTGCCTGTTTTCTGGCTTAATGAGGTTCGTCCTTACTTTCTACTTTATAGAAAATTTAGATATGATTAATGCAAGACCAGGGGCTGTATTCACCACACATTTAACAAGAGCTTCGCAGAGCGGCGCATATACGCCCTAGAGGGGTTTGTCAGTAAAATTGGCCATTTTTTCAATTCAAGGGCAGGTAATTCAAACATAAAAAGCTATCAAAATTTTGTTTGCTCAATTTGACACCATAGAGAATCGTTATGGCTAGTTTGATTAAATACTAGTTGAAGCTGTAGGAGTTGCGCACACGAGAAAAAGGGCATTTTAGAGAAAATGGACATTTTTCCTTGAAATCAAGGGAAGATAATTCCAGAACGAAAATAGTAATCTGAATTTGGCAAGCGTTGTGCACAGCTAAACACCATGGAGATTCATTGTGGTAAGTTTGATATAATTCTGATCAAAACTGTAGGAGTTGTGCACACACGATATTGCTAACGGATGGATGGACGGAAGACCGGGGCTATAATACGACCCTTCGAGCGTATAAAAATCAATTGTCTAAAGCAGAATTATATGACAAGCCATCTGATTTGACAAGATATATGTCTTGGCAAATCAGATTGTTTGTTTTGTAATTCTATAGGTTTTCTCAGATCTAGATTGGTTGGTGAACTCCACCCTATGCGATGTTTATAAGAACAAGAGTGCCATAGTCACAATATACGCTGCAAGGCTGCAATTTCAATAAGCCCCAGAGACTAAGTTTTAAGGGGCATAACTCAGGCAAAAATCAATAAACCATAAAATACTTCCTTCATGCACATCTACCAATTGAGGTGATAACATTGACCAAGTTTCAAAAACATCCAGCCAGAAACTTAGGAGGAGTTGCGTTGACAAGAAAAGTGGATGTAAGTAAATGTAAGGACGGACGGATGGACTGACAGACGGAGATGAACCAATATAAGACACCGCCTCCAGCGGCATATGAAAATTAAATATCTATAAGTGCATGTGGAAACAATCTGTCACAATCACATCACAATCCTTTAATCTGTCTAACCTATGAATACAAGTTGGGGATGGTCCCTATCTTTGGCCATAACCAGGAAATTCCATGGGGACTGTACTTTATGATCATTATGTTGTTGTCTATTTGAATATCGAGGTCTTAGCAATGTGATCTCTATCACGTTACTGTGCATGTGATAAATGTTCTTTGAAGAAAATGCTCAGCAAGTTCAGTTTAAAGGAAAGAAACCGATAAGCACTTTATGTCGTAATTGAATCAGTTAACCCTTTCCCAAACAAGACCTGGTTTTGACGTCCCTAATAGAAAAGGTTTGGGAAAACGTTGAAACAAAAGAAGAAACTGCTGATAACCAGCAGTTTATTCTTTGTCTCATTATTTTTTGTGCCATTTTTTACACAAATTCTATCATTAATAACACCCATTTTGTTATTTGTGGCAGTTTTTGAAGTGAATCACAATAAAACTTTGTTGTTTGGGAAAGGGTTAAAAGGTACCATACTCTTAGTTCATTTACGCTTTACCTAGACTAGTGATAAAGAGAGCCCATTACCACAGAATGACTCTTTTGGACTCTCAACAAGAAAATGGCTTTGGAAAACATTATGGAAAATGAAGTGCTTGTGACAAGCAATTTCTTCATTTTTCACAATGCTTTCTATTCATAAAGACCAAAAAGTTTTAAATTTCATTCACTTGATCTTGTCATCTGCAACATCATTAAATTTGAGTAGGTCTAAATAATTGCTGTTTGGTAATCGGTTTATTGATGAAGTCTTTAATCTTGTTAAAAATTTTGTTTCAGAGCGTCAGTATAGATGACGAAAATGCAAAGAAGTTTTACCACATTTTGTTTACGCCGATGTTGATTATTCACGTCGTTGAAGGTGTTATTATAGGACTTGGTGCTTTATGTTTGGTGGCTACTGTTATATATGGAGTTGTTGTGAGATATAAATCTATGTCCAGTACGAAAAATGTAAGTAAATCTAAATTTTAGTTGTTAAATTATGATTACATTTTGTTGGTATTATGTTTTTATGAGTCTGAATGGTCATTTTGTTGGCGGGAGATCAAAACATCATGACTAAAGTGTGAACAAGATGTGTTAAAGAAACACTAATGCCCCGAAAATGCTAATGTTAAGTTTTGGGAATGACAGATGGACAGACAGATACGAGTAAAACAATATGCCCCAAATCTTTCTATACAGGGGCGTAATAAGCTAGTGTTGTTAAGGTTTTGATTCCCCACCAACGATATTATGTTACCATCTCGTTTGTCTGTCTGTTAACAAACTTTTGGCTTCTCAGAATGACAGTAATTGCTGAATGCCTCCAATTAAGGTATCCAACCCCTCAAAAGTACCAAAGAGCCAGAGGCGAAATTTGAAAAGTGCAAATAATTCCTAAACTGTGTTACATTTCCTTTCCAAATATAAACATAAGCATTTTGTACGGTTTAGAATTTTGAATTAATCCACACTTATGGAAATATTTGACAAAAATGTTCAAAATTACCTCATTATTTTCTTCTTGAAGCATAATCTTTTAATCCGGCACGGTGAATCAACTTCTATGCAGTGTATTTACAATATAGCTAGAAGTGGTGATTTTTTCAGGGTCTGTAATCCTTAAATCTTTCCAAAAGAAGCCTTGGTTTTGGAACCCTGATAAGCAGCAGTTTCTACTCCTGATGCAATAACTTCTTTGCTATATTGTTCACAAATTCTACCTTACACAACACCCATTTGTCATTGCAGCAACTTTTAACATGGAACAGTCACTTTTTTTTCCATTTGGAAAATTGTCAAGCCTTTGTGAAACAAGACCGAGTTTTGATGTCCCTACAAGAATAGGCTTGCGAAAACATTCTGGCAAAAGAAGAAAATGCTGATGACCAGCTTTTTCTCATTTCATCTCAATATTTCATAAATAACATACATATTTCTTGCTTTTAAGATCATTTGTGTTGTTGTCTGCAATTCATTTAAAATTGGACTGGCCTTTAAAAATGCAATATTCTAACTTTTTACTATTTTGGGAAATTTTAAGTTACTGCATGGTATCTATTTTTAGTATGTGAGAGATGACGATGAAGGCCAGACAAATGATCAAGCACCTATAGTCAGGAACGCAGAGAATGGTGTCCGTAATAATATACCTCATGGAAATTACGATGAACCAGCAACATAAATGTTGGATGAAACATCAGGGATTTGACATTTTTGCCATTTTGCAGTTACGAGTTTATTGTTGAAAAGCAGTGATGCGAGAGATGACAATGGACAGACAAATGATAGAGCACCTATAGTCAGGAACGCAGAGGATGGTGTTAGAAATAATGTACCTCATGGAAATTACGATGAATCCGCAATATGATGTGGGATGTGAAACATCAGGGATTTGTTAATTAGTTACAATCAGAGCAAAACAATTATAAATTCATGTGAGCTTGTTAACTATGCACATGTATCTAATTTTTATAACTATGCACATCTAATTTCGATAGCGCAAATGAATTTCAGTGAGACAGTTTTACATTACTTGAATATTCAAATCTAACTAAACAAATGTTTGAGGGCCAATGAAAGTCAATGAAATTTGGAAGTTATGATCGACATAAATTCCAATTTCATGGGCTTTCTTTGGCCCTCAAGCATTTGTTTAGTTAAGATTTTAATATTCAACTAATGCATACTGTTTCAAATGGAAATTATGAGGCAGTTACATGTAAGCCATTTTATTAGCTCGACTTTTCGAAGAAAATGAGAGCTTATACTGTCACCCGGGCGTCGGCACCAAGGTTAAAGTTTTTTCAAACATCAATAACTTCCATACTATCAAAGGGATTCAACCCAAACTTGGTATACCTATTCACCATCACACCCTCTACCTTACTATCAGGGCCCATGACCCTGGGGCCACTCTATTTGGAGTTATGCCCCCTTTATACTAAGCAATTTAGAAAGTCGAGCGCGCTGTCTTCGGACAGCTCTTGTTTGCATTGGTGCAACAAATTACTGCATCTACAACAATTATTTGTATGGCATGCCATATCTACTGCATTTATTTGTGCAGCATGCAGCATCTAAGACAATTGGTGCGGCAAATACGACACCTGTGTCTACGCCCATGAATGTGGCATGTAATAATTGATGTGCGATGTAAATACATGTATGTGAATGGTTGTTCTTATAAGTCAATTGTTTATTTGTTTATGTGTAATGAAATGCCGTACAATGCACCCAGTAATGAAATATGTTTTACAATGTGTTATGTTTGAGAACATATGATTGAATATACCCCTCATCTACAAAGTAGAAGGAGTTACATTGGTTTCACCATGTCTATCTGTCCTTTGACTTTTTGTTTCCATGCTGTAACAACAAATGTTTTACGAAGGATCATGAAAATTTTCAAAATTGTCACCCTTGACCAAAATTCATGCATATTGTTTTCCAGTCGTATAGGTCACTGGTGGTGAATTCGGCCAAAGCGAGGGACGTTTCTTGTACAATGTATTCTGTCGGTGTTGTTATAAAATCGCGTAACTACTGCTTAGATAAAGCCGTAGTAACTAGATTTTTTAACAACAATGACGGTTTGTCAATACATAACAGTGAATCAGGTCTATTTTTAAACCAATTTCATCGCAATTAGAGTTAAAAATCTTTAAACTCACATTTAAACGCAAAATATCTATACCTTGTTGTAGCAAAAAATGTCCCTCGCTTTGGCCGAGTTCACCACCAGTGTAGGTGAAAGGTCAAAATTTAAATCCATGAACGGTTTGACCTTTAGCACTTTTCTAGTGATAAGACACAGGCAGTTTTTGTCTGATTGGCATAGTTCTATTTTGTTCTGTTCTTACTCTCCACATCATTGATATATTTCTATGCATGAGAACATTTTTGTCTGTAAATATTTAAGGTTTGATCAAAATGTAAATAAAATATTTCTTTTTTTCCTCCATGCATCAGCTCTCTTGTGTACAAAACCTCACTATTATTCATAAAGTGTCATTGACTTATATGTTTATTCAATTGCCATATGATTCCACTTTGTAACAAAGCTGTGATAATCTATATAGTCTGACAAAGGGTAGTGTTCGCTGTTACAAGCATTAAATATGTAGACAGCAGTCACTCCAGTGTGTCAAACTGTAGTGCCCGTGTTCAATACAATGATATTAAATCAATACAAACAAGAAACATGTTTTCATTCCTTTATTTTTGTTCCTAAAATGACATCAATACTTCAAATCTTTAACTAGGTTCCATATAATATCTAACCCTTTCCAAAACTTATTCATGTATGTGTGAGAGAACAGCTGGAGGCTTGGATAGGATATGGTGTAAATACTAGCGAGAGAATACTAGAAATCCATGGTAAGGTGCTCCAGCTGCCTCTATATGACCATACCATTTAAAAGAGGTGTTAACCCCAATATATCAACCAACCAAAACTGTGATGCCTCTTGGCCCTCCTAAATGTTAAAGCTATGGAAAACATTGAAGCAAAAGGAGAAAATGTTGATAATCAGCATTTTCTCCTTTTGCCTCAATATTTTCTGTGATATATTGTGCAAACAATCTTACATTCTGAAGTTAGAACATCCTATTTTCATTTCTGCAGAGATTTCCATAAGACAACAGTAAATTTTTGTCAACAAGGGAAGAGTTAAACAGCATCTTCCTTTCCCCTCAATAATTTCTGAGCTATAATTTGCTAATTTACTTGTTACAGTAGTTGTCTTGTCGACCACAGCTTTCATGTAGGATTAGTCTTTAACCCTTTCCCAAACAGCAAATCTTCAAAATTTCCATTTCAAAAGCTGCTGCAGAAGACAAATGAGCCTTGTTTAAGATAGAATTTGTGTACAATATAGCATGGAAAATATTGAGACAAAAGGAGAAACTGCTGCTTATCAGCAGTTTCTTCTTTTGTTTCAATGTTTTCCCAAGCCTTTTCTATTAGGGACATCAAAACCAGGTCTTGTTTGGGAAAGGGTTAAATCAATGTTTGGGAAAAGGATAATCCTTTCCCAAACAAACCTGGTTTTGACATCCTTTAAATGAAAGCATTAGGAAAACATTTGAGGCAAAAGAAAATTCTGGTGACAAGCATTTTCTGCAATATTTTCTACATTGTATTGTACACAAATCCTTTCTTTGTCACAACCATTTTGTCATATGCAGTAGCTTTCAAATGAAATCATTCTCTCAATTTTTTGGAAAAGGTTAACTTAAACAAAGAATGATGCTTTGCCAATAAGATGGCTACCCCTGCCTATTAATTTATATCTGTTTCAAAACCGCATCACAAATCACTGGTCCACAGTCCATGAGTAAATCCTGCAAAAGAAGGAAGGAGATACAGTGGTGGATCTAGGATTTCTGTGAAAGGGGTTCGAACATACAAAAGGGGAGGGGATTTGTTTTTCTAGTAGATCTATTAGACAATTTTGACAAAATTTCTGCATAAAAATGAAATAATCAGGCTACAGTGGGGAGAGGGGGGTCCGTTTGAACCCCTAAAACCCCTTCTGGATCCGCCACTGAGATATTGTACATTTTAACATCCAATCAAAATATCTTCCTAAGTCAATCTTAAACCAATCACACTTGATAACGACTTTTGACGCCCTAAAAGATAAAGGCTTTGGAAACCATTGCGGAAAATGAAGAAATTGCTTGTGACAAGCAATTTCTTAATTTCCGACAATGTTTTCTACCCAGAGACCCAAACAAGAGGGCCGTTGGCCCTAGGTCGCTCACCTGAGATTGGGTTTCATAACATATAAGATTTTTTACATGTAATGTAATAAAATAGATGCTATGCCCCTGATAAGCAAATTTTAACCAGAAGTCCCCTTTTTCTGTGACGATGGCTTCATATTGAAAAACAAAGAAGTACATCTAAGCAATATCATAAGTAATGCAAATATGAAGTTTTGTCAAATTTTGCTCTGCAGTTATGGAGAAATTGCTTCTGACAGATTTCATGTATTTCTCTTTTTCTGTTGCCATGGCAACCAGGTTTTTTTTTAAAGATTTCAATTCTTTTAGAAATTTTAAAGGGGACGTCATAAGGAATACTTCTGCTAAGTTTGGTTGAAATTAGCCTGGTAGTTTAGGAGGAGAAGTCATTCAAAGATGTCATTGACATTTGGTCCAATTTCTCCTTTCCTGTTGCCATGGTAACCAGAGCTTTTCATGGATTTCAATTCTTTTAGCAATTCTTAAAGGGAACCTCCTACGGAATATTTCTGCCAAGTTTGGTTGAAATTGGCCAAGTAGTTTAAGAGGAGATGTTGTTCAAAGAAATTATTGAGATTTAGTCAAATTTCTCCTTTTCTGTTGCCATGGCAATCAGAGTTTATGGATTTCAATTCTTTTAGCAATTCTTAAAAGGAACTTCCTAAGGAACATTTCTGCCAAGTTTGGTTGAAATTGGCCAAGTAGTTTAGGAGGAGATGTTGTTCAAAGAAATTATTGAGATTTAGTCAAACTTCTCCTTTTCTGTTGCAATGGCATCCACAGTTTTTAATGGATTTCAATTCTTTTAGCAATTTTCAACAAGGACATCCTAAGGAATAATTCTGCCAAGTTTGGTTGAAATTGGCCTGGTAGTTTGGGAGGAGATGTTGTTCAAAGATGTTATTGAGATTCAGTCATATTGCCCCTTTTTTGTTGCCATGGCAACCAGAGTTTTTAATGGATTTCAATTCTTTTAGGAATTCTTGAAGGGGATCACCTAAGGAACATTTCTGCCAAGTTTGGTTAAAATTGGCCGAGTAATTTAGGAGGAGATGTCGTTCAAAAATAGTATTGAGATTTAGTCTTATTGGCCCTTTTTTGTTGCCATGGCAACCAGAGTTTTTTATGGATTCCAATTGTTTTAGCAATTCTTAAATGGGATCACCTAAGGAACATTTCTGCCATGTTTGGTTCAAATTGGCCAAGTACTTTAGGAGTAGATGTCATTCAAAGATGTTATTGAAATTCAGTCATATTGCCCCTTTTTTGTTGCCATGGCAACCTGAGTTTTTTATGGATTTCAATTCTTTTAGCAATTCTTGAAGGGGATCACCTAAGAAACATTTCTGCCAAGTTTGGTTGAAATTGGCCGAGTAGTTTAGGAGGAGATGTCCTTCAAAGATGTTATTGAGATTTAGCCATATTGCCCCTTTTTTGTTGCCATGGCAACCAAAGTTTTTAATAGATTTTAATTCTTTTAGCAATTCTTGAAGGGGATCACCTAAGAAACATTTCTGCCAAGTTTGGTTAAAATTGGCCAAGTATTTAGGAGGAGATGTTGTTCAAAGATGTTAGTGAGATTCAGTCATATTGCCCCTTTCTTGTTGCCATGCCAACCAGAGTTTTTAATGGATTTCAATTCTTTTAGCAATTCTTGAAGGGGATCACCTAAGGAACATTTCTACCAAGTTTGGTTGAAATTGGCCAAGTAGTTTAGGAGGAGATGTCATTTAAAGAAATTGTTGACGGACGACGCACAGACGCCGGACAAAAGGTGATCACAATAGCTCACTTGAGCACGTTGTGCTCAGGTGAGCTAAAAATGAAAAATTTCATCAAAGGAAAATTGTTGTCTGCAAAATCTTATAATTGCACATCTAATAAGTATGCTGCATGTTAACCATTTACCAGATGGCAAAATTTTACGCATGTCTAATATGACAGCTGTGGCAGACAACAGTTTCACAAGAATGATATTTTATATTTTTGGACAAAGTTGAACATAGTGGGAAATGATGATATTGCTTGTTTTAAGCAATATCTTCTTATTTTTTCAGAGATGTTTCCAAAAGCCTTTATCTTGTTGGGCGTCAAAAAGCATCAATATGTGGAAATGGGTTACATCATTACATGTTGATAAGAGTTAAATAGGAAAACTATGATAACCCAGTATTTTCATTTTCCCTAAATATTTTGTAATCTATTTTTCCATTTCGAGTTTCATTTATTTAATCTACGGCAAAACCTTTGACTTTTTTTAGCCTAAGGTTTGTAATTCAGCAAAGAATGAAATAACCTTGGCTTACCTGATTTATAGACCTGAGGATTTCTCTTGAAGTATTTTCTATAATTTTAACCATATATGTACATGTCTGGGTAATTTCATCCGTCTTAACCTGTGTGATATATCAAAACACATATGAGCCGGGATCTGGAAAAACGTCCCTTATAGCATTTTTAAAAATTGAGCTTGAAGATCAGCCTGTTGTCAAATGCATTCCAATATGCATCCATGCTGCTCTCTTTAAGCAACTATAGGTCACGAAGAAGCTACTAGAGAACAACATGGATCCTGATCAGACTGTGCGTATGCACAGGCTGATCTGGATCTATGTTGGGCTCAAATGCCTTAAAGGACCTTTTTCCAGATCCTGGCTCAATTATGAAGTTCATGTCCTATGAGTTCAGACATATTCAAGATGTCACTGATAACTGTAACTTTGAAATAAGCTGTTTATCATTCTAAGTGATCTTGTTATACATTGAGTGTACTTTATTCATATCTGTATTTACTCTAGTTTTATTTTCCCACTTAAAAATTTTATTGTCATCTGAGGCGCGTTCTCTAGAGTGAAATTTTTTAAGATTACTTTTGGAAAAAGTGTTTTTTTGACTGAGATTCTCACTGAGGTGTTACGAATTCCGAACACTGCGGTTTCTAGATTATGAAGCGTTCTGAACAACTCTGTCAATGCTTTCTGCTTTTGATAGTACAGAACTGACTGAGGGGTTCCACAAGAAGTATAGGGTAATGGCGCCGCCCATTGAGCGTCTTAAAAATCTTGCTCTAAAGAATGCTTTATCCTTTATCCTAAAATAACTTAAGAACTCTCAAGATATCTTAACAAATCTCTCTCTAAAGAACACATATCTTGTAATTGGTAAACCTTAGATCATTCCAGGTAAAAATTTACCTTCGTATTGTCAGCTTCCTCTTCATAGAGTTGACACATTACTGTATAACTGTTCAACAACCCATTAAAACTCTCCACTGTAAGCAATGGTCCAATATCAAAACTTGTATTGCGAAGAAATCTGAAAACAAATGCATGCTTTTTCACAACTAATAACTTACACTTATCCAAATTATTCATAGTTCTTATCATTCAATTGTGAAGCTGAGAGTATCAAAAATTTCCAAACAGTAACAATTTTTTATGTCTATGTTAGAAAAGGTTTAGGTAAATACTGAGGCAAAAGAAGAAAATGTTGATCTGCATTTTCTCTTTTTCCCACATTATTGTCTATGCTATAACATACACATATTTACTTTTGATATCAATTATTTCCTTTTAAATTGGAAGAGCCTAAAATTGTGCCATTTGGTCGGTTTTGGTAAAGGATTAAGGTAGTCTACTCCTAATGAAATTCATGTGACGCCTTAATTATTTTGGCACTTATTAGGGCAACGTTGTTGTACTGCCAAATGTTAAACGTCACACAAGAAATTCCTAGGTCATGTAAATCTCATTAAGGGTGGACTACCTTAAAGCTTAAGGAAGACCTACCTTAAAACAGTGACAGGATACAGCTTCAGCATTTGGCTGTTTACACATTGTTTTGTTCTAGGATCCCATTTCATACAAAGCACATCTTGTAGTACACCCCTGTGTTGTTGTAGGGTTACTTTTAGTGCTGAATGTATACTGCTGATATGGCACTCATTCTGTAATATAGATTACATGTAATATTGGAATATGAAAGTTTTATTATAGACTGAACAGAAAATTTACCCACTTATTTAACCATCACAAAATTGCAAAATTTTAAACTGGTCCAAATTTAAAGACATTGCAGATGTTCATTTAAAGAACATGCAATTAAAACTTTTGGTCTTTCTGTGAAGAACACATTGCGAGAAATGAAGAAATTGCTTGTGACAAACAACATCGTCATTTCCCACAAAGTTTTCTACCCAGAAAAGACAAAAAAGTTTCAATACACTGGAAATTGTCGTCTGTAATATTTTTGAATTTGTAGGAGTCCAAATCTATGTCATCTTGAAATGGGCTAAAATGTTCTGACAATTCCAACAAGAAAATATTGCTGCAAAGAAAACAGCTTTAACCCTTTCCCAAACAAGACCTGGTTTTGACGTCCCTTATAGAAATGGCTTGGGAAAACATTGAAACAAAAGAAGAAACTGCTGATAACCAGCAGTTTCTCCTTTTGTCTCAATATTTTCCATGCTATGTTGTACACAAATTCCAGCTGAAACAAGGCACATTTGATGTCTGCAGCAGCTTTTGAAATTGAACTTTTGAAATTTACCATGTGGGATAGGGTTAATCATACTCTGAAACTTGGACTTTCATTTTGCAGACAAATAACGATTTCAGTATCAGAGATTGTCAAAAATACACATAACAATACAAATGAGCCAGGATCTGGAAAACCAGGTTAAGATACGTTGGGATGATTTGACAATCAGTTCGTGTTGACGTCACTCTTGGAGGTCCTGGGCATGGCATATCAACTATAAACCCTGTTTGGATATGTCTAAAGACAAGTTTCATAATCATTTGTTGAGGCCAGCACATTTTTGGCTGCATTTTGTCAGAAAGACGAACCCACTTCTACAATACCTATAGCCCACTGACGTTGAGTGTTAGTTAAATATCCCTTTGTGCGAAACTTTTAAGAATTTAAGTGTCATTTCAGCATGATTACTGGCTGAAATAAACCACAGTTTGTGACAAATTTTGCATACATGTTAACAACATAAGAATTACCCAATTTGTGTGGGACTTCTTGTGTTGATAATGAAAAATCCCTTTATCAACACAATAGCTAACTTGAGCATACATTTAGTCCAAGTAGATATCATGCATAGTACTTTGCACACAATTTTAAGTACCATTTGAAAGATCCAAAGGTATTCTGGATGGTAACTCTCTAATGACCCTAAGTACATATGTAAACTTTACAATAGTATTTTTTGATCAACAACATTATGATTAAAAGTGTAGAATGTTCAATGAGTACATCACTTACCTTGATAGTTGCAAACTGAGTGAGGTAGTTCAGCTGATGTAGCAGCAGTTCTGTAACCTGTAATATACATTGACTACTCGTCAGTCCAATCTATTTTATGGTATCCAGTCTAACATTCCTAAATGGACTGACTGATTTGACGCATTACTTTATCCTATTTTGGCTTAATCACTATGTAGTGCCCATAACTGCGAAATCCTGTTGCCAAAAAGTAGCAAGCAGAACATTGCAATAAAAACTACATTTACTACATTGTCTCAATTCAATCGATTAAACAAGAGCTGTCCGAAGACAGCGCGCTCGACTTTCTAAGTTGCTCAGTATAAAGGGGGCATAACTCCAAATAGAGTGGTTCCAGTGTCATGGGCCCTGATAGTAAGGTAGAGGGTGTGATGGTGAATAAGTATTCTAAGTTTGGGTTGAATCCCTTTGATAGTATGGAAGTTATTGATGTTTGAAAAAACTTTAACCTTTGTTGCAACGCCAAAGCCGACGCCTGGGTGACAGTATAAGCTCTCATTTTCTTCGAAAAGTAGAGCTAAAAAAATAAATTCAAATCAGATTATTCATTTCAATTTATGCAAGCATGTGAAGCAAATGTGCGGCGTGACAGGATGTACCACATGCATGCATTTTAAGGGGGCTGACATGTTAGACCAGAATGCTCAAATCAGATAGATGATAATCGACGTTGGTGACATCTATTGGTAGATATTGCTGTAATATAGGAAGTCACATTCTTTCATTTCTCAATAAGATAACAGATGCACTCATAACCATCTCCCCAAAATGAAATTAACACTTTCCCAAATGACAAAATTTTAGGGTGGCCCAATTTCAAAGCTGCTGCAGAAGACGAATGAGATCATGATGAAGATTGGATGTGTGCATTATAAAAACAGGAAAATATTGGGGCAAAGGATAAAATGCTGATCATCAGCATTTTCTTCTTTTGCCTCAACATTTTCCTAAGCCCTTTCTATCAGGAACATCAGAGAAAGGGTTAATAAAGCTTGCAATAAGAATTTTCTTACTTTTTCTAACTGTTGCTTTTTTTATAGGAATGAAAATCTAAAGCAACCTTATCATAAGAGCAAACCGTTTCATACCTGAGATTTTACTGAGGCAGCTATTGCCTTATTTTGAGAGAAAGGTGCTTCATATTCACCACTGAAATAAAGAAATATAGAGAGGATAGTCGTTTTTTTCAGTGTAAGATCGATTTATATTTCATTGAGTGAACAACAAAATCTTTATTTTCACGAGTGGCAAAGCCACGAGTGAAAATGTAGCTTTCGTTGTTCACGAAATGAAATATCAATCGATCTTACTTAAAAAACAAACGATTATTCAATTTCTTTAACGCAAAATCGTCATTTTGCATGCTATGCAACGCTTATGATGATGTCACTTATTTGGCCCTGCTTAGATAATGTCAGATAGGGTAAAATGAACGAAAGTGGGGCACAAATTTTTGATAATTTCACTGGACAGGAGTTTATCAAATGATAATCTCCGGTTATTTCTAGATAATCCACCAAAAAGCATTAAAGAAACATTCAATCAATATGGGGAAGGATACTTAACCCATTACCAGGCCACAAAATTTATGACTGGTCCAAATTCAAAGATATAGCAGACGACTATTTTAAGTGAAAACAAGAGATGTTTGTAAAACATATATGCCCCCTCAAGGGCCTACATTTGATGTAGGTCAAAGTCCAAGGTCAAGTTAACAAGGTCCAAGGTCATGGTCAAATATGAAAGGTCTTGGTAGGAGGTGTCTATGTGTGAAATATTAAAGCTGTATATGTAAAAGTAAAATGAAACATAGGCCAGGTTAAAGTTTTTAAAAGTATGCCAAATGCCAAGGTCAAGGTCATGGTCAAATGTGAAAGGTCTTGGTTGGAGGTGTCCATGTTTGAAATATCAAGGCTGTAGGTGTAAAAGGACATGATATATATGCCTGGTTTCAGTCTTTTTAAAAGTAGGTCAAACTCCAAGGTCAAGGTTGCAATATTCAAGGTCATGGTCAAATGTAAAAGGTCTTGGTACGAGGTGTCTATATGTGAAATATCAAGGCTGTAGGTGTAATAGGACATAAGATAAAGGCTAGGTTAGATATTTCTAAAAGTAGGTCAAACTCCAAGGTCAAGGCCCAAGGTCATGGTCAAAGTGAAATATCTTGGTTGGAAGTGACCATGTGTGAAATATCAAGGCTGTATATGTAAAATGACATGAAATATAGGCCAGGTTAATGTATTAGAAAAGTAGGTCAAACACCAAGGTCAAGGTCACAAGGTCCAAGGTCATGGTCAAATGTGAAAGGTCTTGGTCGTAGGTGCCCATGTGTCAAATATCAAGGCTGTATGTGTAAAAGGACATGATATATCGGCTAGGTTAAAGTTTTTTTTAAAGTAGGTCAAAGTCCAAGGTCAAGGTCACAAGGTCATGGTCAAATGTGAAAGGTCTTGGTAAGATGTGTTCATGTGTGAAATACAAAGGCTGTATGTGTAATAGCACATAAGATATAGGCCCAGTTTATTTTTTTTAAAAGTAGGTCAAACTCCTAGGTCAAGGCCACATGGTCCAAGGTCATAGTCGTATGTGATAGGTCTAAGTCGGAGGTTTCCATGTGTCAAATATCAAGGCTGTATGTGTAAATGGACATGATATATCGGCCAGCTTAAAGTTTTTTTAAAAGTAGGTCAAACTCCAAGATCAAGGTCACAAAGTCCAAGGTCATGGTCAATTGTGAAAGGTCTTGGTAAGATGTGTCCAAGTGTGAAATATCAAGGCTGTATTTGTAAAAGGTCATGAGATATATGCCAGGTTTAATTTTTTTTAAAGTAGGTCAAACTCCAAGGTCAAGGTCACAAGGTCCAAGGTCATGGTTAAATGTGAACGATGTTGATAGGAGGTATCTATGTGTGAGATATCAAGGCTGTATGTGTAAAAGGACACGAGATATAGGCAAGGTTAAGAATTAAGTGTAAAAATCAACAAAGGGCAATAACTCCAAGAATTTGATTGGCAGAGTTACGGTTCTTGTGCACTGCACCTCTCCATAATGAAATCTATTCACCTGTAAAGTTTCATGATTCTACCTTACATATTTTTTGAGTTGTGCTCCGGACAAGAATCAAGTTTGAAAATCAACAAAGGGCAATAACTCACAAAAGTTGATCGGCATAGTTACGGTTCTTGTGCACTGCACCTCTCCATAATGAGATCTATCCACCTGTAAAGTTTCATGATTCTACCTTACATACTTTTTGAGTTATGCACCGGACAATAATCAAGTTTGAAAATCAACAAAGGGCAATAACCCAAAAAATATGATCAGCAGAGTTACGGTTCTTGTGCACTGCACCTCTCCATAATGAGATCTATCCACCTGTACAGTTTCATGATTCTACTTAACATAGTTTTTGAGTTATGCTCCGGACAAGAATCAAGTTTGAAAATCAACAAAGGGCAATAACTCAAAAAATTTGATCAGCAGAGTTACGGTTCTTGTGCACTGCACCTCTCCATAATGAGATCTATCCACCTGTAAAGTTTCATGATTGTACCTTACATACTTTTTGAGTTATGCTCCGGACAAGAATCAAGTTATAAAATCAACAAAGGGCAATAACTCAAAAAATTTGATCAGCAGAGTTACAGTTCTTGTGCACTGCACCTCTCCATAATGAGATCTATCCACCTATGAAGTTTCATGACTCTACCTTTAATACTTTTCGAGTTATGCTCCGGACAAGGTTTGGTCTACGGACAGACCGACCGACATACGGACCGACCGACCGACCTTCCGACCGACCGACACTTGCAAAACAATATACCCCCATTTTCTTCGAAAGGGGGCATAACAATTTTACATTTTTGGGTATTTTTGATTAGAAAACATTGTGAGAAATGAAGAAATTGCTTGTCACAAGCAATTTCTTCATTTCCCATAATGTTTTCCATAACCTATATTTTGTTGAAAGTCAAAAGGCGTCCCTATATTGTAATGGGTCAAACACATTCCAATTCCATTATGACATTACATCTTGTATGCATATTTTTGTTCAATTCCAGATTATGATTGCAAAGATTTTGCCGATCAAAATTATTGTCAATGTCATTATAAACAATTGCCCAAATTATTTCTTGGACCTAAATGAAACTGAAGAAAAACTAAAAGGAAAATGTAAATTATAAGCTCTAATCTAGAATCAATTGTTGCCATGTTATTACAAGCCTGTATTTGTCTGCAGCATCATTAACTCTTTCGCTGCCAATTTCGCCGATAGGCAACCCATAGGGAGACTGCCAATGTCCCCGATTGGCAACTTTCAAACAATAGCTTAATGAGGTCATTCAAGGTCAAAGTCATCCGATCAAACTGCCTGCTAAAAGATATGCTATTAGGCAAAACAGCTTATAAGCAATGATTGCTTCAAGTTTCAGCTTAATATTAACAAACACTGATTTTTTACTATTTCATAAACGGGTAAGCCCTGTAATGTAATTTCTGAAATTTGGCACTGGAAATAGGACAATTCCAGGAAATTTGGCAGCGAAAGAGCTGAAATTTAAGACTTCAACCTTGATGAAACCTTTTCTAATTTTACATAATTGTAATTAGTGTTTTATTTCCAAATAAATCAAAAGCATCAATATCTTGATGTATACCTGTCTATTGAAGATAAAATCTTTGAATACGTATGACAACTAAACAGCCAAGAGTCCTCTGCTAAATTTGAATTCTTGCTTCTGAAATTCAAAAGGCAAACATTTATAATCTGGAATGTGGGTGCAGACAGAGAGGGCTGCTGTATGACATGAGCAGGGCCATCTAGAAACACCCCTGCGAAAAAATGATTTAAGTTCAAGAACTGTTCTAGAACGTTAAATGGCACTTCTAGAACAGTTCTAGAAGTGCCATTTAATTTTCTAGAACAGTTCTTGAACTTGAACTAACTTTTTGCAGGGGCAGTGAATCGCTTCCTTTATAAGGTAAACATAGCATGGACAATGGTTTACAAAACAGCAAATGAATTTGGAAAACTCTACTTTGAAAACTACTTCAGATGACAAAATGGATCTTAATTAATTAAGATGAGAAGAGTTGTAAACAATATAGCACAGAAAATTTCGAGGAAAAAGAAGAAAATGTTATTTTCAAGGCTATATCTCTAATGGTTCCAGAGATATAGTCCAGGTTAAAGTTTTTGAAAATGCAACACTACACTGACACTAGGGCTGTGCCATCAGCTCCCCATACAAAAAGTCGTGGCTCACTAAAGTTATTTTACATTTTTTCAAAGACTCAAATCAGGAGAATATGACAATATCGTGGTAAAGGAAAATAATACTGTCTATTCAGTGACCAAAATCATTATAATCTTTCACTACAAGGTATTTCAATACATGTTTTTAATAGTAAAATATCTTTTACATTAACATACCTTAATTTATTATAAAACTTTGCAAAACCTGATGTTCCTCTAATAAGCGAATTCAGGAATGGTTCCACAGCTGTCATATGTACCTGTGTTGACAATAATACAGAGACTTTACACACAAAACATGGAGATGTATTTGTTTTCCAATTATTAATTTTAACAAAATAAAAGGTTCAACACAATGAATTTCAACAGTTACTTAGTAGCCTAAATATAGAGTCTATTCTCTTTATTTCATTCAGCCTTACCAAACAGAATTTGACAATAATGATGAAAATGAAGATGTTCAATAGACATAAAATTAATCAAAATTGGTCTTATCAAATGTTGTTGTTTTTAAATCCTGGGGGACATGAAAACTCAATGTATTCTTCTTGAAATTTCAATGATATATCAGATAAATCAAAGTGAATATCTAGATAGCAAATAAAACATTAAATGTTACCACAAAAGCCAATGTTACAGCAGGACAGTTGTCTGTCACCATCTCTGAAATACTGGTATAATGGTCAGGGTGGCTGGCTTGGAGAAGGCCCTGAAATATATTTACAAATTGCCATCGAATGGTAAATTCAGCAGACCCAAATACAGAAATATTCAAGGCTAATTTGTAAAACAATGAATGGTGCAGCACATAAATATTTTCAAGTGAAAATGGGAACTTTGTAACCTATCTATGGCAATATCCCAGGCTTTAAAATTAATTTTGCTTTAGATTTTGTTTTGTTGAAATCTATGGTGATAATCTAAATCATTTAAAGTACCGAGGGTATTTGAATTCAATTTGAGGAATTTATCCCTCTCAGAGAAGAAAAATTTGGGGGATGTGTCCGAAAAGTCAGGGAATCAAGAAAGAAAACCTGCACCCTAGAATAAACACTGCATAACACAGGATTTGTGTTGTTTCTCTCACCAGTAGTACAACATTCTTATCAAGCTCACCCAGATAGGTGTACAATTATCACACCATAGGTGGTGTTAGAAAGCTGCTGCCGGGGAATGAACATGGGACCTCATTAATGATATTAGTTTTTACCTGAGCCAGGTATATAGTAAAACTAACAGGCAGCAACACTCCCTCTGAAATATGTGTTACCTGAAATATAAATTACATGCCTTGGTTTTAGAATTGTTTTTATCATAACCCATTACCACACAATGACGCCTTTTGACTCCCCAAAAGTTAAAGGCTCTGGAAAACACTGTGACAAGCAATTTCTTCATTTACCACAATATTTTTTACCCCAAAAGATCACAAAAAATTAAATTTCATTCACTTGAAATAGTTGTCTGCAACATCTTTGAATTTAGATAAGTCTAAACTTTTGCCGTCTGGTAATGGATTAAGACTGTTCCAATTTCAAATATGATACAGACTACAATTTCAAGTGGATAAAAATTTACATTTTTTTCTTTCTTTGTAGAAAACCTCAAGGAAAATAAAGAAATTGCTTTGCTTGATTTTCAAAAGCAATTTCTTAATTTTCCACAATGTTTTCCAAAGTACTTTGTAAGGCATCAAAAAGCATAGCAATACAGGAATGGGTAGAAGAAAGTAGCATTGGTATCATATTGGATTGTCTACTATTTTGTTGTTAATGAAAATGTTAAGATAATGCAAAACAAAATGGTTGCAATTAGCAAAATAATAATGCAGCAAAAATGTTTTTTCTGCTCCTCTTGAAAAAGGCATTTACTGAAAAACTGAACTGAAGGTGTTTATTATAGTGTTAAGATGTTTTTGATTGTTTTTAAATTTGTATAGGCTACATCCTGTTTTAAACTTTGCCATGTGTTCCACCTGTTCTGACTGTCCTGCAGGTGTCATTTTAAGCCATACCACTGATCATTGAAAGGTTATAAAGAATTTCTTTTTCCACCAAGGTTTTCTTTGCTATTAATTGTAAATTTACTATTTCTAGTAACATTAGTTTTTGACTTCATCGATTTTGTCATTCTGTCGGACAGATTTTTTTTTTTCAGACTGAGAGATATTCAATACTTGTCAGACAAAATGACTGACACTTTTTCTGAACTTTTGGGAAGTCTGGGAATGAATCAAATATATGATGAAAGAATTAAGTGACTTACACACAATGTATTTATAAAGTCTATGGATCCTCTGAGTTGACTAGATTTACTGGTCAGACATCTTGGGACATCAGAAAATATGAGATAGGCTGGTAAACACAGAGCTAACCTGTAAAATATTAGCCTTAATCCATTACCAAACAACAAATTTTTGGGATGGTCCGAATTCAAATGCAGACAACAATTTCAAGTCAATTTAAAATCTTTTGGTCTCTTTTGGTAGAAAACAGTGAGAAATGAGGAAATTGCTTGTCACAAGCAATTTCTTCATTTACCACAATGATTTCCCAAACCTTTTGTTGCAAAGGATTCAAAAGGCGTCACTGTAAAGTAAAGGGATGATTTGGAACAACAGCTTCATAGAGTGGTGCATATTGCTGCTTTTCAACGAAAATCTCCTAACTGCAGCTTAAAACAAGCTGCAGTTAGGAGGTTTTTGTTGAAAAGCAACAACATACTCTCAAGAGAAAATTTTCAGTGAAATTAGGTTTTTCTTTTCTCAATTCAAAGGCAGATGATTCAAAATTGACAAGAGTTATCAGAATTCCAATAGTGGCATTAACAAATGGACAACATGTGTATTCATTGTAGCACATTTGATGCAATATATCCTTACTAAAATATAATTTATCAACATTTTCTTCTTTTCCTTAAAGATTATTATTTTTACATCATATAGGGTCATCAAAACTTCGGCATGTTTGGTAAAGGGTTATTTTACAGTTTTTCATTAGTATTCCTGCTACCATTTACCTAGTAAAATTAAGGACCACACTCTGTACAGTTATATCACTTTCACAATTTTTAAGTACATCAGTCAGTTGCTGCAGTAACCAGGTTGATGCATTGTGAGAATCTGGTTCTGTAAACAGCTGGGTCAAATTCTGTAAAGAAAGACAATTCATCAAGTAACACAAAAATATTTCAATTTACTGAATGCTCAAAGACTTTATCACTGTTCAATATTTCATGAAAATGTTGCAAAGGCAACACATGATTTGTAACAAAATAATTGTTGCACACAGAATCAACACCTTTGTCAAAGGAGGTTCAATTGCATCCCTTGAATGACCTCCTAGCACCCTCAAATTCTGTTGAGTAAATCTTTAAGGAAATCATTTGAACCATTCACAATGAAAAGTGTGGTCAGTGGATAAAGGGACTGGCAAAAGATTAATATAATGAACCTTTACAAGAACAAAATAAAATCATTCATAAATTTTTAAATTTTGTTTATTGGTTAACATAATTAATATATTCCAACACAAAATCTACAGTTGGTATCTTTATTCCTTATAAACATTAAGCTTACCATATAATGGCTTCTAAACTGAATAAATAGGTTTTTTGTGTGTAATTCAGTTAAGGATTACATGAAAGAATAGAATACATACAGATAATAGGTGTATAATTTCAATCTCTGCTCCTTTTCCAACACTTCTATCTTCATAACAGCACATAAGCCTTTGGTCATGACTATGCATAGTTAATAGATGTTTCATTATGATTGACGCAGCTTCCTCGTATGTCCTATATCCTACTGTAGTCTGCATGTAGTAGTGATAAACAATATATTGGTGGTACTTGTACCTGAAAAAAGCAGTTTATGAGTTGATCTTTAATAGTTTAAAAGAATACTTTCGTGGGAGAACATTGGTTCATGAGGAGGAAAGTGCAATTTTAGGCAACAATTCCAAGAGGGGAAGGGGCCAATATTTAGTCCAACTTATAAACTAGATGAGTTTGTGAAACACAAATGCCTCCGAAATGGCTATTTTTCTAAAGAAAAGGCCAATGTTAAGTTTTCAGACAGACAGAGGCACAAACAGACGGACAGACTGACAGTAGTAAAACAATATGTCCCCTGATCTTTCGTTACCGGGGCATAAAGATAGTTTAAAATCGTTGCTTTTTCTACAAAAACCTCGTAACTGCAGCTTAACCAGACCTGGTTTTGATGTCCCAGGAAGAAATGGCTTGAGAAACATTGAGGCAAAAGAAGAAACTGCTGATAACCAGCAGTTTCTCCTTTTGCCTCAACATTTTCTTAGCTATATTGTACGGAAATCTAACCTGGATTAGCATTCATTTTGTTGTCTGCAGCAGCTTTTGAATTGGAGCACCCTTAAATTTTACCGTTTGGGAAAGGGTTAAAACAAGCTGCAGATACGAGGTTTTTGTTGAAAAGCATCGAAACGCTACAAAGGACCTATTTCCCAGATCCAGGCTCAAACATTGCAGTACAAATCTCGTACCTACCTTTCTAGATTAGAGAGAAGATCTGCCTCTACATCTACACCTAATTCATAGTCAAGCCATTCTTGTAGACTCAGCTGTAATGTAAAACAAATCCAGGTTAAATGCTTTCTATTTATAATGCTCAACAACACATGAATTGACATTTATTTAGCAATCATATTTTTCTGAAATTTCCTATATAAAATTAAAACTCAATTTTATTGTTAGCTATACATTTGCTTTTGTACAGATGCAAGATTCATGCCAGGTTTAATACAGAACAAGATGTGTTGGTGACACAATTATGCTCCCGAAATAGCTATTTCTCTGGAGAAAATGCCAATTTTAAGTTTTTGTGTTAAGGGTTGATAAGGGTTAACCAATGACCTTGAGGAAGATCATATTGCATGAAAGAGATAGATATCATTGAAAACAAGAGCTTCGCAGAGCGGCGCATATACGCCCGAGAAGGGCTTGTCAGTAAAAATTGGCCATTCTTTCGATTCAAGGGCAGATAATTCAAACATGAAAAGTTATCAAAATTTTATTGCACAACAAGACACCATAGAGATTCATTGTGGCTACTTTGATTAAATTCTGGTTGAAATTGTAGAAGTAGCACACAGGAGAAAATGGGTATTTTTGAGAAAATGGGCATTTTTCCTTAAATTCAAGGGCAGATAATTCAAGAACGAAAAGAGTTATCTAAATTTCGTAAGCAATGTGCACAGCTAGACACCATGGAGATTCATTGTGGCAAGTTTGATCAAATTCTGATCAAAACTGTAGGAGAAGTTGCGCACACAAGAAAATGGGCATTTTTTTAATTCAAGGGCAGATAATTCAAAAACAAAAAGAGTTATCTGAATTCCGTAAGCAAGGTGCACAACTAGACACCATGGAGATTTATTGTGGCACGTTTGATCAAATTCCGATCAAAACTGTAGGAGAAGTTGTGCACACAAGAAATTGCTCACAGACGGACGGACAGACAGACAGACGGACAGACAGATGGACGGAAAGACAGACAAGCGGGGCCATAACATAATACGACCCTTTGGGCGTATAATAAAAAGGATGCATACCAAATTTGAGGTTTGTATGTCAGTTACTTTTGGAGAAAATGCCAATGTCAAGATTTCAGACAGACGTACACAAGTAAAACAATATGACCCTGATCTCTCAATTCCAGGGCATAAAAAGTTTTATTATGAAATATCCTACCACATATTTTTCTGACAATTTCTTCACAAACTCGGCCTGTTTTAGCACCATCACCACATCCTTAACATCATCACAATGTTCTATGTTTTCTATCCCTGTGTTGTAGTTCCTACAGTCTGGCAACAGTCGCAGTGCTAGATAGGTAAACTGAAAAGTAAATAAAGATGTGTTTGGGAAACATGAATGCTCCCACATTAAGTTTCCTATTAGGTTTCACTGTTTGATGGACAGTCTGACAAAATGGATGGACAAACAAATGGGATGGACAGACGGACAACAATAAAACAAAATGCTAATCACTTGGGCGTTTACATATTTCTTGAGCTTCTGCGTATGTTAACAACCTCAATAATCACGATGGATAATCATGTGATACAATATTTTCAGAAAATCTTTGAAAATTATGTAATTAATGGACTGATTTGGATTTGGTTTAAAGCAGAGAATGTGGACAGATGTCACACATTAGATGGATGTGGTTGATTTTTGAAAAATCAATTGATAAAAAAGTTATTGAAGATAAACCAAAATTTTGGTTTATCTTCAATAACTTTTTTATCAGTTGATTTTTCAAAAATCAAATATGTCCAGCTTATTCCTGGCATTTTCCCACCTTCTCTGCTTCAAACCAAATTGGTCAAGTATTAGAAAAGATATTGAAGATTATCGGAAATTCTAAGTCACGTGATTATACACCGTGATAATGTGAATCCTACATTATTGTGTTGTCTGCTACTTCTTTCCATTTGACCACTCTTAAATAGTTTTGTTTGAGAAAGAGTTAAATTTAAAGTTATAACTAAAACTAAATTACGACTTGTTCCTAATAATTTTTTAATGAAATTACGCTACAACCATTCTGACTGACTCAATACAATTTCATCTTCAATCAGATGTCTTGTAAGTTGTTACATAATTTACCACAAGAAAAACATTCATAAGTTTGTTAGCAAAACAGGTCCCAGGTCTTTGAAAACAGATCACACACAGAATATGAAATCTATCCCTAAGCTGATCAAAATACCTCCGCCAAAAACATTTGTCCCTACAAATCAGGAGCAATAACTCAAAAAGTCTTAACCCTTTCCCAAACGACAAAATAGGGTGGTCCACTTCAAAAAAAGCAACTAATGACAAAATGGAAGTTATTAAAGAAAGAATTTGTGTTAAATATGGCATAGAAAATATTGAGACAAAAGGAGAAACTGCTGGTTATCAGCAGTTTCTTCTTTTGTTTCAATGTTTTCCCAAGCCTTTTTAATTGGGGACGTCAAAACCAGGTCTTGTTTGGGAAAAGGGTTAAAGGAATGTTCACGAAAGTTGAATCCTGCACATCTACAGGTCCCAGAGAACACTTCTATTGTGTATGAAGCAAATCACACAGAAACTGTAGGAAGAGTTGCACTGACAAGATTTTGTGAATAGACCGCCTAACCCATTGACAAGCTGATTCCAATATACAACCTATACCAACTTCAACTTGGTAAATGCGAGGGTAAAATAACTCACCTTCTTGATCAGACAAGGAAAATCATCCAGCATATTTTCATCAAGATGAGAACTGTACTCATACTTCAAACAGGACACCAGGAACCTGGAAAATATATTAGAAATATATAGAGGATAATTGTTTGTTTCAGTGTAAGATCGATTTATATTTCATTGAGTGAACATAAAAAGCTTTATTTTCACGAGTGGCGAAGCCACAAGTGAAAATGTAGCTTTTGATGTTCACGAAATGAAATATAAATCAATCTTACTCGAAAAAACAAACGATTATTCTATTTCTTTAATGCAAAAATTGGACAAAATGCAAAAATTTTATGACAGATTTTCTTATAGCGCGTCATTTTGCACGTGACTGCTATGCAACGCTTATGATGACGTCACTTCTTTGAGTTTTTGACTGTATTGGGGTTTTACGCCGTTTTCAACTACCAGGGTCATATCGCGGCGGCTGGAGCACCTACCCATGGATTCCTGTTGTTTCTAAAACCAGTACTACCACAACACCCTTACCGAGCCTCCAGCTGCTCGCCCACTTAGGTTAACGATT
Organism: Fragum sueziense; assembly: GCA_963680895.1. NCBI lineage: Eukaryota > Metazoa > Mollusca > Bivalvia > Cardiida > Cardiidae > Fragum > Fragum sueziense. The sequence continues at coordinate 52,386,206 of OY804599.1, read as the reverse complement.
TCAAACCCATTGGTGGGTTTTTGTCAGAAAGGGTATTAGCCACAGCCGGGTATCAAACCCGGGACCTCTCGTATGAGGGTCAGATGCGCTACCAACTGCGCTAAGGCCGCGGCCCTGTCACTTCTTTGAAATGGACAAAAGCGGGGCACAAGTTTTTGATAATTTCACTGCATAGGCAGTGAGTTTATCAAAATGATAATCTACCGTTATTTCCCGATAATCCATCGAAAAGCATTAAAGAATAAATTTTATTCTTAAATCTAGTAAAAGTCCATTTAAAATCATATTACGGAATTTAAATTTAACCCCCCCCCCCCACACACACACACACACGCACACACAATCTTTAATAACTTTTGACAAGTAGCAAAGTGTCAATTCTTTTAACACTTTCCCAAACAACAACATTTTAGGGTGGTCCAATTTGAAAGTTTTGGGCTGACAGACAGACAGATGGACAGACAGACAACAGTAAAACAAAATTCCCCGATCTTTCAATAGGGGGGCATAAAAATCTAACTTTACTAAACTAAGAGTACAAGCCATCCAGGTTCCAGTTTTCATGGGCAGTTGATTTGAGATGATTTCTAATATAGAACTAGATACTATGGCATCGCACTGCATGGGAACTGTTGGTGTTTGAACCTTTAACATGTGGATCTCCACTAAAACGGCAGCCAGACTGTCTATATGGTAGCTCTGCAGCTCACAACACTGAAATATTCCACATAATAACAAGGAGTGTTTGTGAAACACCAATGCCCCGGAAAAGGCCGACCTTAAGTTTAAATGTTAATTTTCGGACGAATGGAAAGACAGAAAGACAACGGTAAAATAAAATGCCCCATACAGGGGCATAAAAATACAAGAGAGCTGTCTTTGTCATAAGAAGTCAGAAGTCAGTATTTTCCTGCATTACTTTGTATAACACTTGAAGAGATTATCCAGTATTTTGTGTCTACAAAAGTTGTTGTTGCAGCTGACTAGAGCGAAGAACTAACTTGAGAGAAATAAATTCCAGTTACATTTCGAAGATTCCAAATTGGATTTCAACTACAGTTCAGCATCACTCACATCAGTCAAAAATTATATTCTTACCTGTTTAACAAGAAGAAGATGTATCCTTTTGTACAAAGTTTCAGCAAACTTGTTGTGTGACACAAGAGCCTCTAGCAGTTTAGTTAGCCATGAAAAGTTAAAGTTCCCTGATTCATACACTGACTGCATAACATCACTGATTCTGTTGAGCACCAGGTCTACAACCTGATGAAAAACAAGATGTGTTTGTTAAACACCAATCCCCCATGTTAAGTTATCACACTAAGTTGTACAAAGTTTCATTAAACTTGTTGTGTGACACAAGAGCCTCTAGCAGTTTAGTTAGCCATGAAAAGTTAAATGTCCCAGACTCATACACTGATTGTATCACATCACTGATTCTGTTCAGCACCAGATCTATAACCTGAGGATGACAAGATGTGTTTGTTAACTCATTACTATACAGGTCTTGTTTGGGAAAGGGTTAAACACCAATCCCCCATGTTCAGTTTTCACATTAAGTTGTACAAAGTTTCAGCAAACTTGGTGTGTGACATGAGAGCATCTAACAGTTTAGTTAGCCATGAAAAGTTAAATGTCCCAGTTTCATACACTGATTGTATCACATCACTGATTCTGTTCAGCACCAGATCTACATGTATAACCTGAGGAAAAACAACATGTGTTAGTTAACCCTTTCCCAAAAGACAAAATTTTAGACCAACCCAATTTTTAAGCTTCTGCAGATTACATAATTGGTTTTAAAAAAGATTGGATTTGTTTACAATATAGGACAGAAAATATTGAGACAAAAGGAAAAAATGCTGATCATCAGCATTTTTTTCTTTTGTCTCAATGTTTTCCCAAGCCTATTTTCTTGGGGACGTCAAAATTAGGTCTTGTTTGGGAATGGGTTTAACACCAATCCCCCATGTAAAGTTTTCACATTCAGTTGTACAAAGTTTCACCAAACTTGTTGTGTGACACTAGAGCCTCTAACAGTTTAGTTAACCATGAAAAGTTAAAGATCCCAGTTTCATACACTGATTGTATTACATCACTGATTCTGTTCAGAACCAAATCTACAAACTGATGAAAACAACATGTGTTTGTTAAACACCAATCCCCCATGTTAAGTTTTCACATTAAGTTGTACAAAGTTTCACCAAACTTGTTGTGGGACATGAGAGCCCCTAACAGTTTAGTTAACCATGAAAAGTTAAAGATCCCAGTTTCATACACTGATTGTATTACATCACTGATTCTGTTCAGAACCAAATCTATAACCTGATGAAAACAACATGTGTTTGTTAAACACCAATCCCCCATGTTAAGTTTTCACATTAAGTTGTACAAAGTTTCACCAAACTTGTTGTGTGACACTAGAGCCTCTAACAGTTTAGTTAACCATGAAAAGTTAAAGATCCCAGTTTCATACACTGATTGTATTACATCACTGATTCTGTTCAGAACCAAATCTACAAACTGATGAAAACAACATGTGTTTGTTAAACACCAATCCCCCATGTTAAGTTTTCACATTAAGTTGTACAAAGTTTCACCAAACTTGTTGTGGGACATGAGAGCCCCTAACAGTTTAGTTAACCATGAAAAGTTAAAGATCCCAGTTTCATACACTGATTGTATTACATCACTGATTCTGTTCAGAACCAAATCTATAACCTGATGAAAACAACATGTGTCTGTTAACCCAATACCAGACAGCAAAATTTTGGACTGTTCAATTTGACATTTAGTTTTCAAATTGATAAGATAGACGGATAGACGGACAACAGTTAAACAATAATACCCCAATCTTTCAATACAGGAGCATAACAAAATGACATTGCCAGTATTTATCTAGTATTACTTAGACGGACAAACAGTTTTTACGGTAATTTGTAACTATGCAAGTAATTGTTATGACTGATTGTAGTAATAAGGCAGTTGATTGTTTTTGATACATCAGGAAATGTATTTTCCAAACATTTTCTTCATAAAGTCACATTTCAAGTTTTGAACAACATTTTTAGAGATATTGGATCTACCCTTGCCATTTGTCTTGTAAAAGGACCCTTCATGGAAACCATATGGACTAAGATATAACTAGACACCTATTTCTAAAGGTGATAAATACCCCTAACCACCTTTACTTTTTCCCAAACAAGACCAGGTGAGACATCCCAAATAGAAATAGCTTGGGAAAATATTGATGCAGAAGCAGAAAACGCTTATGACCAGCATTTTCTTTTCTCCTTTTGCTTCAATATTTTATGTGCTTCATGCACACATCTTACATTTACCAACATCCATTTCAAACCGGAATTTTGTCCTCTGGTAATGGATTTAACTATGTTTGAAGGAGTAATAACTACCAACCTTTAGACACTCCCCGCTGATGGTTACATCATGAGTAAAGTCTATTGGTATAGAATCTATTTGATTGACAGGAGCTTCTGATAGACACGCCTCCACTTTACTGGCTATCACTGATACAACTTCACTCACTGTAAAGGACAAGATTGTACATTAAGCATTTCCAAAACGGAAAACACATAGACTGTTCCAATTTAAAAGCTGCTATAGACAACAAAATGAATGTTGATAAAGATAGGATTTGTGTACAATGTAGAAAAATATTGAGGCAGAAGGAGAAAATGCTTGCTATGTATGTTGATCATTACCTGTGAATAAAATGCCAATGTAAAGTTTTCGTGAGATTTTTAGCTCCACTGGCTGTTAGGCCAGCAGGCTATTGTCATGGCGGTGTGTCTGTTGTGTGTGCGTGTGTACGTAAACTTTTTCTTTAAAAATCTTCTTCTAAAAAGCTACAGGATGGATTTTAATCAAACTTCACAGGATTGATCCTTGGGTGACCCTCTCTCAGATTCCTTAAAAAAATTTGATTGAAGTAGAGAGTCTGGAGTTATCTTCCCTTGAATGTCAAAAATGGTCGTTTTGACTTTTTCACTCTAGCAACTACAAATATTAACCAATCAAGACAAAACTTGGACAGAATGGTGGTGACGACAAGATCTTGCCTTGGTGTAATTTTCAGCTTTATTTGAGTTTTACTAAATATCTGTTTTCAAATTTGTTTCCAACCTCTCTTACATCCTCAAATAATCATCAATCATGTCAAAGCTTTAATAAGATGTTAGTGAAGTTATGATCTTGCTTAAGTGTCATCCTAAGCTTGATAGAAATATAACATCCTGAGTTATGAGCACTTGAATTTGACAAAATTGCCAAATGTGTCTTTGTTTTCACTCTCGTCTGAGTTATCTAGCATGGATCCTTTTAAATCGAGACTCCATGAAATTATTGATGTAAAAGTAGTCATGCATTTGCTTGTTTGAGCAGCTTTAACTTTTGAACAAGACATTCAACAAGACAAACAATTAAGGACTGTGGAGCACTTCCAGCCCGCCAGGGCTGTCTAGTTTTTTTTTACAGAATGACAGACGGATGGATGTACAGACAGACTGATCATAGTAAAATAATATGCCCCAATAACGAAAGAAGAAAAGCCTGCACATACAAGCAAACTGAGTAAATTTTACACTGTCTGCCTTTCTCATTCCCAAACAGTGACGCTTTTGGACGCCTGACAAGATAATGGCTTGGAAAACATTGTGGAAAATGAAGAAATTGCTTGTGACAAGCAATTTCTTCATTTCCCACGATGTTTTCTATCAAAAAAGTAATTCAATTTTAGAATTTCAGCAAACTGAAAATGTCGATCTGCAACTTCTTTCAAAATGGACTACTCTAAAATTTTGTCATCTGGTAATAGGTTAACATCTTTTCAACTTACCAGAATGTTTAGGTCCATCTGTAGACGTTTCATGTGCATAAAAAACAATGTTTAAAACCCTTTCCCAAACAAGACCTGGTTTTGACGTCCCTAATAGAAAAGGCTTGGGAAAACATTGAAACAAAAGAAGAAACTGCTGATGACCAGCAGTTTCTTCTTTTGTCTCAATATTTTCTATGCTATATTTTATTCAAATTATATCTTTAGTAACATCCATCTTGTCATTTGTAGCAGTTTTTGAAGTGGACCACCCTATTATTTTGCCATTTGGGAAAGGGCTTAATGTTGTAGGCTATTCTCTATTTGCTCAACGGCAGGTAAATCCACTAATTGCACATTCGCATATCATTTTCCATTTTGTATTCAAAATTATTTTTGTTGTCTTAGAATTGTTCCAGGGCATATGACTCCCACCTCCGTGTCATCATTTGATAATCTTTCCGATCGGATGTTTCCTTTGGCAGATCATGCATGCTGCATAATGTTGGTGTGCAGTCAAAACCTTGTAACTACAGCCTTGACAAAGCTGGAGTTACGAGGTTTTGATCCCCCACCGGCGATTAATGAAATAAGATCAGCCTGTATAAATAAGCAGTCTAATCTTAATCTACACTACCTGGCTTTTTCTTTTAACCCTTTCCCAAATGACAAAAGTTTGGACTGTTTCAATTTGGAAGCTTCTCCAGACGACAATTTGGGTTTAAAAATGATAGTTTTTGTGTAGAGAATAGCTATGAAAATATTGAGGCAAAAGGAGAAAGTGCTGATTATCAGCACTTTCTTCTTTTGCCTCAATGTTTTCCCAAGTCTTTTCTATTAGGGACGTCAAAACCAGGTCTTGTTTGGGAAAGGGTTAACTATTAACATCTTTCAACATACCAGAATGTTTCGGTTTATCTGTAGTTGTTTCATGTGCATTAACAACACTGTATAAATGCTGTGGGCTGTTCTCTAATTGATCAAGGGCAGGTAACTCACCTGAATGTTTAGGTTTATCTGTAGATGTTTCATGTGCATTAACAACACTGTATAAATGCTGTGGGCTGTTCTCTAATTGATCAAGGGCAGGTAACTCACCTGAATGTTTAGGTTTATCTGTAGATGTTTCATGTGCATTAACAACACTGTATAAATGTTGTAGACTATTCTCTAATTGATCAAGGGCAGGTAACTCACCTGAATGTTTAGGTTTATCTGTAGATGTTTCATGTGCATTAACAACACTGTATAAATGTTGTAGACTATTCTCTAATTGATCAAGGGCAGGTAACTCACCTGAATGTTTAGGTTTATCTGTAGATGTTTCATGAACATTAACTACACTATATAAATGTTGTAGACTATTCTCTAATTGTTCAAGGGCAGGTAACTCACCAGAATGTTTCGGTTTATCTGTAGTTGTTTCACAAACATTAACAACACTGTATAAATGCTGTAGGCTGTTCTCTAATTGATCAAGGGCAGGTAATTCCATGTCGTCATCTGAATCTAGATCCTCAAAAACACCTGAAAAGATTTACTAAAGTCAGAGAAAGTTTCTTAACCCATTACCAAACGACAAAAGTTTAGGGTGTTCCAAATTCAAAGACATTGCAGACGACAATTTAAACTGAATGAAATTTCACATTTTTTGTCTTTTTGTGTAAAAAATATTGTGGAAAATGAAGAAATTGCTTGTCACAAGCAATTTCTTCATTTTCCACAATGTTTGTCAAAGCCATTATCTTGTGGGGAGTCAAAAAAAGTCATTGTGTGGTAATGGGTTAATCCATTCCAAAACGGCCAATATTTTAGCGTGATCCACTTCAAAAACTGCCACAAATGACAAAACGAAAGTTATTTAAGACAGAGTTTGTGTAATATGGAATAGAAAATATTGAGATAAAAGGAGAAACTGCTGATTATCAGCAGTTTCTTCTTTTGTTTCAATGTTTTCCCAAGCCTTTTCTATTTGGGACGTCAAATCCAGGTCTTGTTTGGGAAAAGGTTAGCCCATTCCCACATAATGACGCTTTTTGACGCCTTACAAGATAAAGGCTTTGGAAAACATTGTAGAAAATCTAGAAATTGCTTGTGAGAAGCAATATCTTCATTTCCCACAATATTTTATACCCCAGAAGTTCTAAAATTCTAAGTTTCGTCACATTGGAAATTTCATCTGCATTTTTTTTTCAAATTGGACAAGCTTAAAACATCTTTCAAAACAAATGGTTACAAAATTAATGATTAAATAACATGGAAAATGACTTCTGTTTGGTTTCCTTGTTTTTGTAGATTATTATTATTACAACCTTTACTCTTCCAAAGGACTCATCTATGTGAGAGGGCAGATGAAGGTTTGGTTTGGACATTTAGGTGATAGTGGTGAGAGAAATACCAGGAATCCACCATTAGGTGCTCCAGCTGCCATATGATCATAGCAGTTGAAAATGGCGTTAAACTTCATAACATAATAATCTTCCCCAAGTTAAGCCTTGGTCCATTTTCACAGATGAAGCTTGAGAAAACCTTGTGACAACAATTGAAAATGCTGATAACCAGCATATTCTCCTTTCAAATCAGGGTTTCTTATAAAATCAATGTACATGTATCTTTTCTAAAATACCAACTGCTTTGTTCATTGCAATGCCTCTCAACTTAGAACAAAACCTAGAAAGCTATCACTAAAGGTGATAAAATACTCCCGCCACTACATTTGTCCAGACAAGCATTTTTGTTGAAAACAAAGGGAATAACTCACAAAATTAGCAAAGGTAGAGTTATGTTCATTGTAGACTGCACATGACTTCTCTTTAGTGAGATCTATCTACCCATGAAGTTGCATCATCATAACTACAGTCGACACTCGTTATGTCGACATCGGATAAGTCGAATTTTTCGCTTAAGTCGAAGTTCAAATCTGGTCCCGTCCTCACCAATGATCATAATCTTTTCAAACAAAATTATTTCGAACTGAATACAGCCATTGAAATATAGTAGGAAAAGGATAGAAATTGCTCAAACGAGCAATTTCTTTCCTTTTCCTACTATATTTCAATAATAATCAAACTTGATTAGTTTCATAAACGGTCAAAAATCAATTTTATAGAAACCGAAGAAAATCGGATAAGTCGAACTCCGGATGTGTCGAGGTATTTTGACGGCCCCTCGGACTCCGACACAACGAGTGTCGACTGTACTATACTTTCAGATAAATGCTCTGGAGAACTATTTTGTACACAGACCGACAGACAGAGACAGACAGGCTGATTGCAGTATACCCCCCTAAAACATTTGTTTTACAGGGGTATAATGATCTCATCTGAGAAGGGGCTAAACTATAGGTGATGTTGCCTACCTTCCATTAACTGCATTGCTTCTTTTCTACACTGTTTCTGATAGTTGTCATGCATGGACTGTGGAATCTTATCTGCCCTAAAATAATAATAACACATTCTTAAGGCCTGGCGGCATACACCTTTCCGCGTCCACATCAAGACCAAAGCGTGTCTAAAACAGGGGACCCGTGCAGTATAACTTTGGAAGTGATGTGGTCACGATATGGGCGCGGAATTGTATGTGACCGGTCCTTTAATCTTTGTTCTGTTGAAAATTGTTCCGTTCAAGTTTCATTTTAGTCCTCAATATTTCCTCAATATTTCCTCAGAAATATTACAGAACAAACTAACTAACAAGAGCTGTCCATAAGACAGCGCGCTCGACTTTTCTAAGTTGCTTGACCCAGAATTTCTAAGTCAAAAAAGGTTAAAATTCCAGTAAATTAAATGTGAGAGTAATGAATCTCTGCCTAGAGGCTAATATTATAGTCACAAAAGCATGTGCAAAGTTTCAGAGCAATAGCATAAGTAGAAACAGATGTTTGAAAAAACTTTAACCTTTGTTACAACGCCGACGCCGACCCCCGGGTGACAGTATAAGCTCTCATTTTCTTCGAAAAGTCGAGCTAAAAATTGTTTAAGACAGCCTAAAATATTTAAACCAATCTACAAAGTTTAAATAGATAAACTTGGTTAAAATTATTTTCATTTCTGGACAAAAGGTAACTTTGTTGTAAACTTATTGCTCAGTCCGCCCTAACATTTATTCATTTAGTGGTAAATACAATGACTTATTTTCAACAGTGATTTATGTATTTTCTAACTAGATTTACTCTATTTCATATTTCACTTGAAAGATATTCAAAAATCCAAAGATAAGTAAAACATTAACCCATTACCACACAGTGACTCCTTTTGACTCCTCACAAGATAATGGCTGTGGAAAACATCGTGGAAAATGAAGAAATTGCTTGTGACAAGCAATTTCTTCATTTCCCACAATGTTTTCCATCCAAAAAGTCCTAAAAATTAGCAATTCCATTCATTTGAAATTGTCGTCTGCAGGATCTTTCAATTTGGACTGCCCTAAAATTTTGTCGTTTGGTAATAGGTTAAAGATATTATGTCTATATATAGCTTACTTCTTGAGAGCCAAAATCAACTTCATTTTGGCGTCTGGCATATCTGGTAGCTGAAATAATTTACAAATGAGCCGGGATCTGGAAAAACGTCCCTTAAAGCATTTCAAATATTGAGTTTCAAGATCAGCCTGTTGTCAAATGCAGTCCAATATGCATCTATGCTGCTCTCGTTAAGTTTCTACTGGTCACGAAGAAGCTATTAGAGAACAACATGGATCCTGATCAGACTGTGCGTATGCACGGGCTGATCTGGATCTATGTTGGGCTTAAAAGCCTTAATGGACGTTTTTCCAGATCCTGGCTCAAATATATTCAGTAATAATACAAAGACAATTATAAACAACAATACAATAAACAGGCTAACAATATTGTACGCATGATCAATTTAAGTGAAATAAGCTTTTAACTCCTAGCATTTTCAATTTGACAAAGATCCCTTTGTAAATGTTTAAAGTGACATTTCACATTTATTTCATTTTGTAAAAGTATGTCTTGATGCAAAGATGGTTTATTCTAATGCATAGAAATACTATCAGTTTTTTGAAGTTGTTATCTATAAGAGAAAAATACGCCTTTAAAGTTGAGACAGAATTGACAAATTCTATATAAATCTGAACTGTTGTCCACAACAATTTGTCTAATTTTAGCACAAAAATATATATTTCTCGTAAACGGTTCAATATTTTGACTTGAAATTTTCAGAAATTCCATAAGAAAAGATGCTCTTTCAGATAGAATAAAAGAAAATTTTATGTAAAAATGATTGTGAAATGTCACTTTAAGCCATTCCCAATTATTGGCACATTTTGATGCCTCACAAAATAAAGGCTTTGGAAAACATTGCAGAAAACCAAGAAATTGCTTGTCACAAGCAATTTCTTCATTTGCAGCAATATTTTCTGTCCAAAAATGCAGTTTCATTGCAATGCCTTTGATCTTGGACTAATCATATTATCTGGTAATGGCTTAAGTTTCAGCAATCTGAATTTTTTAACAATTGTGAACTTACAGATAAAAATTTGACCTTTACTATTCAAAATCAGCTGAAAATTACGCAAGATTGCACAGTATACATTGCAATATCATTTGAGTTGGATGGCAAGCTTTTGATGAAGCATGGGTACTCACTCGCCTTGGTTTAATCAGTAATAGTAACAAAAGTTGTCCGCGGACAACGTAGCTCGCCTATACGGGAGCTTGTCACAAAAACAGCAAATTTTTTAAAAGCAGGTCAAACTCCAAGGTCAAGGTCACAAGGTCAAAGGTCATGGTCCCAAATAAAAGGTCTTGTCGAGATGTATCTATGTATGAAATATCAAGGCTGTATCTCTAATAGTGCCTGAGATATAGGCCAGGTTAAAGTTTTTCAAAAATAGGTCAAACTCCAAGGTCAAGGTCACTAGGTCAAAGGTCATGGACCCAAATGAAAGGTCTTGTCGAGATGCATTTATGTGTGAAATATCAAAGCTATATCTCTAATAGTGCCTGAGATATAGACCAGGTTTAAGTTTTTCAAGTGAAGACGGGATGGGATGGGACGCGACACGACGCCGACACTAGGGCTGTGACATTAGCTCCCCGGACATAAAGTCCCGGCTCGCTAAAAAGTGTCCAATGTAATATACTCACTGGTCTAGGTTTTAGCAACACTGGTAGAAATTGACCAATGTAATATGGTTTTCTAAATATGCTAGCTTCTATAATGGTAGTGGGGATCTTTCCTAAAGTATTGAAGGATTCAACTGCATTAGTCACTTCCTCTGTAAAACTGTCTGACTTCTGAAAGTATATTGAATACTTTCCAACACAACACAACTTGGTCAATTCAAATATGATGGCTTCTGCAGAAAACAAAATGATTTTCAACAAGAGCTGTCACTGTAAGATGACAATGCCCCCGACATCGCTTTGATTTTAAATTATGGCCACTCTATGTTCAAGGTCAAGGTCATCCAGGGGTCAAGGTCACCAAAGTATGTGCCTACAGAAAGGTAATGTACCAAGGAATGTTGTGGTAAAGTATGAAGCGAATATGTAAAGTAATAAGGAAGTTATGGCCAATGTTAAAGTTTTTGGATGGAATGACGGACAGACGGACGGACGGACAGACAGACGGACGGACGGACGGACGGACGGACAAGTCAAATTCATGATGCCTCCCTATCGGGGGCATAAAAAGAAATGTAGCTGATTTGCTATATGCACCGCATATACTAGTATAATATTAGCTACGTATCAACTATGGTCATTCTTACTTGGGATTTCAAACATAAAAAGAAATTATTTGTGTACAATATAGCATAGAAAACATTTAGGAAAAAGGAGATAATGCTAGTTGTTTTTGTTTTCTTCTTTTGCCTAATATTTTCCCAAACCTTTTCTATAGTAGATATCAAACCGGGTCTTGTTCAAAAATGGGTTGACTTGGGACTAGACAATTTCAAACACTCTATGTCTATAAAGATAGTTAGTCAATTACAAGATATAATTCGGTTTTAAAGCTTCTAGATCTTATGTATCTATAAAAATAAGCTTGACATCATATGGGCAAAGTTTCAAATCAAAAGTTATGAAATGAAAATATTTCAAAATCAGTATAACAATACAATAATTGGTTATGAATGATCATACATAACAAGACGTGTTTGTGAAACACAAATGCCCCCGAAATGGCCATTTTTGTAAAATGTTAAGTTTTTGTAGAGTAAAGGGTTGATAAGGGTAAACGGATGACCTTGAGAAAGGTCAAATTGCATGGAACAGATATATATCATTGAAAGGAAGTTGCATACCAAATTTGAGCTTTGTATGTCAAATACTTTTGGAGAAAAGGCAAATGTTAAGTTTTTGGAGTAAAATGTTGAGTTTTCGAAGAGTAAAGGGTTGATAAGGGTTAACAGATGACCTTGAGGAAGGTCAAATTGCATGGAACAGATAGCTATCATTGAAAGAAAGTTACATACCAAATTTGAGCTTTGTATGTTAAATACTTTTGGAGAAAAGGCCAATGTTAAGTTTTCATGTTAAGTTTTCGGACAGACAGACTGACGGACGGACATGAGTAAAACAATATGCCCCCGATCTCTCGATATGGGGGCATAAAAAGACACACTATCCTAAAATAAATCATTAAAACAGGTATGTACCTTGTTATTGTCTGTCTTGTCACCGTTTGAAACATCCATGGGTTCCTGAAACATTGGTTGTAAAAGGGTTAAATAAGAGTTGTCTGCATACAATGCAGCTCATCTATAAGTTGGCTTGTCAACTGCATAGTCAAGATCAAAGGTCAAAGGTCATGGTACCAATGAAAGTCTATGCAGGAAGTATCTATACATGAAATATTAAGGCTATATCTGCAATAAAACAGGGAGATATAGGCCAGGTTAAAGTTTTTAACCCTTTCCCAAACGACAAAATTTAAAGGTGATCTACTTAAAAAACAGCGACAAATGACAAAACAGAAGTCATTCAAGATAGCCTTTGTGTAAAATAAGGCATAGAAAATATTGAGACAAAAGAAGAAACTGCTGGTTATCAGCAGTTTCTTCTTTTGTTTCAAAGTTTTCCCAAGCCTTTTCTATCAGGGACGTCAAAACCAAGTATTGTTTGGGAAAGGGTTGAAGTTTTTAAAGGAAGGTAAAAATTCAAGGGTCAAGGTCACAAGGTCATGGTACCAAACAAAAGGTAGGTGTTAGCAGAAGGTATCAATGTGTGAAATATCAAGGTTCTATATGGCCAAATAGCTTGATTGGGATCAATAGTTCCTCACAATTACTTCAGGTCATATAAAGAAGCTATTTTTTCAAGCCTATAAGAGAAGAGCATGGATCTTGAACAGACGGAGCACAGTCTGATCTGGATCCATGTTATATGTTTTAAGAGCCCTTTTCCAGATTCTGTATCATTCATATCTGTTTGTTGAAAGGAGACATAATGCCAAAACTTCAGTAATGATACCCTACCTGTAAATCCTGTAGTCTGGTTTTGGCCAACATAATGTAGTCTGTGAGAATTTGTCTACATTTTCCAGGAACATGTGGCGGCCGTAATATGTGGACCTGAACATATACAATCGTGTGTGACATAAAGAAAAGAAGATTTGACTTTTAACCCTTTCCCAAACGGCAAAATTTTGGACTGATCCAAATTCAAAGAAGTTGCAGACAACATTTTCAATGTGATGAAACTTGGAAATTGTATGACTCTTTGGGTAGAAAACATTGTGGGAAATGAAGAAATTGCTTTCCAAAAGCAATTTCTTCATTTTCCACGACATTTTCCAAAGCCATTTTCTTGTGGGGAGTCAAAAGGAGTCACTGAGTGGTAATGGGTTAAGTATTATATAGCGTAACAATTCTATGGCAACTGCAATATGTAAACCTAGATATAAATGAAAGTGTTTGAGACATATAGCAAGGACATTTGACCTTCAAGTGTTTTACTTGTGTAAAAGTTACCACCGAAAAAAGTCAATCTCCGCTAAAATAAATGTCAGGGTAATGAATACTTGCTAAGAAGAAAATATAATTGTCACAATTTCAGAGCTAGAGAGATATTACATGTGCATGACATTTGCAAATAAATATTCGCAAAAAAATGTAATAGAATATTTTGACCATCAATACCTTAATATGTTGTGGGGACTCATATGGTGCTAAGTCTGTGAATAATTTCATCAGAAATGTAAAACTTTTCCTGGAACTGGCCAATGATCTTGAGCTATCTGAAAATGTCCTCTAAAACAAATAAAAACATTATTAAAACCTCTCCCAAACAAGACCTAAGTTTTGACAGCCATAGTTGAAATGGTTTGGAAAAATATTCAAACAAAAGAAGAAACTGCAGGTAACCAGCATTTTCTAATTTTGTCTCAGTATTTTCCGTGTTATACTATACACAAAATATATCCTTAACAATTTCTTTTTTTAATTTGTTGTCTGCAGCAGCTTTTTAATTGGATGGCCCTGAAAGATTTTCTGTTTGGGAAAGGGTTAATATCTCAAATAAGATAGAGGTAGTGTATTAATGAAAATCCAAACAAGGCATGGTTTTGACATGTATACCTTATAAAGGAAGCTTGGAAAAAATTGAGGCAAACAAGATGTGTTTGTGAAACACAAATGCCCCCGAAATGGCCATTTTTCTAAAATGTTAAATTTTCGTGAAGTAAAGGGATATTAAGGGTTAAGGGATGACCTTGAGGAAGGTCAAATTGCATGGAACAGATAGATATCATTGAAAGGAAGTTGCATATCAAATTTGAGCTTTGTATGTCAAATACTTTTGGAGAAAAAGCAAAGGTTAAGTTTTCGGAGTAAAAGATTAAGTTTTTGTAGAGTAAAGGGTTGATAAGGGTTAACAGATGACCTTGAGGAATGTCAAACTGCATGTAACAGATAGATATCATTGAAAGGAAGTTGCATACCAAATTTGAGCTTTGTATGTCTAATACTTTTGGAAAAAAGGCAAAGGTTAAGTTTTTGGACAGACGGACGGACAGATGGACGGACAGACAGACAGACAGACAGACAGACAGACGGAGACGAGTAAAACAATATGCCCCCGATCTCTCGATACGGGGGTATAAAAATAAAGAAAATGCTGTTTCTCCATTTGCCTAAATAATTTCTTTGCTAAATTTTACATATATTCCTAGAATATTGCTGAACGGGAAAATTATTAAATAATAGTCTCATCTGTCTATCCAACACTCCAGGGTCCTCAAAACAAAGGTCTTATTGGGGAAGGGGTTAACCCTTTCCCAAACAAGACCTGGTTTTGACGTCCCTAACACAAAAAGGCTTGGGAAAACATTGAAACAAAAGAAGAAACTGCTGATAAACAGCAGTTTCTCCTTTTGTCTCAATATTTTCTGTGCTGTATTACACACAAATTCTATCTCTAACAACATCTCTTTTGTCGTCAGCAGCAGCTTTCAAATTGGGTCGCCCTAAAATTTTGTTGTTTGGGAAGGGGTTAAGTAAAAGAAACCCACATACCTGAAACCAATCAGCATAGGACATAAACACATGGGGTCCTTGTAAACATGCTTGTCTCACAACCAGCAATCCTGTTATTGTTGTCTCCAAATCACATTCTTCTAAACCTTCTTGTAATAAATTGTCTGTAAAATCTGCAATTGTAATAAGTTTGTTTGCAAAATTTGTAACTGTAATAAATTGTCTGTAAAATTTGTAATCGGAATAAATTGTCAGTAAAATCTGAAATTGTAGTAAATTGTCAGTAAAATCAGCATTTGTTATAAACTGACAATAAAATCTCTTTTAAACTTCCTGTGATAAATACATTTCCATGTTATGCTCCAGACAAAGTTTGGTCTACTGACCATCCAACTGACACATGTGAAACAATATACCCCCATTTTCTTACAAAGGGGACATAATTATTTGTACCCACCTAGAATATGTTTCTGTGAATCTTGTATACACACTGTAAGTACAGCAATGAAGGATAAAAATAACCTCCAGTTGACTTCATGTTGATCTAGTATCTGTCTTATAGCAGCCAGTATCTCTGTGACGTCTAGGACCAGGAGAATCTGTATGAAGCATAAGCCATATTACTCCTTTCACAATCAATACCGAGTTTTCATTTTCCTAATAGACAGGGCTTGAGTCAATATTTAGACAAAAGGAGACAAGAGCTGTCATAAGGCAGATTATGCTCCCTGAATAAGTGTTTGCCATGACATGCTTTTTGTACATTGATCGAAAATGGTGTATGGTCTAGAACATTTCATTTATCACATTAGTACAAAGTTTCATTAAGTTCTGACTGTTATATGAAAAGAAATTAAGGCCCCATTTTCTATGACGCAGGAAATATTCGAGGGAGTTCATATATAAAGTTTCATCCAATTCGTTCAAAGGGTTGCTGAGATATGGTGTGGATGGACAGAAGTATGGACTGACAGAAGGACAGACGGATAGCATGACAACTATATGCTGCCCCGAAAGTTTTTCAGGGAGCATAAAAAAGCTCATCTTCGCTAGCCAAGGTTGAACCCACCTACGTTTGTATTCACCCTTGGCGGATTTAGTCCGATTTTCTTGAAATCACGAAGCGCCATCTAGCGGTTGTTCTGTCGGTTGTTTACGTCCATTATTGATGGCGTCATTAACGCGCGTTGTCTTTCGCGTCATACGTCATGCGGATTATGTAAAAGCTAGCTGCTTTTTTGGTCGAATTGTCGAAAATATAATAATTTGTTGATTAAAGTTAGGGAATTCCTGTCTATTGCAGTGAAATTCTTAGGAAAAATCGCCCATCTTCGCGTCTTTGAGTTGCAAATGCAATGCTTTTTACCGCCCGTTGTCATGATTTGGTTACTCATAACAAATGTATCAGTCGACAATCTGATTGGTTCCAGCGAGACTTCGCTGGAACCAATGAAAACGCTTTCCAGGAGACCAAGAAAATCGGACTAAATACGCCAAGGGTGAATACAGAAACGATGTTACGTCGCAGATGTCACCCTTGGCTTGCGAAGATGAAAAATGCTGAAAACGAGCATTTTCTCCTTTTGCCTTAATTTTTCTGTTATTTTTTTCTCAAATTCTGTCTTCAGTAAGATTATCTTCAGCAGCAGCTTTCCATTTACAGCAAACCAATTGATAATCAGTATTGTATTATTTTGTCTGAATACTTTCCAAGACTTTTCTAACCAACTTTTGTTTGGGAAAGGCTTTAAATCTTGTGTCTTTTCTTACTTTAAAACTGCATTTAACAATCACTGTTTTCACACTTTTCATCTCTGAAAGTAGTAAAACATCACATTCCTAATTCCTGAAATATTTCTCATAATCATATATGTTCATGATTTCCTCTTTTCACCTAAATATGCTACATGCTTAAACCATACAAATTATTCACTCTTTCTACATTGAATTTGTTGTCTGCAACATCTTTGAATATGTACCAGCCTAACATTTTAACCCATTACCACACAGTGACTCTTTTTGACTACCTACAAGTTAATGGCTTTGGAAAACATTGTGGAAAATGAAGAAATTGCTTGTGATAAGCAATTTCTTCATTTCCCACAATATTTTCTACCCAAAATGACCAATCTCTTTTAATTTTCATTCACTTGAAATTGTCGTCTGCAACATCTTTGAATTTTGAACAGTCTAAAATTTTGTCATTTGGTAATGGGGTTAATAAACCCAGAGCTCCAGATAAGAAGGGGTAAAGCCATATCAAATTTGTAATTTCAAATCCAAAGCCCATTTTGTGGGTACTCATTTGAACCGTCTTGACATGACAATTCCAATGAGCACCCACACCAAATGATTTGATGAGCATTGTATAATATTTAGGCTTGTCTTTACCCCCTCTTATCTAGAATTCTGGGTAACATGACATATACCTGTTTGTACAATGTAACAAGTCCACTGTTTATTTTGGGGTAGGTCCACTGGCTTTGTTCTCTCACAGCCTTTGACACTGTAAAACACAGAAATACATGTCATCTCGACATTGGATAAGTCGAAATTCGGCTTAAGTCGAAGTGAAGTCATGTCCTACCATCAACATATGGCTATCAAAATGAATTCTGAAACAAATACAGACATTGAAATTTAGTAGGAAAAGGATAGGAATGGCTCGTGTCAAGCAATTTCTTTCCTTTTCCTACTATATTTCAATCATGGGCACATATGATGCCCATCAAAAATGGTTAAATATCATTTTCATATAAAAAATCAAAATCGGATTAGTCGAACGCCGGATATTTTGACTGCCCCTATGACTTCGATACAACGAGTGTCAACTGTACATGAATTAAACTTGTTCAATATTTAAAACTGCTTGTCCAATATTTCAAACCCTTGATCAAACTCTGCACAACAACAAACACAAAAGCACCTGCAAGCACCTAAGATGTGCAGCAAAACCATTACTCTGATCTAACAACTAAATATCCTAAATTTCATAATTCTTTTTAAAGTAGTTATGGTAAAGATTATTGAAACATGGTTGCTTTTTTAGTTATTGAGATTTTTTAAAAACTTCTGTAACTCCAACCTAAATCTGTATCTCCCCTTATGATCTCCCCTTAAGCTTTTCGAGTAGTAGAAGTTTTTAGAGGTACGATAAAACTATCATTTTGTCATTGATCTTTAATTGAAGAGATTAGCCCTTCCCCAAACAAGCTCTGGTTATTTTTTTGCATCAGCACCACCTTTGAGTTTTGAAAACTTGCTAAATTTGTGAAATCATAGAGTAAACCCATTACCAGACAGCACAATTTTAGACTTGTCCACATTCAAGTATGTTGCAAACATAAATTACAAATGTATGAAATTTTACATCTTATGGTCTTGCTGGGTATAAAACATTGTGGGAAATGAAGAAATTGCTTGTCGCAAGCAATTTCTTCATTTTCCACAATGTTTTCCAAAGCCTTTATCTTGTGGGGTGTCAAAAAGTGGGAATAGGTTAAGAAGCAAGCATACTGCATACCTTTCATTTCTGGTTTAAACCCAACAACAACAGCAAACAAGTGAGTATAGAAGGATTTCAGTACAGGCAAGGGCACTGATATACCAGACAAACAGTCCACAATAATATTGGTGTCCTCATTCTGTAGGAATCTATACAAGCAGTCTGAAACATAAATACAGTACTTTTATCTTGGGTTTTTTTATCTTGTTGTTAGTCTTACAGGAAAAAACAAAAGAGGAAGAAATTAAAAAAATAAAAAAGTTATTTTTCCCTCTTTATCAATGTAACAAAAATATCTAATATTTGAAAGACTAGTTATTTTTCCCTCTTTATCAATGTAACAAAAATATCTAATATTTGAAAGACTTTATATTTTCCCCTCTTTATCAATGTAACAGATATATCTAATATTTGAAAGACTTTATATTTTCCCCTCTTTAGATCTATCAATGTAACCAATGTAACAGATATATCTAATATTTGAAAGACTTTATATTTTCCCCTCTTTAGATCTATCAATGTAACAAATAAATTTAATATTTGAAAGACTTCATTTTTATCCCTTACAGCTTTAGTCTGTTCCAAAAACAAGAGAGTTAACGAAATGTAACGAAATGTAACAAGAGAGCCAAGATGGCCCTGTATCGCTCCACTGGCTTTTAGACATTAAATTTTAGACTATGAACTTCTTCAAGGAATACAATAGAGTCTATTCAAAGAAGATTCATGCTACACCAGAATGAAATCAAATAAGTGATTAAGGAGCAGAAATGTTTTTAAAATTTTCTTAAAATTACACTGTTTCATATAGCCAAAAAAGCCTAGCCCACAACGGCCAAGCTTTTCATCCGATCGTGAAGGAATTTGGAAGAGACTCATGCAAGGAAGATTCCTGTGAAGTTTGGTTGAAATTGGTCCTGTAGTTTTGGAGAAGATTGTTTAACAATTTTTCGAAAATTCAATTTAATTGAATTTATTATAAATTGAATTTATTAAAATCTAACTTCTACACAGAAAATATTTTTCAGGAATTTAGAGGAGATAAATGCAAGGAAGATTCATGTGAAGTTAAGTTAAAATTGGTCCAGTAGTTTTGGAAAAGAAGATTTTTCGAAAATTTAATTTAATTTGATTAATCAAAATTTAAGTAGAATTTATTTTTTTTAAGGAAATAAGAAGAGACCAATGCAAGGAACATTTCTGTAAAGTTTGGTTGAAATTGGTCAAGTAGTTTTGCAGAAGAAGAATTTTTAAAGATTTTTCGAAATTTTAATTTAATTAAATAAATTAAAATTTAAGTTCTACATAGAATTTATTTTTTTGAAGGAATTAAGAAGAGATTAATGCAAGGAACAATTCTGTAAAGTTTGGTTGAAATTGGTCCAGTTGTTTTGGAGAAGAAAAAAAATTAAAGATTTTTCGAAAAGTTAAATCAATTAATTTATTTAAAATTCAAGTTCAGCGCGGATTTTATTCTTTTGAAGGAATTTGGTAGAGATTCATGCAAGAAAGATTTCTGTGAAGTTTGGTTGAAATTGGTCCATTAGTTTTGGAGAAGAAGAATTTTTAAAGATTTTTCGAAATTAAAATTCAATTCAATTAATTAAAATTCAAGTTCAGAATAGATTTTATTCTTTTGAAGGAATTTGGTAGAGATTCATGCAAGGAAGATTCCTGTGAAGTTTGGTTGAAATTGGTCCAGTAGTTTTGGAGAAGAAGAATTTTTAAAGATTTTTCGAAAATTTAAATCAATTAAATTAATTGAAATTAAAGTTCTTCGCGGATTTTATTCTTTTGAAGGAATTTAGTAGAGATTCATGCAAGAAAGATTTCTGTGAAGTTTGGTTGAAATTGGTCCAGTAGTTTTTGAGAAGAAGAATTTTTAAAGATTTTTCGAAAATTTAATTAAATTAAATTAATTAAAATTCAAGTTCTGCATAGATTTTATTCTTTTGAAGGAATTTGGTAGAGATTCATGCAAGGATGATTCGTGTGAAGTTTGGTTGAAATTGGTCCAGTAGTTTTGGAGAAGAAGATGTTTGAAAATTGTTTACGCACGGACGGACGCACGCACGGACGCACGGACGCACGACGGACACAGGGCCATGACATAAGCCCCGCTGGCCTTCGGCCAGTGGAGCTAAAAGCCATGTCTTGTTTAGGAAAGGAATAGTTTACCTTTTACTAAACTGTCTAGTATGGCACTGCAAGTGTTTGAACATTCCTTGGTCCTGTCCCTAACATCAGGTGGTGAGTAACCCAGGCTGATCAGCTCTGATAGTATATCTGTCAAAATAGACAAAAATACACAAACTGAAGAAATTTAAGATAAGTGTTTTATTTAGAACATATTGCATACAGTGATGTCATTTTTAAACGATTGCCGATCAGAACCACAGTTTAAAATCACCAAAAAATGATTTGGGGTTTTTTTTGAGCTACAAAGTTAACATAAGGAACACAGCCAAAAGACGAAAAACTCATCTGTTGTTTTCTAAATGAACTCTGTTGCTTCAAAACATAATGACATCCCTGATTGCATATGACAAGTCAGAGCTGTCACGTAAAGCCATCTAAGGCATCCCTGGCCTCCCCCTTTAATAAGCTCCTTATCATGAAAGAGGTTAACAAAGCAGTACATACACGATGAGAAATGGAGAGGAACCAAAGTTTGACAAAGGAGGGCAACAAACATCTGTTAGGCAGCTGATAGATCAAGCAAAACTTTCTATGAAGTTTGAATACTACTGTCCAGTATTTGTTTTAGATATATACAGCAGACATAAAAGTGCAAAACTATTGACCTACAGACAGATGGACTGACATTCAAAGTCTATTTTCATTTCTTTCTTTATTCATTCGTATTCATAAATTTTCATTTCATAATTTCTAGCATCTTTGAATTTAAACCAAAGAAATAACAAGAGCTGTCCATAAGACAGCGCCCTCGACTTTTTAAGTTGCTTAACCCAGAATTTCTAAGTCAAAAAAGGTTAAAATTCCAGTAAATTAAATGTGAGAGTAATGAATCTTTGCCTAGAGGCTAATATTATGGTCACAAAAACATGTGCAAAGTTTCAGAGCAATAGCATAAGTAGAAACAGATGTTTGAAAAAACTTTAACCTTTGTTGCAACGCCAACGCCGACGCCAACGCCCAGGTGACAGTATAAGCTCTCATTTTCTTTGAAATGTCGAGCTAAAAAGTTGTTTATATTAAAAGTTTTTCATGTAAAAAGTTTACCTGCAATGACATATTTAGTCTCTAAAGCATTCCCAAACCCTGTTACCTGCTTGGTGAATAAAGCCACAAAGTCACTTCTCCTCTGATTGCTGAAATTTAATCATTTCTTCTGATATTCCAAAACAAGCTTGTTTTCAACCCATTACCAGACCGCAAAATTTAAAGCTGGTCCATATAGAATGATCTTAGAGATGTCAATTTCAGATGTCCCAAATTTTACATTTTCTGGCATAGGCTGACAATTTGGGAAAGGAAAAATTGTAGAAACGAAGAAAATGCTTGTCACACCTCATTTACTAGGTATTTGTTGAAAAGCAACGATATGTAGAGATGTAAGGACAGATGATACACATCTTTAGTGGCATAAATTACAATCAAACTAAAACTTGCATTTCTATATACTTGTATAGAGGAACAATACCATGTTTTTGTAGCAGGACCAATATTTCTAGATGACTTTCACACTTTTACACTGAGACTCTCTGTAAGGCTAGAATACTTCAAACTGCCTTTCAGCTTGTGGGCTTTCAGAATGTTTGGGAAAATGTTGAGGCAACGGGAAAACAAGAGGGCCAAGATGGCCCTGTATCGCTCCACTGGCTTTTAGACATTTAGACTACGAACTTCTTCAAGGAATACAATAGAGGTTTATCCATAGAAGATTCATGCTACACCAGAATGAAATCCAACAAGCATTCTGAAGTATTGCAAAACAATACCAAGTCCCCTACCGGCTTTATATATGTGTTAAGAAAAAGAAGCCCAAAAATTTTCAAAGTCCAGCATCCGTATCTTCCTAAAAAATCACTGGACCGGAACAAAACTCAACCTTGTTCTGTAACTTATCAATGCGGGTCTACATACCAAAAATCTGCTCAATAGCTGCAAGCATTAAGAAAAGAAAGTCTGGAAAACTAATTTCTCAGAAATTTTCTAAGTCCAGCATCCATATTTTCCACAAAAATCACTGGACCGGTGTATCAGTTTATCTTGGCCCCTGGGCAGCTTGGCCCCCGGGGGCTAAGCTACCCGCGGGCAGCTTGGCCCCCGGGGGCCAAGCTACCCCGGGGTATCTTAGCCCCCACCCTGGGTAGCTTGGCCCCCACCTAAAATCTTTTTCCAGAGTCCCCTAAAATACAAAACAATGTCTGTAAATATTACGCCTACTGTTAAATGAAAAGAAAAACCAAAGTTTAATGTGTTTTGGTCAGATTAATTTTTCGCCTTTTTTGGCTTAGAATAGGGGCGGGGGCCAAGCTACCCAGGCCTGGGTAGCTTGGCCCCCACCTAAAATCTTTTTCCAGAGTCCCTCAAATTACAAAGCAATGTCTGTAAATGTTACGCCTACTGTTAAATGAAAAGAAAAACAAAAGTTTAATGTGTTTTAGTCAAATTAATTTTTCGCCTTTTTGGCGTAGAATAGGGGCGGGGGCTAAGCTACCCAGGCCTGGGTAGCTTGGCCCCCACCTAAAATCTTTTTCCAGACTCACTCAAATTACAAAACAATGTCTGTAAATGTTACGCCTACTGTTAAATGAAAAGAAAAACAAAAGTTTAATGTGTTTTGGTCAAATTAATTTTTCGCCTTTTTTGGTGTAGAATAGGGGCGGGGGCCAAGCTACCCAGGCCTGGGTAGCTTGGCCCCCACCTGAAATCTTTTTCCAGAGTTCCCTAACATACAAAACAATGTCTGTAAATGTTACGCCTACTGTTAAATGAAAAGAAAAACCAAAGTTTAATGTGTTTTGGTCAAATTAATTTTTTGCCTTTTTTTGGCTTGGAATAGGGGTGGGGGCCAAGCTACCCAGGCCTGGGTAGCTTGGCCCCCACCTAAAATCTTTTTCCAGACTCCCTTAAATTACAAAACAATGTCTGTAAATGTTACGCCTACTGTTAAATGAAAAGAAAGCCAAAGTTTAATGTGTTTTGGTTAAATATTTTTTTTTGCCTTTTTTTGGCTTAGAATAGGGGCGGGGGCCAAGCTACCCAGGCCTGGGTAGCTTGGCCCCCACCTAAAATCTTTTTCCAGACTCCCTTAAATTACAAAACAATGTCTGTAAATGTTACGCTTACTGTTAAATGTAAAGAAAAACCAAAGTTTAATGTGTTTTGGTCAAATTAATTTTTCGCCTTTTTTGGCGCAGAATAGGGGCGGGGGCCAAGCTACCCAGGCCTGGGTAGCTTGGCCCCCACCTAAAATCTTTTTCCAGAGTCCCCCAAATTACAAAACAATGTCTGTAAATGTTACGCCAACAGTTAAATGAAAAGAAAAAACAAAGTTTAATGTGTTTTGGTCAAATTAATTTTTCGCCTTTTATGGCTTAGAATAGGGGCGGGGGCCAAGCTACCCAGGCCTGGGTAGCTTGGCCCCCACCTAAAATCTTTTTCCAGACTCCCTCAAATTACAAAACAATGTTTGTAAATGTTACGCCTATTGTTTAATGATGAGAAAAAAACAAAGTTTAATGTGTTTTGGTCAAATTAATTTTTCGCCTTTTTTGGTGTAGAATAGGGGCGGGGAGCCAAGCTACCCAGGCCTGGGTAGCTTGGCCCCCACCTGAAATCTTTTTCCAGAGTTCCCTAACATACAAAACAATGTCTGTAAATGTTACGCCTACTGTTAAATGTAAAGAAAAGCCAAAGTTTAATGTGTTTTGGTTAAATTAAATTTTCGCTTTTTTTGGCGCAGAATAGGGGCGGGGCCAAGCTACCCAGGCCTGGGTAGCTTGGCCCCGCCCCTATTCCAAGCCAAAAAGGGCAAAAAAATAATTTGACCAAAACACATTAAACTTTGGTTTTTCTTTTCATTTAACAGTAGGAGTAACATTTACAGACATTGTTTTGTATTTCGGGGGACTGTGGAAAAAGATTTTAGGTGGGGGTCAAGCTACCCAGGCCTGGGTAGCTTGGCCCCCACCCCTATTCCAAGCCAAAAAAAGGCAAAAAATTAATTTGACCAAAACACATTAAACTTTGGTTTTTCTTTTCATTTAACAGTAGGAGTAACATTTACAGACATTGTTTTGTATTTCGGGGGACTGTGGGAAAAGATTTTAGGTGGGGGCCAAGCTACCCAGGCCTGGGTAGCTTGGCCCCCGCCCCTATTATACGCCAAAAACGGCGAAAAATTAATTTGACCAAAACACATTAAACTTTGGTTTTTCTTTTCATTTAACAGTAGGAGTAACATTTACAGACATTGTTTTGAATTTGGGGGGACTGTGGGAAAAGATTTTAGGTGGGGGCCAAGCTACCCAGGCCTGGGTAGCTTGGCCCCCGCCCCTATTCTTCGCCAAAAAAGGCGAAAAATTAATTTGACAAAACACATTAAACTTTGGGTTTTCTTTACATTTAACAGTAAGCGTAACATTTACAGACATTGTTTTGTATTTTGGGGGACTGTGGAAAAAGATTTCAGGTGGGGGCCAAGCTACCCAGGCCTGGGTAGCTTGACCCCCGCCCCTATTCTTCGCCAAAAAAGGCGAAAAATTAATTTGACCAAAACACATTAAACTTTGGTTTTTCTTTTCATTTAACAGTAGGCGTAACATTTACAGACATTGTTTTGTATTTTGGGGGACTCTGGAAAAAGTTTTCAGGTGGGGGCCAAGCTACCCAGGCCTGGGTAGCTTGGCCCCCGCCCCTATTCTATGCCAAAAAAGGCGAAAAATTAATTTGACCAAAACACATTAAACTTTGGTTTTTCTTTTCATTTAACAGTAGGAGTAACATTACAGACATTGTTTTGTATTTCGGGGGACTCTGGTAAAAGATTTTAGGTGGGGGCCAAGCTACCCAGGCCTGGGTAGCTTGGCCCCCGCCCCTATTCTGTGCCAAAAAAGGCGAAAAATTAATTTGACCAAAACACATTAAACTTTGGTTTTTCTTTTCATTTAACTGTAGGCGTAACATTTACAGACATTGTTTTGTAATTTGGGGGACTCTGGAAAAAGATTTCAGGTGGGGGCCAAGCTACCCAGGGTGGGGGCCAAGCTACCCGCGGGTAGCTTAGCCCCCGGGGGCCAAGCTGCCCAGGGGGGCTAAGATAAACTGTTACACCGGAACGAAACTCAAACTTGTTCTGTATCCCATCAATATGTGTTCATATATCGAAAATCAGCTCAATACCTGCAAGCGTTTAGAAAAAAAGTCTGGAAAACTGTAATTTCCCAGAAATTTTCTAAGTCCAGCATCCATATCTTCCCCAAAAATTACTGGACCGGAACAAAACTAAAACTTGTTCTGTAACTCATCAATGCGGGTCCACATACCAAAAATCAGCTCAATAGCTGCCAGCATTGAGAAAAAAAGTCTGGAAAACTGTAATTTCCCAGTAATTTTCTAAGTCCAGCATCCATATCTTCCCCAAAAATCACTGGACCGGAACGAAACTCAAACTTGTTCTGTAACTCATCAATGCGGGTCCACATACCAAAAATCAGCTCAATAGCTGCCAGCATTGAGAAAACAAGAGGGCCATTGGCCCTGAAGCGCTCACCTGACAGGCCCATAGGAAGCAATTTCATAATGGGGGGCTATAGACTCTATCCTAAATATTGGGGGGTGGGGGCTAATTGGGATTTCCCCAAAATTTTAAGTGTAAAATTAAGAAAAATTGGTATTTTTGGCCAACTTTGGAAGGGTTTAGCCCCCCTAGCCCCCCTGTTCCTACAGGCCTGCCTGACATAATAGCTTTCTGTATATGGTGTGTCTGAGCCTCCAAAATGATCACATTTTACTAAGATTTGTGGCCTGTATAAGATAATCATTCTGACAAATTTTCAGCTTGATTGGGCAAAAAAAATCCCCAAGACTGGACCCCATGACCTAGTTTAGGACCCCAGATGACCAAATTTTGAAATTGTCTGAGATTTTATCAAGATAATTATTCTGACTAGGCTGATTGGGCATAAAATGTGGCCTCTAGAGTGCACACAAGGTTTTTCTTAAATTTGACCTAGTGACCTAGTTTTTGACCCCAGATGACCCAATTTCAAACTTTTTGTACATTTCATCAAGACAATTATTATGAGCATATTTCAGGTTGATTGGGCAAAAAATGTGGCCTCTAGAGTGCACACAAGGTTTTACAAAGATTTGACCCTGTGACCTAGTTTTTGACCCCAGATGACCCAATTTCAAACTTGTCCGAGATTTTATCAAGACAATCATTCTGAGCAAATTTCAGGTTGATTGGGCAAAAAATGTGGCCTCTTGAGTGCACACAAGGTTTTTCTAAGATTTGACCCTGTGACCTTGTTTTTGACGCCAGATGACCCAATTTCAAACTTGTCCGAGATTTCATCAAGATAATCATTCTGATCAATTTTCAGGTTGATTGGGCAAAAAATGTGGCCTCTAGAGTGCACAAAAGGTTTTTTCTAAGATTTGACCCCGTGACCTAGTTTTTGACCCCAGATGACCCAATTTCAAACTTGTCTGAGATTTCATCAAGACAATCATTTTGAGCAAATTTCAGGTTGATTGGGCTAAAAATGTGGCCTCTAGAGTGCACACAAGGTTTCTCTAAGATTTGACCTAGTGACCTATTTTTTGACCCCAGATGACCCCATTTCAGGCTTGTCCGAGATTTCATCAAGTCAATCATTTTGAGCTAATTTCAGGTTGATTGGGCAAAAAATGTGGCCTCTAGAGTGCACACAAGGTTTTTCTAAGATTTGACCCTGTGACCTAGTTTTTGACCCCAGATGACCCAATTTCAAACTTGTCCGAGATTTTATCAAGACAATCATTCTGAGCAAATTTCAGGTTGATTGGGCAAAAAATGTGGCCTCTAGAGTGCACACAAGGTTTTTCTAAGATTTGACCCTGTGACCTAGTTTTTGACCCCAGATGACCCAATTTCAAACTTGTACGAGATTTTATCAAGACAATCATTCTGATCAATTTTCAGGTTGATTGGGCAAAAAATGTGGCCTCTAGAGTGCACACAAGGTTATTTTAAGATTTGACCCAGTGGCCTAGTTTTTGACCCCAGATGACCCAATTTAAAACTGGTCCGAGATTTCATCAAGACAATCATTCTGAGCAAATTTCAGGTTGATTGGGCATAAAATGTGGCCTCTAGAGTGCACACAAGGTTTCTCTAGGATTTGACCCAGTGACCTACTTTTTGACCCCAGATGACCCAATTTCAAACTTGTCCGTGATTTCATCAAGTCAATCATTTTGAGCTAATTTCAGGTTGATTGGGCAAAAAATGTGGCCTCCAGAGTGCACACAGGGTATTTCTAAGATTTAACCCCGTGACCTAGTTTTTGACCCCGGATGACCCAATTTCTAACTTGTCCGAGATTTCATCAAGACAATCATTCTGAGCAAATTTCAGGTTGATTGGGCAAAAAGTGTGGCCTCTAGAGTGCACACAAGGTTTTCCTAAGATTTGACCCTGTGACCTAGTTTTTGACCCCAGATGACCCAATTTCAATCTTTTCCAAGATTTGATCAAGACAATCATTCTGAGCAAATTTCATATTGATTGGGCAAAAAATGTGGCCTCTAGAGTGCACACAAGGTTTTTCTAAGATTTGACCCTGTGACCTAGTTTTTGACCCCAGATGACCCAATTTCAAACTTGTCCGAGATTTTATCAAGACAATCATTCTGATCAATTTTCAGGTTGATTGGGCAAAAAATGTGGCCTCTAGAGTGCACACAAGGTTTTTCTAAGATTTGACCCAGTGACCTAGTTTTTGACCCCAGATGACCCAATTTCAAACTTGTCTGAGATTTCATCAAGACAATCATTCTGATCAATTTTCAGGTTGATTGGGCAAAAAATGTGGCCTCTAGAGTGCACACAAGGTTTTTCTAAGATTTGACCCAGTGACCTAGTTTTTGACCCCAGATGACCCAATTTCAAACTTGTCCGAGATTTCATCAAGACAATCATTCTGAGCATATTTCAGGTTGATTGGGCTGAAAATGTGGCCTCTAGAGTGCACACAAGGTTTCTCTAGGATTTGACCCCGTGACCTACTTTTTGACCCCAGATGACCCAATTTCAAACTTGTCTGAGATTTCATCAAGACAATCATTCTGAGCTAATTTCAGGTTGATTGGGCAAAAAATGTGGCCTCTAGAGTGCACACAAGGTTTTTCTAAGATTTGACCCCGTGACCTAGTTTTTGACCCCAGATGACCCAATTTCAAACTTGTCCGAGATTACATCAAGACAAACATTCTGAGCAAATTTCAGGTTAATTGGGCAAAAAATGTGGCCTCAAGAGTGCACACAAGGTTTTTCTAAGATTTGACCCCGTGACCTAGTTTTTGACCCCAGATGACCCAATTTCGAACTTGTCCGAGATTTGATCAAGACAATCATTCTGATCAATTTTCAGGTTGATTGGGCAAAAAATGTGGCCTCTAGAGTGCACACAAGGTTTTTCTAAGATTTGACCCCGTGACCTACTTTTTGACCCCAGATGACCCAATTTCGAACTTGTCCGAGATTTGATCAAGACAATCATTCTGATCAATTTTCAGGTTGATTGGGCAAAAAATGTGGCCTCTAGAGTGCACACAAGGTTTTTCTAAGATTTGACCCCGTGACCTACTTTTTGACCCCAGATGACCCAATTTCAAACTTGTCTGAGATTTCATCAAGACAATCATTCTGAGCTAATTTCAGGTTGATTGGGCAAAAAATGTGGCCTCTAGAGTGCACACAAGGTTTTTCTAAGATTTGACCCCGTGACCTAGTTTTTGACCCCAGATGACCCAATTTCAAACTTGTCCGAGATTACATCAAGACAAACATTCTGAGCAAATTTCAGGTTAATTGGGCAAAAAATGTGGCCTCAAGAGTGCACACAAGGTTTTTCTAAGATTTGACCCCGTGACCTAGTTTTTGACCCAAGATGACCCAATTTCGAACTTGTCCGAGATTTGATCAAGACAATCATTCTGATCAATTTTCAGGTTGATTGGGCAAAAAATGTGGCCTCTAGAGTGCACACAAGGTTTTTCTAAGATTTGACCCCGTGACCTACTTTTTGACCCCAGATGACCCAATTTCGAACTTGTCCGAGATTTCATCAAGACAATCATTCTGAGCAAATTTCAGGTTGATTGGGCAAAAAATGTGGCCTCTAGAGTGCACACAAGCCAAAGGTTGACGCACGACGCACGACGGACGACGGACGACTGACGACGGACGACGGACGACGGACGACGGACACAGCGGTATCACAATACCTCACCATGAGCACTATCGTGCTCAGGTGAGCTAAAAAGTCTGGAAAACTGTAATTTCCCAGAAATTTTCTAAGTCCAGCATCCATATCTTCCCCAAAAATCACTGGAGCGGAACGAAACTCAAACTTGTTCTGTAACTCATCAATGCGGGTCTACATACCAAAAATCAGCTCAATAGCTGCCAGCATTAAGAAAAAAAGTCTGGAAAACTGTAATTTCCCAGTAATTTTCTAAGTCCAGCATCCGTATTTTCCTCAAAAATCACTGGAGCGGAACGAAACTCAAACTTGTTCTGTAACTCATCAATGCGGGTCTACATACCAAAAATCAGCTCAATAGCTACCCCCGTTTAGAAAAAAAGTCCGGAAAACTAATTCACCGGACTGACGGACAGACGGACGGACGGACGGACGGACTGACGGACAGAGTGCAAACCTAAAGTCCCCTTCGGCTTCGCCGGTAGGGGACTAATAAGTAATTAAGGAGCAGAAATGTTTTTAAAATTTTGTTAAAATTACACTGTTTCATAAAGCGAAAAATAAGCCTAGCCCACAGCGGCCAAGCTTTTCATCCGATCGTGAAGGAATTTGGGAGAGATTCATGCAAGGAAGATTCCTGTGAAGTTTGGTTGAAATTGGTCCTGTAGTTTTGGAGAAGATTGTTTAACAAATATTCGAAAATTCAATTTAATTAACTTTATTAAAATCTAAGTTCTACACAGATTTTTTTTTTTTTGAAATTTAAAGGAGATTCATGCAAGGAAGATTCATGAGAAGTTTGGTTAAAATTAGTCCAATAGTTTTGGAGAAGAAGATTTTTCAAAAAATTAATCTTATTTAATTAATCAAAATTTAAGTTTTACACAGAATTTATTTTTTTGAAGGAATTAAGAAGAGATTCATGCAAGGTACATTTCTGTAAAGTTTGGTTGAAATTGGTCCAGTAGTTTTGGAAAAGAAGAATTTTTAAAGATTTTTCGAAAATTTAAATCAATTAAATAATTAAAATTCAAGTTCTGCGCGGATTTTAATCTTTTGAAGGAATTTGGTAGAGATTCATGAAAGAAAGATTTCTGTGAAATTTGGTTGAAATTGGTCCAGTAGTTTTGGAAAAGAAGAATTTTTAAAGATTTTTTGAAAATTTAATTCAATTAAATTAATTAAAATTTAAGTTATACACAGAATTTATCATTTTGAAGGAATTTAAAAGAGATTCATACAAGGAAGATTTCTGTGAAGTTTGGTTAAAATTGGTCCAGTAGTTTTGAAGAAGAAGAATTTTTAAAGATTTTTCGAAAATTTAAATCAATTAAATTAATCAAAATTCAAGTTCTGCACTGATTTTATTCTTTTGCAGGAATTTGGTAGAGATTCATGCAAGGAAGATTTCTGTGAAGTTTGGTTGAAATTGGTCCAGTAGTTTTGGAAAAGAAGAATTTTTAAAGATTTTTCGAAAATTAATTCAATTAAATTAATTAAAATTCAAGTTCTGCACAGATTTTATTCTTTTGAAGGAATTTGGTAGAGATTCATGCAAGGATGATTCATGTGAAGTTTGGTTGAAATTGGTCCAGTAGTTTTGGAGAAGAAGATGTTTGAAAATTGTTTACGCACGCACGGACGGACGCATGCACGGACGCATGATGGACACAGGGCCATGACATAAGCCCCACTGGCCTTCGGCCAGTATAGCTAAAAAATGCTGATGATCAGCATTTTCTTCTTTTACCTCAATATTTTCTGTGCTATATTGCTATATTGTACACATATCAATATCACCAATAACCTATCTAATAATTTCTATTTTGCCACCAGCAGCAATTTTAATATTGGAACAGTCTAAATATCTTTCATTTGGGAAAACACTAAAAGTATCAATATATGTCATTTGGTAAGAGACTAAATGGGTTAAAAACTTATGATTCAATATACTTATGTAGAGGAACAATTCCATGTCTATGTAGCAGTACCAATATTTCTAGATGAACTTCACATTTTACACTCGGTCTCTCTGTAAGGCTAGAAAACTTCAAACTGCCTTTCATCATGTAGGCTTGCAGAGTGTTTGAATAAAAAATTGAGGCAAAGGAAGAAGCATTTTCTTCTTTTGCCTCAATATTTTCTGTGCTATATTGTACACATATCAATATCATCAATAACCTTTCTCTATTATTTTCTATTTTGTCACCAGCAGCAACTTTAATATTGGAACAGTCTAAATATCAATGAACAGGAAAACACTCAAAGTATCAATATCCACCATTTGGTAAGAAACTAAATGGTTAAAAACTTACATATCTATATACTGTTGTAGAGGAACAATTTCATGTTTATGTAGCAGTACCAATATTTCTAGATGACATTCACATTTTACACTGAACTTCTCTGTAAAGCTAGAAAACTTCAATCCTCCTTCAGCATTTTCTTCTTTTGACTCAATATTTTCTGTGCTATATTGTACACATATCAATATCATAATCCCTTATCTTTATTAATTTCCATTATGTCACCAGCAGCAATTTTAAGATCAAATCAGTCTAAATAATTATCTTTCATTTTGGGAAAACGCTAAAAGTCCCAAATTTCTGCTGTTTGATAAGAAACTAAATGATTAACTTACGATTCAATATACTGTTGTAGAGGTACAATACCATGTTTGTGTAGCAGTACCAATATTTCTAGATGACTTTCACATTTCACTTCGAGCCTCTCTGTAAGGCTAGAATACTTCAATCCTCCTTTCAGCTTGTGGGATTTCAGAATGTTCATTAATGTTTCAACCTCTTCCTGTATTGAAAGTAATGATATATTTCATTTAATACTTTCCCACACGAGGCCTGATTTTGACATCCCTAATAGAAAAGGTTCAAGAAAACATTGAGACAAAAGAAGAAAATGCTGAACGCCGGCATTTTCTCCTTTTGCCTCAATACTTTCATTGCTATAATGTACATATACATGTATTTCAATGGTACATAATCCATTTTGTCGTTTGCAGCAGATTTCAAAACCAAACAGTCTAAGTTTTTGCTGTTTGAGAAAGGGTTAATTTCAACATTTTTCAGTCATCATCACCATAAAAATCTCTGCAAAAGAGAATTATTCTAAAGTCATATCTATCATGCAGGACATGTGAACAATTGGCAAGAGTGGCTGCAAGGCAAATAATATACTAGTCTTTGTTAGAAGAATATTTGGACCTGGATATCTAAATTCTCTAGACTCAAGGTCCCTCATCCATAATCTTTCCAACATAAATATCATCTAGTGTTAAGGAAGGGCTCTTCAATGCCTTTCCCTAGGAAAAAGCAATACCTAGCAGCATGTCTAGACAAGAGGACCATGATGGTCCTTAATCGCTCACCTGAACTGAGATTCACAAGGTGAGAAATGATTGCACCTTGTCTCATGATATCCAAAAGAACATTCTAATTCTCAATAGTCTTCATCCTTGTGACTTGACATACCTTCTGAACATGTTTCATGAAGATTGGACAAAAATTGTATCATCTACATTGCTAACAAGGATTTTGTCTTTAAGGCCACTTTTCCCACGATATCCAACAGAACATTCCCATTGTCAATAGGTTTCATCCTTGTGACTAGACAAATAATCTGACTAAATTTCATGAATATTGAGCCAAAACTATTGTCTCTATAGCGCTAACAAGGATTTTGTCATTAAGGCCCCTTTTCCCATGGCATCCCATGGAACATTCCTATTTTCCTCAGAGTTCATCATTGTGACTAGACAAACACAAGTTTCTTGAAGATTAGACCAAAATTGTTGTCTCTAGAGTGCTAACAAGGATTTTGTCATTAAGACCCCTTTACTCATGATATTGACTGGAACATTCCAATTTTTTATAGGGTTTATCCTTGTAACTAAAACAAACATTCTTTTTAGTTTAGTTTCATGAAGATTAAACGAAAAATGTTGCTTCTACAGAGTTAAAAAGGATTTTGTCATAAAGGCCCCTTTTCCCATGATATCAAAATGGAAAATTCCGATTGTTGATAAGCTTCATCCTTGTGAATAGACAAATATTTTGATCAAGTTTCACGATTTTTTGTCGTTTGGGAAAGGGTTAAGCCAACATTATGGCCTGTAAATTGCCAACACAGATTTTGTCATTATGGCCCCTTTTCCCGTGGTATCCAATGGAATATTTCCATTTTCTGTAGGGTCCATCTCTGTGACTAGACAAACATTCTGACCAAGTTTTATGAACATTTGGCCAATATTGTAGCCTGTACAATGCTAACAAGAGTTTTGTCTTTCAGGCCCCCTTTTCCCATGATATAAATGAGAAGGTTCCAATTTTCCACAGGATTCACCCCATATAAATCCCAAGAATCAACAACATGGATCCCTATGAAAAAATACTGTTACTGTATCTTGCACAATACATAGCTAAATGTTTTGAGATGAAAAGGTTTTCCAAGTCAAAGATCAAAATGTTAGAGATAGAACTCTTAACCCCTATATAAACCCCAAGAATCAACAACATAGGGCTCTTTCTTCATTGCAAAATGATTAATTTCATAATAATTTAGTAAAGAGCTAAAGAGAATATAAGTTGCAAAATAGAAGCAAGTCTGATTATAAATCCAAAGAAAAGATAACAGAACGCTGATAACAGCTAGATTAAATCCTCATTTGTTTACTTAAGCTGGGGAAAGTCTAGATCATTGATCAGATAAATCCAAGTTTATCAAAATGGACCAAGGGAGGTAACTTGAACACTAAAAGTCTTATGGCTTCACTGACTGGTTATCTTCCTTAGTAAGTCTGATAAGCCCAACCCTGCCACGCCCACATTTTTTGCCTAATCTTAAAATTTGAAAACAAATTTTGAAGTGAGTCACTCAAGGAACATTCCTGCCAAGTTTGGTTCAAATTGACCCAATGGTTGATTTTTAAATAATTTTCTTAGGATTTTTAAGCCCCGCCCTGCCACGCCCACATTTTTTTGAAAATCAAAAATTAACGAACAAGTTTTGAAAAAGGGCATCCAAGGAACATTCCAGCCAAGTTTGGTCAAAATTGGCCAAACGGTTCAGGAGGAGAAGATGTTTGAAGAAATTGTGAACGAACGGACGGACAGACGGACGGACGACGGACGGTGAGCGACCACAATAGCTCACCTTGAGCACTTCGTGCTCAGGTGAGCTAAAAATTACTGCATCATCAATGTTTCATCTCTTCATAACTCATTTTTTTTCTTTTGAAATTGTTTAAAAATCATTCAGTATGAATAAATTAATACATTTATTTTCAACAAAGAAAAAAAGATCAGAATAAAGCTACCATTGACTACCTTTTGTTCTTTAGTGAGTTTATGATCATTTTTACTCTCACATAAGTCAGTCAGTCTTTTCACACATTCCTCCACACTAAAAGGTCCACCAGAATTTCTCGAGGTATCTGGTATAAAGGGAACACAGCTATTGATGCCTGAAATATAAAGGTACAGGACTGTTATGATCCTTAGAATCCTTAATTTCTCACTTGCAAATTGCAATATGAATCTATGACGCTGTGCAGTGTCCTCCCCAGCACAATAAGCTGTATCGGCCCAACTACAGCTTCATCTAAATCATTGTAAGGCTCCTATAGCTTCAAAAGCACCAAACTGAATTTCTTCAAATTGGTCACCAAAATAGAGGAATTTGAGAAATTTCATGTAAAAAACTGATGAATTAAGGCATTTTGTACAATAAAACTGCATAAAAACATTATGGGAAAAAAGAAATTGCTCAATATGAGCAATTTCTTCTTTTCCCATTGTTTTTATTTACAATGAATTATTTGCAGAAACACTGTATTGTATGTAAGTTTCAATGATACTTTAATAATTTGCCACTACAGCTTCAAATAATTCTGGGGAGAACCCTGCTATGAATTAATGCATATTAGTCCCCAGATAAAATGAATTAAATGATGTTTTGTAAACAAACTTTCGACCTATAAAAACATGTTATTATAGCTCTAGATGAATGTCCAAATCATCTCATCAACATTACCACGGTGGGGATTGTGCATGCTGGGATGGATAACGAATACGGACAAAAATAATCTCGAATCTTGTCAAATATTTTGCAATAACTCCTTTATTTCTTTGTCGATTTTCAAAAGGTCTGTTGCATGTACCCCGCCTTGAAAATCTCTTTCCTCGGATAAATGGATTATTTGTGGTATCCTTTTAATTTTTCCAAAAATTGATCCCAACTGACCAGAAAACGAAATGATAACGACTACGGCAAAATAAGCCACGCTTCAGGTAGGAAATTGTGCAATAATTTTCTTATTTTTGTGTCAATTTTCAAGCGGTTTGTTGCATGTAGCCCGCCTTACTGAGCGCTTTCCTCAGGTGTATTACTTATTTGAGAACTCCCCATATTTTCCCAAAAATTGATCCCAACTGACCTGAAAAACGATCAGATTTTTTGTAGTTTTTCTGGTCGCTTGGGATCACTTTTCGCAAAAAGTACTAAAAGGTTTCGTGTAAAGCATACATCGGAGGAAAGAGCTCAGTAAGGCGGGGTACATGCAACAAACCGTTTTTGAATTGACGCAGAAATAAGGAAGTTATTGCAAAATGTCTTACCTGAAGCGAGGCAAATTTGTCCATAGATTTACCCATCCCAGCATGCACAATCCCTACCATGATTACATATTAACAATCCTGATTAACATTGATATCATATCGTTAAGACCAGTATACAATCTTATTAGTAAATGCGTATGGTCTTTATAATTTGGCAGTAGTAATGGCTTGACCACTATACATACCTGCTACCCTGAGATGTGTATTTTCTTTTTTCTCATCATTAGCTGGGTTAAGTGAGACAAGCTACAAAACAAATATACACTATGTATTTTGTTATCAAATTATAGCAACATACATACAGTTAAATCAATCACAGTTCTACACACGTGACAGATTTAAATCATTGATGATTTTCCGAAAAGCAAATATACCAAATCAATATGTTTTTTTATTAGGATCCTGGAGTTCACCAGCCTGTCCAACTATTCAAAGCAATTACGACCCATTTCTCGAGAATTTAAAGCGGCCTCAGTAACAAAAAATATGTGCAGGGTTTTCATTAAGAGACAAGGTGCAAGGATTTCCCCTTCCTATTTGACTGAGTTTAAGTTCAATCCCCCTGCTACTTTTGAAAAGTTTGTACATTGTATTGGCCATAATTGGGTAACCCGGTTGATAGGGAATATGTAGAAATCCCCCAACTACTTTAGCTTCTGGCCCAGGTGACCAAAAAGTTATTGAAAGTCCTGCATCTGACTGTTTAGCATAAAAACCTTTCTTCTTTTTTTTTGCCAAATAAATATGCACTGAGCTACGGCTCATGAGATTTTGGCCTATTTTCATGCATCCCCTCCATTCCATTTCGATGGATTGGGGTTAACAAGAGCTGTCATAGACGGATAATGCTCCCCGAATAAGTGTTTGTCACAAAAAAAAAAACTATCATACATTAAGCCCCCTTTTCACATGACGGATTTTTTGTACACGCATTATTTATAAAATATAGACTAGAACATCTCATTCCTCACATAAGAAGAAAATTTCATTCAATTCTGCCCATTAGATAAAGAGAAATTGGAGAAAAACTAATTTTTATATTAAGGCCCCTTTTTCCATGACGCAGCCTCAAATTAAGAAACAGAAAAAAAAGTCTCTAGGTATTGACCCCACGAGTTCACATGTGAAGTTTCATTGAATTTGGTCCAAGGGTTGCTGAGATCTGGCTGTGGACGGATGGACGGACGGAAGGACAGCATGGCGACTATATGCTCCCCCGAAATTTTTTCGGGGAGCATAAAAATGTGATGGCCTCCCTGTGTTTCTCTTCCAAGACGCGGTGAACAAGTATTTTATGGCAAAAAACACATGAGCTGTACTGTAGATAAAGGATATCTTGTGTAATCCTGTGTAAAATTGACAAGGTAATGAGTGTTTTTGTCATGACACTGATGAGAAGATTTCGTTAACAATTGAAAGCTATGCTAACATCCCAATATAATAGGTCCAAAGCTACCCTACGATTAATCTGAGTCTTCTCTGATGTAAATACGCTCTTTGATATTTTGATTTTTCGCTATTTACATCAGAGAGCGTTGCTCTTTGAAAACAGCGGAAAGTTCGGTAACGTTACAAGTAGTGAAGCTTTGTTTTTTGTGTATCATATCGAATCACTTGGTAAAACACTGTAGGGTATAGATCAATAAATCATTTTTTGTCATACCTGACCAAAAATTTCATTTCAAATCGGCCTGCTGGAAGAGTATAACCTTTGGTTTTGAATGGAAGGTCAAGGTAAACAAAGGCTGCTCAGGTGAGGGTTGTTGCAAAACATTGCCTATAAACCTTTTAGAAATACTTTTTGGTCGTAAATTTTTCAACATGTATGACAATAAATGGTTCATTGATCGATATCATCAGGTGTTTTAACAATAGCGTTTAAGATCGGACGGTGAACGATGCGTAACAATTTGTTGAGAACTTCTTGATTTTTTCAAAGAGCAACGCTCTCTGATCAGGGTAGGGGTTCGATTACAGTCACCTGTAATCGATTATTAATCAATTACATTGGGAAAAACATGTAATTGATTAATAATTGATTACTCTAATTTTCACATGTAATTGAATACATTCGATTACTGTTGCTAAAGTAATAATGATTACAGGATGATTACATTCGATTACTTGCTCATCCTTTCCCAAACATGACCTGATTTTGACATCTTTGATAGACAATGCTTTTGAAAACATTGAGTCAAAAGAAGAAAATGCTGAGAATCACTATTTTCTTCTTAAGCCTCAATATTTTCTCTGCCAAATTGTACATGAACACTACCTTTATAAACATCCATTTTGTATTCTACATCAGCTGCCAAAATGGAACTGTTTAACCTTCTGTCGCTTGGGAAAGGCTAAAAAATCAAAACATGTTTATCACTGCCAAGTCTTTTTAGAAAATAACATGCAATGTTGAATGACAATATTATATACCATGTAA
Organism: Fragum sueziense; assembly: GCA_963680895.1. Classification (NCBI taxonomy): domain Eukaryota; kingdom Metazoa; phylum Mollusca; class Bivalvia; order Cardiida; family Cardiidae; genus Fragum; species Fragum sueziense. The sequence continues at coordinate 52,346,914 of OY804599.1, read as the reverse complement.
AAAAAGTTTAGCAACACTGACTTTGTTATTTGAAAAAATGTATTTTCTGTGATATTTATTTCACAAGCGTTATATATATTTTAGCATATGCATTTACGCAGAACATTCAAAGGTCGCTTTGTGGTAACGTTACATATTGTGTTAGAAACATTGTCTTGACGTAGGTGAGGGGTCAAAATAAAAAGTTACAAAAGAATTCGGTATCGACTGTGCGGCCATTTTCAAGCAAGAACAACCGTGAAAAGTTTTCTAATCCACTTAAAATGTTTGTACACAGTATCAACATTCACTACTTTATCAAGAGATTGAACGTCATTCGCGTCAGTACAATCACGCACACGTCTTCCTTAAATGCACCGTATGTGCTCTATGGGTGACAAATCAGAAAGAAATGGATGATAATGGGAGTCCATCAGTGTTGTATACGCTTAATTTGGCTTAAAACAGTTAGGACTCTATACCAGTCAAGTCTGGTGCGTTCATGGTGTAGCGTCAGGGAAATTACAACGTATGGTCAACGTCTAGTAACCGTTCATCTGTGGAGACGATCACGGATGGTAAGTGTGGATACTCTATATTGAAATTCTTGTGGAAGCCACTCGTAAGTTTTGGTGTTGATAAGGAACATCTTTGTCGTGACGTAACGAAATTATGACGGTTATTTTCTTGTGGCCTTTTTCTACGACGTCTTTGACCGTGACCATCTCAAACCACACAAATTGGCTCACATAGCATCCTCAAATTGTTACTTATGCTTTGAGATGCGCAAAATTCAAAAAGGCACCTTATTCGCCGGTTCTGCCACGTAGAAACACATTAGCGATATAACGGCCTTCTAACGTAAGTCCATGGCGTAGTCCCACAGCGTTGCAGAAAATTCTTTTTGGTGGCCTTTTTTATGCTGGGCAAAGACAATTACGTTCACACTTAAATGTTTTCTAGAACTATGCTCCATACACATGAATATCATGGCAGACATGAAAACCGGAAATGCGCACCTGGAGTGCGAGACGCACGCGATTGCGGTATAAAATTCATCTGTTTGTGTTCTCTAGCTATAATCTATTGTGTAAATGTTTGATTTTATGTTAAAACAAAACTATTTTGGTTACTACAGATATTTACATTTTGTTGCAAAACTTTTTTTATTATGTATACAATGTTGTAAAAGGATAGTTTTATTGCAAAACTTTATTTATGGTTTGAATAGTGCATGAATATTACGGTCCCATAAAAACTATACAGTTTATAAAACATATAATATTATTTAAATATTTAAAACTATTCTCAAATAGTGACACACTTTGATAACCTCTGTAGATATGGCGGGTTAAGAAAGCTTTAACAGAAAATGGCCATAATCAGCACTTTCTCCTGGTTATTTCGGTAACATCCCAATTGGTCTATTCCCATTTCGTCTACTGTTATTTAAGAGCATTGAGTCCCAATTCGTCTACTGTCCCAACTTGTCTACTTTCATGTCAAATCATCAATAAACAACATTATTTTTGTTTTAAGATAAGAAATTAAGTCAATATATTCACAAATATAACAAAAATGCAAACAATTTAATATAAATAATAAAATATCATATAGATATACAAAGTATAGAAAAGTAGACGAAATGGGACTTTTGTCAAAAATAGTAGACGAATTGGGAGTAGACCAAATGGGATTAAACCGTTATTTCTATGTGAAACAGGATCAATTTTGCTGTCTACAAATTTCCTTTTGTTTTAGAAAAAAATGTTGTTTGGGAAAGGGTTTATTCTACAATTAATATTGCATCTTATCATAAATAGTTTCTGGAAAGTTGAGAGACTGTACTGGTCAAAGTGGTCAAAGTCTACTCATTAGGAAAGGAGTCAGGAACTTCAAAATAGCCCAAAAAGGACATAGCTCTTGTCACAATGTCAGATCCCAAGAACATTTGCATCCAGAATAATACCTGAACCTTCATATTAACTTCATCAAATCTCTCAAAGTTGTCAAATTGTATAATACTAAAATTAGCCTGGGGAAATAAACACCTTTTGTTTAGGTTTCACACTATAGCAATCACTATTGTTCTTCATGTAAAAAGGTGTGAAGTACATGTTGTTGTTTTTTTTTCAACCCAAACAACAGTATAAATAAACCATGACCTCTGGACAGATGAGTCAAATTGAACAGGTAAACCAGGTATGTAAACGTCGTGGTTTTAAGAAGGCGTTTACCGTTAGATGTAATCACAACACCCCTCTCACGTAGGACAGTCAATAGTTAAAAGTACATTTGAGTCTCAATGTTGATGGTACCACTATAGTCATTTTAATTCTCTCCCAAATGATGCACTTCTATGTATGCACTTTCTTCTTTTCTCTAAATGTTTCCAAAACAATTCCTATCAGGTACGGTATGTCGAAACCTGATCTTGTTTGGGAAAGGATCTGTAATACAAACTTTTTTTACTTATCATAAGCAGTCCAAAATTGGGACTTTATTATGTTTTACAGATTAATTGCAATTATAAAGAGTTTTTACTTTTGTCTTAACTTAAAATGATGTCATGTATTTTCAATACATAAATAATGATATTTCTGAAATTCATGTGGGGTACTTCCTACCATTTGTATGTTCCCTGAAAACAATTTTATATCTTAATTTGATTCATATTTTTTCTGCAAGTAATCGAAAATGTAATTGATAATTACATCAATTTTAAGCCTGTAATCAAAACTCACTTCGATTACAGATTACTGTCGATTACTTGAGAAAATGTAATTGATTACAATTGATTACGATTACAGATTACGATTACCCCAACCCAGTCTCTGATGTAAATAGCGAAAAATCAAAATATCAAAGAGCGTATTTACATCAGAGAAGACTCGGATTACCCTACGATCTGCGTTCGCATTTGTCATAATGAAACATGAAAATCGCTAAAAATCACTGTGACACAGACAGGTACACTACACAACGGGCATAGTATGGTCTAGGAAGTGGCTAGAGATACGGGCCCGTATCTCTAGCCCATGGGGGCTGGAGATACGGGCCCGTATCCCTAGCAAAACCCCCTTGTTTTTGCTAGAGATACGGGCCCGTATCTCTAGCGAAACCATGGGGTTTTTGCTAGGGATACGGCTCAAATGACTTCCGGTCTAACATAACCTATTGTGTCATTTATGGAAAATCGATATTGATCCATTCCCAACCTGCGAAATTTACACTATTCATTTTGATAAGTTCCAGGAGACAAATAAAGAATTATATATGTCTCAACCAGACAATACGGGCGATATTGCAGGGGAAATATCGAGGGAATAGAGAAATTGCTGAAATTGTTTCTTCTTGTTTGATAAAGGGTTAAAATAGAAACCTTTTCGTTTTATATCATCGGTTTATTCCCAGAACGTCGAGTCGCAACTTTTATAAAATGTTTGAAAAAGGGTTACCCACAGGGGAACAATTTTGAGAGGTCACATTTATGAGGAATATCATTGAATGAAAATAGGAGAAAACTTAATTACTTTGCATTGTAACATATTTTTTATTCGTGGTATAATATTTGTTGTAAAATGTAGGCCTATACATAAGTATAATAACTAGGCCTATTTATGTACGTTTTTAACTTATTACAAGACGGTAAATTTTTAGACGAGTACAATTCTATCTTTCTGGACAGAAAACGTCGTGAGAAATCAAGGTTTCGGAACTGTTATGGCTGTATCTTTCTAATGATTTAGCTGCACTACAAATATGCCTGATAGTGTTTAATATCATGTACAGTATCAATTTATATGTATGGCAAAACTCAAATTGATATATTATGATGTAAATGGTAAATACTCAGCAAAAGTTTCTGACTTGAAAATAATGCATCATCTCCTCTTTTGATCTTAGTGGATTATCTGCCATTGACTCATGAAAAAATCAGTTTTTCACAAAATTTGTATGGTAAACAAATTATTTCATTGTATGCAGGGATTTTGTTACCTGCGAGTCCTGAGTCCCTGACTCACATTCTTTTCTCAGGACTCATTGATAAATTATTTAGTGAGTCCCAGGATGCTAACATTTTCCATGTGTAATCAATGTTGTCTTATAAAGACTTTAATGTTTCAATTTTGGACTCATTGTTTTGGGAACCAGTGGGTCCCAGGACTCTTCCGAATAAATTTGTAACAAAATCACTGGTATGTTATTGAGTGAAAAAATAATTGGCAACTTTCTGCCATTTAAAAATTTCGAAAATTTGCATAATTTTGAAAATATTGACAAAAAAAAGTTATTTTCTCATTGACTGCAATGCAAACTTTAAAACCAGTTATCTACCCTTGGATTTGCAAATTCAAACAAGAGTGCCATGGTCACAATATACGCCGCCACTTATAAAACTTGAGACAAAAAAATGACATTGACAAGGATTTATAAATATTCACACAAAAACCTGTAAAAAGTTGTGTTTATAAAAAGGTTTTTATAAATATCCAGTCAAAAACCTGGAAGGAATTGCGTTCATGAGGCTGAAATATCATTAAGCCCCAGAGAGTAAGGTTGAAGGGGGCATAACTCAGGCAAAAATCAATGTACCATAAAATACTTACTTCATGCACATCTACCAATTTAGGTTATAACATCCACCAAGTTTCATTAGGATCCAGTCAGAATCTTAGAAGAAGTTGTGTTGACAAGGCTGCAATTTCAATCAGCCCCAGAGACTAAGTTTTAAGGGGGCATAACTCTGGCAAAAATCAATGAACCATAAAATCCTTCCTTCATGCACATCTACCAATTGAGGTGATAATGTTGACCAAGTTTCATTAAGATCTAGCCAGAAACATAGGAGTTGCGTTGACAAGGCTGCAATTTCAATAAGCCCCAGAGACTAAGTTTTTAAGGGGCATAACTCAGACAAAAATCAACGAACCATAAAATCCTTCATGCACATCTACCAATTGAGGTAATAACATTGACCAAGTTTCATTAAGATCCAGCTAGAAACTTAGGAGGAGTTGCGTTGACAAGGCTGCAACTTCAATAAGCCCCAGAGACTAAGTTTTTAAGGGGCATAACTCAGACAAAAATCAACGAACCATAAAATCCTTCCTTCATGCACATCTACCAATTGAGGTGATAACATTGACCAAGTTTCAAGAAGATCCAGCCAGAAACTTAGGAGGAGTTGCGTTGACAAGAAAAGTGGACGGACGGATGGACGGACGGACAGACGGAGAAGATGACGCCAATATACGTCCGCCTCCGGCGGCGTATAAAAAGTAAGACGGTAAAATACTTTTATTTATCAATGTGTACAACATATCTAATTTTCAAAGAGATCTATAAGCTAGAAGTGTGTGTACCAAATATTGACATTACAGTTCCGGAACCACAAGCAGTGTCTTCAATCTTCACATTGTTTTCCAAACCTTTTATGTCATTGGGCGTCAAAAAGCGTCTGTTTGACAACATTTGGGTATTGATATCTTATATTTTTCAAACACCTGATGACAACAAGGTGATAACTGTTTGCAGCTTCATCAGTGGCAATCGTTTCACGCGTACGCCGTGTGCATAACCATTTTGTTTGATTATATTGTTCTTGTTTGACAAGAAACTTTAAAGGCGAATAGTCTACATAGTTGTAGATCTATGCAGTTACACTTTTTTTGCATTAAAATCAAAATGATATTATTCTTAGATGATATTATTGTTGCAGTTCAACAATGCGATGACCTATTGATTCAATGTGTTCTTTTCTACAAACAAAAATAAATATACATGTACAATGTATTCTAAATTATACAGGGCCAAAGGAAGCGATTTCATATGGGAAAGGGGGCTTAAGCCCCTCTCCAGACCAGTGTCTGAATATTGGAGGGGATTTATTAGATTTTCCCAATTTTCTTCAGTATGAAATAAAGACATGAAAATAATATCTAAACAAACAAAAGGGTTAATACACATGACAGGGTTGGGGTAATCGTAATCTATAATCGTAATCGATTGTAATCAATTACATTTTCTCAAGTAATCGACAGTAATCTGTAATCGAAGGGAGTTTCGATTACATGTAATCGTAATTTAATCGATTACAGACTTAAAAATTGATGTAATCATCGATTACATTTTCGATTACTTTCGATTATTTTCAGAAAAATTATGGATCAAATTAAGAAATAAAAATTGTTTTCAAGGAAAATAGAAATGTTAGGAAGTACCCCACATGAATTTCAGAAAAATCAATACCTGTCTATTGAAAATACATGTACATTAATTTAAGTTAAGACAAAAGTAAAAAAAACTCTTTATAAATTGCAATTAGTCTGTAAAACATGATAAAGTCTCAATTTTTGACTGCTAATGATAAGTAAAATAAAAATGTATTAGAGATCCTTTCCCAAGCAAGATCAGGTTTCGACATACCTGATAGGAATTGTTTTGGAAACATTCAGAGAAAAGAAGAAAGTGCATACATAGAAGTGCATCATTTAGGAGAGAATCAAAATGACTACTGTTGTTTGGGTTGAAAAAACATGTACTTCACACCTTTTTACATGAAGAACAATAGTGATTGCTATAGTGTGAAACCTAAACAAAAGATGTTTATTTCCCCAGGCTAATTTTAGTATTATACAATTTAACAACTTTGAGAGATTTGATGAAGTTAATATGAAGGTTCAGGTATTATTCTGGATGCAAATGTTCTTGGGATCTAACATTGTGACAAGAGCCATGTCCTTCATGGGCTATTCTGAAGTTCATGACTCCTTTCCTATTGAGGAGACTTTGACCACAGTCTCTCAACTTTCCAGAAACTATTTATGATAAGATGCAATATTAATTATAGAATAAACCCTTTCCCAAACAACATTTTTTTTCTAAAAATAAAGGAAATTTGCAGACAGCAAAATTGATCCTGTTTCACATAGAAATAACCAGGAGAAATGGCTGATTATGGCCATTTTCTGTTAAGGCTTTCTTAACCCGCCATATCTACAGAGTTTATCAAAGTGTGTCACTATTTGAGAATAGTTTTAAATATTTAAATAATATCATATGTTTTATAAACTGTATAGTTTTTATAGGACCGTAATATTCATGCACTATTTGAACCATAAATAAAGTTTTGCAAGAAAACTATTCTTTTACAACATCGTATAATATTGTCATTCAACATTGCATTTTATTTTCTGAAAAGATTTGGCAGTGCTAAACATGTTTTGATTTTTTTCCTTTCCAAAGTGACAGCAGGTTAAACAGTTCCATTTTGGCAGCTGAAGCAGATTACAAAATGGATGTTTATAAAGATAGTGTTCATGTACAATATGGCAGAGGAAATATTGAGGCTTAAGTAGAAAATAGTGATTCTCAGCATTAATTGATTTTCTTCTTTTGGCTCAATGTTTTGACTCAATGTTTTCAAAAGCATTGTCTATTACAGATGTCAAAATCAGGCCATGTTTGGGAAAGGATAAGCAAGTAATCGAATGTAATCATCCTGTAATCATGATTACTTTAGCAAAAGTAATGGAAAGTATTCAATTACATGTGAAAATTAGAGTAATCAATTATTAATCAATTACATGTTTTTCCCAATGTAATTGATTAATAATCGATTACAGGTGACTGTAATCGAACCCCCACCCTGACACATGACACACTTGTCAAACCATTGCCACTGATTAAGTTGCAAATAGTAAGCACCTTGTTGTCACATCGATACATTATTTGTCTTCTGGAACTAATTTAGAAAAATGACCAGTCTAAATTTCGCTGTTTGGAAAAGGATCAATATCGATTTTCCATAAATGACACGATAGGTTATGTTAGACCGGAAGTCGTTTGACCCGTATCCCTAGCAAAACCCCCGTGGTTTCGCTAGAGATACGGGCCCGTATCTCTAGCAAAAACAAGGGGGTTTTGCTAGGAATACGGGCCCGTATCTCCAGCCCCCATGGGCTAGAGATACAGGCCCGTATCCCTAGCCACTTCCTATGGTCTAACGGAGCTAAAACAATGTTCATTGGATTAGCGGTTCGATTTGTCTTGGTGACGAATCTAACAAGCCATTGTACGGCAACTTGGTCATTTATTCTAGCACATCAGATTCTTTTCTTAATACATTCACCCTCAATACATTACTTCATCAAATATTTCTTTGTCCTTTCTGTTGTACTCGAGGAGACGAAAAACAGTATTTTTCAACAAAAGTTCACTTTCGATTGACATGTCGAAACTCCCGCAAAAATTTGGGTTATGCCTTTGTGTCAGTGGATTCGTGCACAAACTCTCAATTTCAACGTTCTCGTGCACACACCATAGAAACGAAATGAAAACGATCCGAAACGATACGGCAAAAAGATGATACATCTCTGCCGTTTCCTATGCTCCTTGAATATTTTTTCTTGGGAGCATAAATAGCCACACTGCCCTTCCGTTCGTTCGTCCGTCCGTCCGTCCGTCCGTACACAACCAGATATCAGCAACCCTCGGACCAAATTCGATAAAACTTCACTTGTGAACTCCCGTGGATAATCCATGTAGACCCTGCTCTCCGTTTATTAATTTGAGGCTTTGTCACGGAATAAGGGGCCTTAGTGTAGAATTATTTTTCTCTCATTTCTCTTCATCTAATGGGCAGAATTTAATGAAATTTTGTAGTATATGGATATATGAGATATTCTATCCTATATTCTATAAATAATGTACGTGTGTACTAAAAACCTGTCATGGGAAAAAGGGGTTTAATGAATATAGTATTTTTATGACAAACACTTATTCGGGGAGTATAGGTCTGATCCGTCTATGACGGCTCTTGTTTGTGCGTGTTTTTCCTTCAAAATAGTACATGTTAAATGGACATGATGATACACGAGACCATTGACACGATTTTTGCTGGGGATGACGATGTACGTAGAATGTGTCTGATTTTGTGAATATAACTTTGTGCATGAGGACGTTGACACATTGTTTTACTTGTGTTGTATGAAAATGTGTCTGATCATGTATGCATACCTTTATGAAGGATGTGCATGAGAACGTTGACACGTTTTTTACTGGTGATGCATGTAAGATGTGTCTTGTTCATGCTTCTATGCCTTTATTAAGAATGTTAACGAGGACGTTGGTTATAAATTGGAAATGAATGTAAGATGTGTTTGGTTATGTTGCTGGACCTTTAATTAAGGATGTGCACGAAAACGTTGACACTTATATACTGGTAATATATGTAAGACAAGCCTGGTTGTGTTGCTGGACGTTTGTTAGGGACGTGCACGAGAACGTTGACACGTTTTATATTGGTATCTTATGTAAGATGTGTCTGGTTGTGTTGCTGGACCTTTATTAGGTATGTGCACGAGAACGTTGACACGTTTTATATTTGTAACTTATGTAAGATGTGTCTGGTTGTGTTACTGGACCTTTATTAACTATGTGCACGAGAACGTTGACACGATTTATATTGGTAATGTATGTAAGATGTGTCTGGTTGTGTTGCTGGACCTTTATTAGGTATGTGCACGAGAACGTTGACACGTTTTATGTTGGTAACTTATGTAAGATGTGTTTGGTTGTGTTGCTGGACCTTTATTAAGGATGTGCACGAAAACGTTGACACTTATATACTGGTTATATATGTAAGACAAGCCTGGTTGTGTTGCTGGACGTTTGTTAGGGACGTGCACGAGAACGTTGACACGTTTTATATTGGTATCTTATGTAAGATGTGTCTGGTTGTGTTGCTGGACCTTTATTAGGTATGTGCACGAGAACGTTGACACGTTTTATGTTGGTATCTTATGTAAGATGTGTCTGGTTGTATTGCTGGGCCTTTAATAGGGATGTGTACGAGAACGTTGACACGATTTATAGTTGTGATGTATGTAAGATGTGTCTGGTTGTGTTGCTGGATCTTTATTAGGGATGTGTACGAGAACGTTGAGACGATTTATACTGGTGCTGTATGTATGATGTGCCTGGTTGTGTTGCTGGACCTTTATTAGGTATGTGTACGAGAACGTTGACACGTTTTATATTGGTAACTTATGTAAGATGTGTCTGGTTGTGTTACTGGACCTTTAATAACTATGTGCACGAGAACGTTGACACGATTTATATTGGTAATGCATGTAAGATGTGTCTGGTTGTATTGCTGGACCTTTATTAACTATGTGCTCGAGAAGGTTGACATGATTTATATTGGTAATGTATGTAAGATGTGTCTGGTTGTGTTGCTGGACCTTTATTAACTATGTGCACGAGAACATTGACGCGATTTATATTGGCAATGTATGTAAGATGTGTCTGGTTGTGTTGCTGGACCTTTATTAGGTATGTGCAAGAGAACGTTGACACGTTATATATTTGTAACTTATGTAAGATGTGTCTGGTTGTGTTACTGGACCTTTATTAACTATGTGCACGAGAACGTTGACACGATTTATATTTGTAACTTATGTAAGATGTGTCTGGTTGTGTTACTGGACCTTTATTAACTATGTGCAAGAGAACGTTGACACGTTTTATATTTGTAACTTATGTAAGATGTGGCTGGTTGTGTTACTGGACCTTTATTAACTATGTGCACGAGAACGTTGACACGATTTATATTGGTATCTTATGTAAGATGTGTATGGTTGTATTGCTGGACCTTTATTAGGTATGTGCAAGAGAACGTTGACACGTTTTATATTTGTAACTTATGTAAGATGTAACTGGTTGTGTTTCTATTACCTTTATTAGGTATGTGCACGAGAACGTTGACACGTTTTATATTGGAAACTTATGTAAGATGTGTCTGATTGTGTTGCTGGACCTTTATTAACTATGTGCACGAGAACGTTGACATGATTTTTATTGGTAATGTATGTAAGATGTGTCTGGTTGTGTTGCTGGGCCTTTATTAGGGGTGCACGAGAAAGTTGACACGATTTATATTGGTTATTTATGTAAGATTTGTCTGGTTGTTTTGCTGGACCTTTATTAGGTATGTGAACGAGAACGTTGACACGTTTTATACTTGTGATGTATGTAAGATGTGTGTGATTTTTTACTGGACCTTATATGGGAAGTGCACGAAAACGTTTACACGATCGATACTGGTAATGTATGTAAGATATGCCTGGTTGTGTTGCTGGACCTTTATCAAGGATTTGCACGAGAACGTTGATACGATTTATATTGGTTATTTATGTAAGATACGTCTGGTTGTGTTGCTAGACCTTTATTAGGTATTTGCACGAGAACGTTGACACGTTTTATACTGATGTTATATGTAAAATGTGTGTGATTGTGTTGCTGGACATTTATTATGGGGCGTGCACGATAACGTTGACACGATTTATACTGTTAATGTATGGAAGATATGTCTGGTTATGTTGCTGGGCCATTATTAAGGATGTGCACAAGAACGTCGACACTTTTTATACTGGTGTTATATGTAAAATGTGTGTGATTGTGTTGCTGATCCTTTATTATGGGGCGTGCACGATAACGTTGACACGATTTATACTGTTAATGTATGGAAGATATGTCTGGTTATGTTGCTGGGCCATTATTAAGGATGTGCACGAGAACGTTGACACGTTTCATATTGGTTATTTATGTAAGTTATGTCTGGTTGTTTTGTTGGACCTTTATTAACTATGTGCACGAGAACGTTGACACGATTTCAATTGGTTATTTATGTTAGATATGTTGGGTTGTGTTGCTGGGTCTTTATTAGGTATGTGAACGAGAACGTTGACACGTCTTATATTGGTAACGCATGTAAGATGTGTGTGATTGTGTTGCTGGACCGTTATTAGGGATGTGCATGAGAACGTTGACACGATTTATATTGATTATCTATGTATGATGTAACTGGTTGTATTGCTGGACCTTTATTAACTATGTACACCAGAACGTTGGCATGTTTTATACTGGTGATGTATGTAAGATATGCATTTGATTGTGTTACTACACCTTTATTAGGGGCGTGCACGAGAACGTTGACGGGTTTTATATTGGTAATGCATGTAAGATGTGTCTGGTTGTGGAGTTTAATAAGGATATGCACGAGACCGTTGACACGATTTATATTGGTGATGTTGGTAAGATGTGGTTGGTTATGTTGCTTTACCTTTTTTCTTGATGTGCACGAGAACGTTGACTCGTTTAATTCTGGTGATGTATGTAAGAAATGTCTGGTTTTGTTTATATACTTTTTTGAAAGATTTGTACAAGATTTATATATTCATTTTAAGGTTTACACTAGATTTTATCACGGCCGTTAAACTCTCATCTGAAGTGCATTTGCACTTCGCTCTAAATCAGTTGCGCCACTTCCGCTACTACAGTTGCGACCGTATTTTTGGAAATTTGAAGGTATGTAGTTGAACTTTCTTATCATTTTCGAACTATTAAGACAATATTTCAAAAAAAGCTCAATGCTATGTCATGTACAACTAAATTACGAATTCCCCGGTATAAATACTTTGTCTGTAGGGTTCAAATTCGCAGAGATTTCTTTGACAAAAGTCTAAAAATTCTCGCTCCAAAAATGGCGTCATTCACTGTCAATCCTATTTTTCATCATTCTACTCCTCTACACGAGTTTTCATGACACATAGGTACCATAGTCGCAACGAATGTGACCATATGTGTGATATGTGTGATTTTAGACGCATGATTTACCTCAGAAAAGAAGTTATGTCCATTTTTATAGCTGCACTTCATTTGCGACACATGCACTGCAGTTGCATTCAGGGATTTTGTTACCTGCGAGTCCCGAGTCCCTGACTCATATTTTTTTCTCAGGACTCATTGAAAAATATTGAGTGAGTCCCAGAATGCTAACATTTTCAATGTGTAATCGATGTTGTCTTACAAAGACTCTGATGTTTCAATATTGGACTCATTGTTTTGGGAACCAGTGAGTCCCAGGACTCTTCCGCATAAATTTGTAACAAAATCACTGTGCATTATGTAATTATAAGGAATTCGGAGAATCATCCATCTATTCAAAGATTTCGACTAATTCTTAAAAGTTCCAGTCTAAAGTTAGAATTTCCAGTATATATTTTTGCACATGCGCAGTAAAAATTGAAGGCAAAGTAAATTATGACAAAAACACGTACCATATTTAATCCCTCAAATAATGTTATTTATAGAATCAGTCGGGATGACGTCATAGCCTCACTTTCATTTTTTCACCGAGGGTACAACCTCGGTCTTTATCGTTACGGGATACCAAATTTGAGGCAGATTATTTCAAAAATCCATCGTTAAAATTCATAAACAAAACTCTTTCTTTAAAGAATGTGATTTAAACTTTCTAACTACCAACGCATTTTTAATAATCAGGCGTAGTCGTCGAGATATTAATGCTGAAAGTTGGTTATGCTTCAACGAAAAAGACCGAAGCTTTCACCTCCACCGAATGAGTGCAGGTCCGCTGCCGACGTTTTTGATTGGCTGAAAGAATTGTGCCGACCGGGTCAATCGTCTTGTTCAGGCAAAAAGGTAGCGTATTATGGTGTATTGTACTTTTAACGAACGATGTATAAGCCTGTCGGAATGCTAAACTTTAGCCTAAAGCTAATAAGTTGCCGGGAAACAGTAAAAGGTTGAATACGAAAGTGAAAGTAGACTAAACGGGTGCCACTTTGAACAGCTCTAGTCCTATATTTATAAGCCCTGACTTACGTTTTTTTAACATTTTGATTTTATCGCGTATGTCATACACCAGTCTAGGGAACAAATGGACTTCTCCAGAAATAATCCCCAGGGGTGTGGAAATATGGAATTTTTCCACTTGTCCTCGGACAAGTTGAACTCAAATTTCTACTTGTCCGAAGGCAAAGTTTACTTGTCCTGAAAAAACAACAACATCTAGACAGGAAAATAATATTTAAACTTTATTTTAACTCTATTTTCAGTTAACATATAAAACTGAATGAACACAATTCAACCACATGTTTACCTTTTGAAATTAAAATGTGATTTGATTGAAATGGATTTTTTCAGACGGATCATGAGCAAAAATAAGATTAAAATTTCGTTTTTATCACATTTTGATCCCCTTGACATGCACTTGCACACGGACAAGCTCACTTGAAAAAAGCCCTTGCCCGTCCACCACAAAACCCAGGTCGGGCAAGTCGGGCATGTGAATTCCGCACCCCTGCTCCCCAATACATCATAGAGGTTACCTGGCTCACAAACGAGCTGTATGACTGACTTGTACCGGAAACTGACTGTACACGATAAAATCAAAATGTTAAAAAAACGTATGTTAAGGCTTATAAATAGGACTACTTCAGCTCTACTACACTCTACAGTTGCGACCATATTTTTGAACATCATCATAAGTCTAAAGACTAAAGCATGTATTTGATAGATATTGAACGCTGAAGATTTTCTTCGCAACATTATGATTGTCAGATCTCTTGGTTGGGTTAGTCTTTCTATTATTTAATGTCAACACTCTCAATTATTGATCATTACAACATGCAAGTTTATACCCTTAACCTATATTTCCGTTCATCTTAACCCATCACCACCCATTGACTTTTTTTGACTCCCTAGAATATAAACGCAATTTCTTCATTTTCCACAATGTTTTCTACCCAAAAAGACAAAATATTTAAATTGGACCTTCAGAAAAATAAGAAAAGAAAAGCAAATTTCATTAGAAACATTGTTTTTCCGTTTTTTTTTCATTCAAATTGCCTGTTTTTATGGCCCCCGATAGGGAGGCATCATAAATTTGACTTGTCCGTCCGTTGGTCCATCAGTCTGTCTGTCCGTCATTCCATTCAAAAATTTAACATTTGCCATAACTTCCTTATTATTTGGGTATGTTCAAAAATAATGAAGCAAGAAATAATTTTTTTGATGAATTTTAGATGCTAAAATAGGACAAAATCTTTGTTTGCATCATGAAAGAAAATGGTTCAAATTTGATAAATTACTAGGGCCGTGATGATAAGTGCAAACATAAATTCACAAATAAGGCTTTGCTTTAAACTTTTAGTTAAATTTTGTGAAAAAAATGACAGTATTTGGTACCTCATTGGAACCAAATAAATCATTCAATCAGTGTTTTTTTACTATTTCAAATAAAAAATAGGTAATATTCAAAGCTTCCAATGCCAAAAAACATTGCGTAGCTATAAACAAAATTGAAAAATTAAGATTTTTAACTTTTTTTACCTACTTTTTAGCTCACCTGAGCACGAAGTGCTCATGGGGAGCTATTGTGGTCACTCACCGTCCGTCGTCCGTCCGTCCGTCCGTCCGTCTGTTCGTTCACATTTCTTTAAACATCTTCTCCTCCTAAACCATTCGTTAGATTTTGACCAAACTTGGCAGGAATGTTCCTTGGGTGACCCTTCTCAAAACTTGTTCGCGGATTTTTGATTCGTCAAAAAATGTGGGCGTGGCAGGGCGTGCCGGCGTGGCTTATCAGACTTAGAGAAATCCTAAGAAAATTCTTTAAAAATCAACCATGGGGCCAATTTGAAGCTAACTTGGCAGAAATGTTCCTTGGGTGACCCATTTCAAAACTTGTTTGTAAGTTTTTGATTCGTCAAAAAATGTGGGCGTGGCTTATCTGACTTAGGGAAATCCTAAGAAAATTCTTTAAAAATCAACCATTGGGCCAATTTGAAGCTAACTTGGCAGAAATGTTCCTGGGGTGACCCTTTTTAAAACTTGATTGCAAATTTTTGATTCGTCAAAAAATGATGGCGTGGCAGGGCGTGGCTTATCAGACTTAGAGAAATCCTAAAAAAATTCTTTAAAAATCAACCATTGGGTCAATTTGAACCAAACTTGGCAGAAATGTTCCTTGGGTGACCCTTTTCAAAACTGGTTCACAAATTTTTGATTCGTCAAAAAATGTGGGCGTGGCAGGGCGTGGCTTATCAGACTTAGAGAAATCCTAAGAAAATTCTTTAAAAATCAACCATTGGCCCAATTTGAACCAAACTTGGCAGAAATGTTCCTTGGGTGACACTCTTCAAAATTTGTTGGTGAATTTTTTATTTGTCAGGAAAAGTGGGCGTGGCAGGGCGTGACTTATTGGACTTAGGGAAATTCTAAGAAAATTCCTTAAAAATCAACCGTTGGCCCAATTTGAACCAAACTTGGCATTAATGTTCCCTGGGTGACTCTTTTCAAAACTTGTTCGCAAATTTTTGATTCGTCAGAAAAAGTGGGCGTGGCAGGACATGGCTTCTCGGACTTAGAGAAATCCTAAGAAAATTCCTCAAAAATCGACCGTTGGCCCAATTTGAACCAAACGTTACAGAAATATTCTTTGGGTGACTCTTTGTAAAATTTGTTTGCGGATTTTGATTTGTCAGATAAAGCGGGCGTGGCAGGGCTTGGCTTATCGAAGTTAAAGACACCCTAAGAAAATTCTTTAGAAAACACATTGGGCCAATTTGAACGAAACTTAGCAAGAATTGTCGTCTAAAAATGTGGGTGTGGAAGGGCAGGGTTATCAGACTTAGAGAAATCATAAGAAAACTCTTTAAAAATCAAGCATTGGGCCAATTTGAACCAAACTTGGCAACAATGTTCCTTGAGTGACCCTTTTCAAAATTTGTTCACAAATTTTTGATTTGTAAAAAAAAGTGGGCGTGTCACAAACTTCTTTCAGGTGAGCGATATAGGGCCATTCTGGCCCTCTTGTTTTAAATGTGTACCTATAAAAGTTTTGTTTATGTTTGTCTGGAGTGGAGAAGGATTAAAAAACTCAATGTTTACTAGAATTTATGATATTCCTAAAAGAAAGACTAAGTTTCGTCAATGTATGTCAAAAGTTGCTTCAGATATTGCTTGTTAAAAATGGTGCATAATGTGGATATATTTCGTACACTTGGGACAATTGATCAAGATAAGAACAATGACACATACACAAGCAACTATAACACACAAAATTAATATTATTTATACTTTGCATTATACTTGGCATTAAAAAGCCATGTTCCCATTTTCAAATTATGGCACTAGCACTTGTTCTAGGAAATCTTATAATTCATAACAAGAGCATCATATTTTTTGAAATTTCAAAAATGTATTCATCTTTCACTAAAGCTGAAAACAGCAAATAAGTGTAAATTTTAAAGTATTTACTCATCTTTATCCTTACAATGCTGAAACAATTAAACATGAGGAAATCTTAAAGTATTTTTTCAGAATAATAAACCATGTTTGTACACTTGGGACATTTATGTATGGAAAGGCATAAAACACCCAATTTACAAATAAACATTTTATCCTTTTGTGATTAAAAAATATCTCTAAAAATAATACTGATAGACTCACATATACATGGAAATGATGGAATAGTGCTTTTTAATTCACTTTTGAAACATCAGGATGTTTGAATCATATCATACGAATATCGACAAAAAGAAATTTACAGATCATTCATGAAATAATTGCCTGACTGACTAATGAGCACCTTTGCTTAAAATCTGCTCCTTACTAAATAGCACTAACTGTACTATCCCTCTTTTCTTTTTTTCTGACCCTTCTAAACCTCTTCCCTTGCTGTGCAGCCTAGATTGTGTTTTCTCTCTCAAATATCACATGACCAAGACTAAATTTCACATTTTTTCACAACCCCCTTTTTCTTTGACGTCACCTAAAACTCTTTTGTCCCTGAATAAGATATTCAATCAGCATCCATCAATAGATTTGAGTTTAAGCTATTTAACAGGAACTTGCATACAGTTCTTAAAGTAGATGTCAATGTTCACAACAAATGAGGTACATCTCTGACTTGATTCCTCTGAGCTTGATTCTTTTCCCTTGAAAAGTTCTGATTGTTTGACAATCACAACAATGACTGTCATGGACTTGCAGTTACATGTACTATAATGTTTGTCAAATTGATCATGGAATGATATGTTAACTTGCTAAGACCCCTTTGGAGTGTAGAGCGGTACACATATCTTTTATATTTTGCTTTTAAACATAGATTGTTTTAATAATTAGTTAGAACTGCTCATGTCAGACTATTCTTACAAGTATCCACAATCTGCTAAAACAAAAATATTGTTATTATTTTCTGACTGAAAATTTCATTTTTCCAACTAAATAAATTCCACTTATACTTACATAGTTTTTTTTAATGTGAATAGGGTTTGAAAACATCTACATATTTCATTCTAAACAAAGATTGTGGTTCTATAAAACCAAACTGTAATAGCAGCTCTTAAATGTAATTTTTTTCTTAAATAATGATAATATCAATTGTTTTCACAGAAACTTGCAATTTTGGAGCTAAAAAAGAAAATGCAATGACAAGATTTTGTAATGATGCCGAATACTGATGTTTTTGTCCCAAGTGTACAACAGTTAATAACCTTTATCAGTATCATATAAATGCAAAATAGTTATATATTCCGTTGTAAAATTGATATAATTTGAGGGAGAGAATGTTGTTTTCTTTTATGGACACATTTTTTAGTCAAATATCGTTAATTTAAGATACTTCTTATTTATTTTACCTCTTACCTGAAATATCAGTAAAAGATGTTTCGGCAATACAAATTATCAAGCAACCAGAAATGACAAATTCACTGTTTGATGTGTTATTTTGTTCATTTCTGTAAATTAGTTGAAAAATGTGTGCCTGAAGCTAATGTATTAAGAAATTAGAAGCTATCAATCAAATGTGACAAAATTCCGTACACTTGGGACAACACAAGATAACATCTTGGACAAAAAGTACAGGCCACTATGACAAAAGGGTTTATTACAACTTGTTCTGAGTGACCATATTGTGAATTTAAAAGTGTAAAACTTTAAATAAATCATTTATTGAAAAAAATATCTGAAATTTAAAGCCAAATGTACACTTGGGACAAATTTCGAGTGCATTAGGTATATACCTTATATTTATTGACTGTTTCAGATTATTACACTAAAACTTGGAAAACCTTGAAGAATAAACATGTGTTTGCTGAAATGTGCAAGTTGTTTTTGTACATATTCAATCACATTGTATTACTGCACCTTTATTTGTAAACAATGACAAAAATTATGGCATGAAAATGGCAAGCACCTCAATGCTTTGAACCTGTATAACAAGAACTCAAAATGTCGACAAACTTTGAAATTCCATTTTTCTGAACCTTAATATATCTGCCTACTTGATAAACAATGATAATTTAGTGGAATCCTTCGCCTTAAAGTGTAGTGAAGGGTTGAAGTTAAGGCTTAAGTAAAAATGTCACGCAAAAACCGTACACTTGGGACATTTTTGGGGTGTTTTTTCGGAATATCTTTTTACCTACGTGAGATATCACAACGAAACTTTGCACTCAGGTTTGCCCCATGTAAACACATCTTTTAGACCTAAAAGCAATTCTATAAAACCTCATGCTGAAGAAATATATGGATGTTTTACTTTTGCTTCATTATTTTTGAACATACCCATTTACACATTCGCTTCATATTTGAGCACAACATTCCTTGGCACATTACCTATCTGTAGGCACATAGTTTGATGACCTTGACCCCTGGCTGACCTTGACCTTTTGACGATCAAAGCGGTGTCGGGGGCATTGTCACCTTACAGTGACAGCACTTGTTACCAATTTCGTTGGCTAAACTGTTTACATTGAAATGTAAATTACTAAACATTCTGCCTCCTCCTGACATGATGATGTCACCAGGTCACATGCGCTGTACTGAAGGATTTTGTTTTGCGGACAGAGTTATAGGAAAGAACATAAATATAGGAAATGTGGATAAAGATAAGAAGATACAAGTCGGTATGTCTAGCAAATCCAGTGAACTTTCGCTAGGGATATCAGGGTTTTTACTCCCAACTTGAATTTTGTACCCTCAATTTTTGCAAGTAGCCTTCTATGTTCAGTGTTTTTTCTCCTTTGAACAGGTCAGTAAAAAGGACCCTTCCCGATGACAAAAAGGGCCATTTTCCCAAAACCTGGAAAGAAAATTCCCAATACTTGTAAAAATTTTTCCTTGTTTTGGAGAAAAATTCTATCACTCCCTGTCATATGTTGATAAATAAATAAGAGAAAACCTGAAATTCACTTTGGTCTAGTAAATAAATACAGATAACTTAATTTTTGTTGCAATCTCTGGCATTTCTTTTTCCTGATTTTTGAGAAAACGACACATGCCATGTTTGTTACCCCTTAATTGTCCAACATACTTTTATATAGCAGGGTTTTTTTTTTCCAACATTTGAGAAGAGGCCTTAGCCTGTTCATTTTGTGAAATTTTAGCTTGCTCTTGTGAGCAGTTGGGGAACACATTTTAGTAATAAAATAAGAATTAAGTGCAATTTCAATATGTGTACATATGTTATAGTGCTTTATTAGGGAATAACTATTTAGAAGTCATATCATTGAGAAAAGTAGCAGAAAAGAAGAAATTGTTGATAAAATACAGATGTAAGCACTAGTTTTGGGAAATTTTTCTGCCACCATTGGGAAAAAATCAGCCTTTTTCAATTGACCAAACGCCAAAAGATAGATCGCTCCGCCCAATGTAAAATCTAATTTACAAACAATGGGGTTGTGTGCATTTTCCTGATCGATCATTGGGTTATCGTTTGTTTTGATTGTCAGCTGATAGATCGATGCGATATCACGTAAATTTTAACCCCTTTCCCAAACAAAACAATTTTAGGGTTGTCCAATTCGAAAGCTGGTGCAGACGACAAAATAGGTGTCACTGAAAGTAGAATTTGTGAAGATTTTTGTACACAAAACATTGAGAGATTGATTATCAGCATTTCTTCTTTTGTCTCAATGTTTTCCCAAGCCATTTCTAATAGGGTCGTCAAAACCATGTCTTGATGGGGAGAGGGTTAAGACAAACAACGAGGTCGTGTGCAAATTTCCTGATCGTTCATTGGCTTATCGATGATTTTGATTGACAAACGGCGTTTGGTCAATTGGGAAGTAGCCCTTTTTAGGCCTCTTTTAAAGAAAATGAAAAAGCCCTGTATAAATTAATGTTGTGGTTTCCATTTGAGCTTCTTTCTTCAAAGGGATTTTAAAGCTCCAAAAGTTAATTACATAAATAAAGTAGTGGAAGTATTTCTCCCAAAAGGCGAAAACAGTAAATTCAGTATTCCTATCTTTTCTCCTATTTAGTTTAAGCTTTTTTATGCACAATTTGTGTACCAAAATTGAATTAAAACATTCACAATTGTGTTGAATGTACACTAGCTTCAGTCTCACATGTTAAAAGAAAATAAAGTTTAAATATAATTATCCTGTCTAGTTGTGCTTTTTTCTGGACAAGTACAGTTTGCTTTCCAACAAGTAGAAAATTGAGTTCAACTTGTCCACAGACAAGCGGGAAAAAAATATATTTCGGCACCCCTGATTTCAAGTGATTGAAATTTAAAAAAAAAGATGTTCTTTTGATGCAGAAACCTTTGTTGAAAATAAAGAAATTGCTTGCGTTAAGCAATTTCTTCATTTCCCACAATGCTTTCCAAAGCCTTTATCTTTTTGGGGGTTATAGAGAGTCATTGTGTGGGAATGAGTTAAAGCTGCTGCAGACAACAAAACCGATGTTGATAAAGATAGGATTTGTGCACAATACAGCATAGAAAATATTGAGACTAGAGAAGAAAATGCTGAAGATCAGCATTTTCTTCTTTTGCCTCAATGTTTTACAAGTATATTCTATTAGAAGCGTTAAAATCTGGTCTTGTGTTGGAAAGGTTTGGGAGACAAATGACTTCCTTACAACGTCAGAAAGGACATTTACCGAGTCACGGTTGGAAACACTACATTCAGTTTTGAATGTGTTAAAAGGTTGAAATTGTTTAGGGAAGATAATTAGATTAAATCATTAAAAAGGGAGAAATACAAGTAATGATTCCAACTTGCACCTTTGTTCACACAGAAAGAAAATTATATTACTAATTGATAAAATGTTAATGGCATAAACATGTAAAAACGATAGGGAATTGGCATAGGTCCCTAAATTATGACCGTCTAAAATTTAACAACAAATTTAACATGCAATGATCTCATTTTTAGCTCCACTGGCAGAAGGCCATCAGGGCTTATGTCATGGCCCTGTGTCTGTCATGCGTGTGTCCATGTGTGTGTCCCTGTGTGCGTCAACTTTTACTTTAAACATCTTCTCCAAAACCAATTTCAACCAATTTTCCCAGGAATCATCCTTGCATAAACTTCTTTCAAATTCCTTCAAAGAATTTGATTCCATGCATAACTCTGGTTGCCATGGCAACAGATATTAAATTTTAGGAAAACTTTAAAAATCTTCTTCTCCCAAATTGCCCATTGGATTTCATTGTAATATAGCAGCTTTAAAATTGGAGCACCCTGAAATTTTGTCGTTTGGGAAGGGGTTAACCCATTCCCAAACAGCAAAATTTTGCGCTGTTCCAAATTCAAAGGTCATACAGATGGCAATTGCAAAGTTTGAAAATTTACAATTTTTGGGCCCTTTGGGTAGAAAACTTTGTGGGAAATGGAGAAGTTGCTTGTGACAATTTCTTCACTTGTGACGAGCAATTTTTGTCGAGCCCGCTTGCGGTGAGCTCGACATAGTTGTCACAATGGCGGTTCGGTGTATGTGCGTTAGTGCGTTAGTGCGTGCGTGCGTTAGTGCGTGCGTGCGTTAGTGCGTGCGTGCGTTAGTTCGTGCGTCCGTCCGGATGGAGCTTGTCCGGGCCATAACTTCACCATGGATGGAGGGATTCAGAAATAACTTGGCACAAATGTCAAGCTCAGTAAGGCGGAGTGTCGCGTGCAAGAACCAGATTCCAAGCTCAAAGGTCAAGGTCAAACTTGGAGGTCAAATGTCAAAAATGAGAAGATTTTTGCTTGTCCGGGCCATAACTTCACCATGGATGGAGGGATTCAGAAATAACTTGGCACAAATGTCAAGCTCAGTAAGGCAGAGTGTCGCGTGCAAGAACCAGATTCCAAGCTCAAAGGTCAAGGTCAAACTTGGAGGTCAAATGTCAAAAATGAGATGATTTTTGCTTGTCCGGGCCATAACTTCACCATGGATGGAGGGATTCAGAAATAACTTGGCACAAATGTCAAGCTCAGTAAGGCAGAGTGTCGCGTGCAAGAACCAGATTCCAAGCTCAAAGGTCAAGGTCAAACTTGGAGGTCAAATGTCAAAAATGAGATGATTTTTGCTTGTCCGGGCCATAACTTCACCATGGATGGAGGGATTCAGAAATAACTTGGCACAAATGTCAAGCTCAGTAAGGCGGAGTGTCGCGTGCAAAAACCAGATTCCAAGCTCAAAGGTCAAGGTCAAACTTGGAGGTCAAATGTCAAAAATGAGATGATTTTTGCTTGTCCGGGCCATAACTTCACCATGGATGGAGGGATTCAGAAATAACTTGGCACAAATGTCAAGCTCAGTAAGATGGAGTGTCGCGTGCAAGAACCAGATTCCAAGATGAAAGGTCAAGGTCAAACTTTGAGGTCAAATGTAAAAAATGAGTTGATTTTTGCTTGTCCGGGCCATTCCTTAACTTGGCACAAATGTCAAGCTCAGTAAGGCGGAGTGTCGCTAAGTATTTTCTGAATCTAGAATGTTTTCTCTACCTTACAATATTTTCGTTTTCCAAATACGACATCGGATGGACTTCTGCTTGGTCTGGTATATTTCTTGGAATTTGGTTTTATGGACTTAGCATAACGTCCCTTTTAGCGTGACGGGTCACATATGTATACTCAAATTAATCCATTCTGGTATCTCGTTATAAATACATAGACATGTAATATTTTGTGAACAATAAACTGTCTCACCATGATCCCCATCATTCCAACTTATTTTGTCCCCACTTTTACAACGCCATTGTAATGACAGCTGTAGACATAGGTATGGTCTTCTTTCTTCAAAATGAGCGGGCTCGACATGTTGCCCTTCGGCATCTAGTTTTCCATTTTATTCAATGTTTTCAAAGGCATTTATCTGAGGGTAGTCAAATTTTGAAAAGGCATCGATATTTTGGAATGGGCTGAAGTTGCTTTCTGTCAACAAGAACCTTGAAGAGAACAAGATGGATCGTGATCCCGCTTCTTTTTTATGAATTCTGATCTGGATCCATGTTTTCCTCAGATCCTGTCTTATTTATGTTATAGATATAGACATTATTTGACAAACAAAATTTTTACCAGTGTATGTCTCAAGACAAATGACCTGGCAGAGCTTCTCTGTAGATTAGCATGGGCTGCTCTGTCAGGTCATTTAACCTGAGTTATAACTTTTTCCTAAATGTAGGTGTCGGTAACATTATTAATGATTGAAATTGAAATACTGGCTGATGTCGGATAGCTCTGCTCAGTCGGTAGTTTATCAGGAGGGGAAGCATTTATTTCCTAGTTATTCTCCTTTTCTCAAATTATATTTTATGATACATGTATTATGTTTTCATTTGACCCTTTCCCAAACTGAAGATCCATAGAAGAATTCAACTTGAAAAGCATTCTGAGGAAAGAAGAAACTACTGATAATCATCAAATTCTTGTTATCCCTCAATATGTTCTTCATTTGTATGTTATAGTACACCATACACATTTTCTGCTCAAAAAATGAATTATTTTGCTCTCAAATTTGAACAGTATTAAAGTTTACAGTATGGGAAAGACTTAATTTATCTAAAACTGCTCTCAATATGGAACGGCCTGTTTATCTTTTGACATAAAATTATACTGTTTAGTACATGTATTTGTTTAAAAGTATTCTGACTTCTTTTTTTCGCAGAATACAGAAAGATTATCCTGTAGACAAACAGATTATAAACACATGACGCTCAAGATAGTATCAGACGATAATGGAATGTCCACATTGTCCAGTGAAAGTGATCTTGCTCCACAAAGTTCAACTTGTCCGGATCTGGGCGAGTACAGTCTATTCCGCCTCATTCCAAAGTTGGACCACTAACAGATGAAGATATGCAGTGACAATATAATGCTCAATGTATCACCAAACAACAAAATTTTAGACTGGTCCAAATTCAAAGATGTGACAGACGAAAATTTCAACTGAAATCAATTTAAATTGTTTTAATCATTTTGGGTAGAAAACTTTGTGGGAAAACAAAAATTTGCTTGTCACAAGCAATTCCTTCATTTTCCACAATGTTTTCCAAAGCCATCATCTTGTAGGGAGTCAAAAAGAGCCATGGTGTGGTAATGGGTTAAAGCATTGAAGAAAAATTGTTGTTTGGAAAAGGAATAAATAAATGTGACCAAATCTGGGAAATGACTGACTGGCAAAATATTGTGATAAAATAAGAAAATGCTGAGAATTAGCAATTTCTCCCTTTCCCTCAATATTTTCCAAACACAACTCTAACATGCTTTCTTTTTTTTGGAACTAATTGTTTTGTTATCTGCATTTTCTTTGAAATTTGACAGGCCAGCCGCCTAAAACTTTGACATTCGAGAATGTTCTACTGTAGCGTATATTTGGTGAGGAGTATTGAACACTACAAAGTATATAAATTTTTATTAATTTATTTTGAAAATAATCCTCATTATACAAGATAATTATGACAACAACAATGAACTCTTCTCTTCCAGGAAAATCCCCATATTTATCCGGAGAACTGTTGGCACTGTAGTGTTACTTCCTGAAATGATACCAAATGATCAATTTTTATTTTCATTCAGTTTAATTTAATTTGCCCCTTTCCAAATAACAAAGTTTTTGTGTGGACTGTGGACCAATTTTGAAGGAGTTGCAGACATGAAAAATTATTGTTGATAAAGGTTAGATTTGTCTACCATAAAAAAATAGGCAAAAGGAGAAAATGCTGATCAGTATTTTCTCCATTTGTTTCAGTATTTTTCAAGGATCTTGGTATCCAGGACGTTATAAGCTGGGGCCCATATTATCAACATTCTTGCGACCAAGTTGTAGGGGAAAAATTATGTTAATTATGTCTCAAAAACTAGTTAAACACAACTGCTGCCTTTTCGTTTTCTTTATAATCCTAGACCCTGTTGCAAAATGCTATGGGGAAGAAAACTTAACCAACTCATTTGCAAAGACTGTAACACCCAGTTATAAGAAGCCAGGGAAACATTGAGATAAAAGAACAAAGTGCTGATGACCAGCATTTTCTTCTTTTTCCTCAATATTTTCTGTGCTACATTATAAACAAACACTATCAACATCCATTGTGTTTGTAGCAGTTAGTTTCAAATTATAACTGTCACAGTTTTGACCATTTTCACTCAAGGCTTTTATTCTTTAATCATGTCTGTGTGGCTCAGATTGGATGTAGCAACATGTAAATGAGCCGGGATCTGGAAAATGGGCCATTATAGCATTTGAGAACAACATGGATCTAGATCAGCCTGCATATACAAATGTAGTAACACACAGTCTGATTTAGATCCATGTCATTCTCTGGTGGGTTTGCCATGCCTTGTAACAAGTTACAACTATCACTATTACGTTTGAATAATACTAGTATACCTGTGTGGGAAAGCAGCTGGGGTCAGAAAGGCTGTTGTGGTTGTACTGGTGAGAGAAATGACAGGAATCCATGGTTATGTGCTCCAGCTGCCGCAATATGGGACTAGCAGTAGAAAGAGGCGTTGAACCCCATTGAATCAATCAATTAAATGTCAGAGAGGACATTGGCCATTTTAGCATTCAGACAAGTGCAGAATTACAACTTGGATTAACTCTAGGATTTCCCAAACAACCTGAGATTTTTTAAATCATACAAGGAAAGCTTTTGAAAACATAGAGGCAAAAGAAGAAAATGCTGAGCCTGACCCTTATTAATATGCATTAGCCCTTTCAAAGACTATGATAAAATGGTAAATTGGACTGATCCAATTTGAAAGGAGTTGCAAACGACAATATGATTCATATCGGAATCAGAATTTGTAATTGTTGATGTACAGAAAACATTGAGTCAAGAGAATGAGAAATTGCTGATTATCAATGAAAATATTGAGGCAAAACGAAGAACTGCTGACTACCAGCATTTTTTTCTTTGTCTTGATGTTTTCCAAGCCCTTGCTATGTCGTGACATCAAAACTTATGTCAGCTTGGGATAAGTTTAGATGATCTACACGATGCCGCTGAATCCCCACAGAACTTCGTTATGTTTCCCCATGGTGAGCCTCAAATCAGGCAAGTGTCAATGTGTGACGTCATAACTTTGTATTATACAATGTAGCCATATGACGTCACGGTAATCTAGAGGAGGGGTATCTTAAGGGAATGTAGATACATGTACATGTAACGTCAGCGAGTTTTTCAACAATTTTTCCATTTCCATGCTCGTCTGCATAATATAATGAATGCATTGAGTTGGGGAGTTCAAACGGAACTGACTCGCAGCAGATTTTAAATAGAGATAATCCTCCGAATTCCTTATAATTACATAATGCAACTGCAGTGCATGTGTCGCAAATGAAGTGCAGCTATAAAAATGGACATAACTTCTTTTCTGAGGTAAATCATGCGTCTAAAATCACACATATCACACATATGGTCACATTCGTTGCGACTATGGTACCTATGTGTCATGAAAACTCGTGTAGAGGAGTAGAATGATGAAAAATAGGATTGACAGTGAATGACGCCATTTTTGGAGCGAGAATTTTTAGACTTTTGTCAAAGAAATCTCTGCGAATTTGAACCCTACAGACAAAGTATTTATACCGGGGAATTCGTAATTTAGTTGTACATGACATAGCATTGAGATTTTTTTGAAATACTGTCTTAATAGTTTGAAAATGATAAGAAAGTTCAACTACATACCTTCAAATTTCCAAAAATACGGTCGCAACTGTAGTAGCGGAAGTGGCGCAACTGATTTAGAGCGAAGTGCAAATGCACTTCAGATGAGAGTTTAACGGCCGTGTATATCTGCTTATGTTGTTATATCTTTATTAGAGACGTGTACGATAAAATTAACATGCTTTATACTGGTATTGTACGTAAGATGTGTCTGTCTATGTTGCTATAGTACCTTTATAAAGGTTGCGTACGAGAATGGTGACACGATTTTTATTACTGATGATATATGTAAGATGTGTCTGGTTATGTTGCTTATTTTATAAACGCTGTATAAAATCTTGATGAGCACATAACGAAACACGTCCTTCATACATCATCTGGAAAAACACGTCGACGTTCTCGTGCACATCAATGATAAAGATATAAATACATAACCAGACACGTCCTTCTTACATCATCTGTAAGGAACACGTCAACGTTCTCTTGTGCATATTCAGAATAAAGATATAAATACATAACCAGATACGTCCTTCATACATCACCTATAATACACACGTCAACGTTCTCGTGCACATCAAGAATAAAGATATAACTATATAACCAGACACGTCATTTTTACGTCACCTGTAATTAACACGACAACGTTCTCGTGCAAATCAAGAATAGAGATATAAATACATAAGCAGATACGTCCTTCTTACATCACCTGTAATGAATACGTCAACGTTCTCATGCACATCCGGTATAAAGATATAAATACATAACCAGATATGTCCTTCATACATAACCTGTAATAAATACGTCAACGTTCTTTTGCACATCCAGAATAAAGATATAAATATATAACAAGACACGCCCTTCATATATCACATGTATTAAACACGTCAACGTTCTCGTGCACATCAAGAATAAAGATATAAATATATAACCAGACACGTCCTTCATACATTACCTGTAAAAACACGTCAACGTTCTAGTGCACATCAAGAATAAAGATATAAATGAGCCGGGATCTGGAAAAACGTCCATTATAGCATTTTTAAAAATTGAGTTTCAAGATCAGCCTGTAGTCAAATTCAGTCGAATATGCATCTATGCTGCTCTCTTTCAGTTACTACAGGTCACGAAGAAGCTATTCGAGAACAACGTGGATCCTGATCAGACTGTGCGTATGCAC
The DNA here is from genome assembly GCA_963680895.1 of Fragum sueziense. Lineage (NCBI taxonomy): Eukaryota > Metazoa > Mollusca > Bivalvia > Cardiida > Cardiidae > Fragum > Fragum sueziense. The sequence continues at coordinate 52,318,001 of OY804599.1, read as the reverse complement.
AGGCTGATCTGGATCTATGTTGGGCTCAAAAGCCTTAAAGGACGTTTTTCCAGATCCTGGCTCATTAATATATACCCAGATACGTCCTTCATACATCATCTGTAAAACAAGTCAACGTTCTCGAGCACAGCCTAAATAAAGATCCAGCAACTTGACGAGAGTCTTCTTACATACATCACCAATATAAAAAGTGTCAACGGTCCCGTGCATATCCTTATTAAAGTCCAGCAACACAACCAAACACATCTTACATGCAAAATTACCAATATAAAAAGTGTCAACGTTCTCGTGAACACAGTTAATAAAGGTTCAGCAACATAACCAGTCACCTCTTACATACATCACCTGTATAAATCGTGTCAACGCACTCCTGCATAACCCTAATAAAGGTCCAGTAACACAACCAGTCACATCTAAACATACATCACCAGTATAAAACGTGTCAACTTTCTCGGGCACATACCTGATAAAGGTCCAGCAACACAACCAGACATATCTTATATACATCACCAGTATAAAACGTGTCAATGTTCTCGTGCACACACCTAATAAAGGTTTAGCAACACAACCAGACACATCTTACATAAGTAACCAATATAAAACGTGTCAACGTTCTCGTGCACATACATAATAAAGGTCTAGAAACACAACCAGACACATCTTACATGTACATCAGCAGTATAAAACGTGTCAACGATCTCTAGCACATACCTAGTAAAGGTCCAGCAACACAACCAGACATATCTTACATAAATAACCAATATATAAATCGTGTCAACGTTCTCGTGCACAACCCCATAATAAAGGTCCAGCAACACAATCACACACATCTTACATACATTACCAGTATAAAACGTGTCAACGTTCTCGTGCACATCCTTGATAAAGGTCCAGCAACACAACCAGACGTATCTTACATACATTACCAGTAAAAATCGTGTCAACGTTCTCGTGCACAACCCCATAATAAAGGTCCAGCAACACAATCAAACACATTTTACATACATCAACAGTATCAAACGTGTCATTATTCTCGGGCACATACCTATTAATTGTCCAGCAACACAACCAGACATATCTTACATAAATAACCAATATAAATCGTGTCAACGTACTCGTGCCCATACCTAATAAAGGTCCAGCAACACAACAAGACATACCTTACATAAATAACCAATATAAATCGTGTCAACGTTCTCGTGCACATACATAATAAAGGTCCAGCAACACAACCAGACATATCTAACATACATTACCAGTATAAATCGTGTCAACGTTCTCTCGCACATACCTAATAAAGGTCCAGCAACACAACCAGACATATGTTACATAAATAACCAATACAAATCGTGTCAACGTTCTCGTGCACACCCATTATAAAGGTCCAGCAACACAACTAGACATGTCTTACATAAATAATTAAGAAACGTGTCAACTTTTTCGTGCACACCCCTATTAAAGGTTCAGCAACACAATTACATACACCTTATATACATTACCAGTATAAATCGTGTCAACGTTCTCGTGCACAACCCCAAAATTAAGGTCCAGCAACACAATCACACATATCTTACATACATAACCAGTATAAATCGTGTCAACGTTCTCGTGCACAACCCCAAAATTAAGGTCCAGCAACATAATCACACATATCTTACATACATCACCAGTATAAAACGTGTCCACGTTCTCGTGCACATACCTAATAAAGGTCAAGCAACACAACCAGATATATCTTACATAAATAACCAATATAAATCGTGTCAACGTTCTCTAGCACATCCCATAATAAAGGTCCATCAACACAACCAGACATATCTTACATACATCACCAGTATAAATCGTGTCAACGTTCTCGTGCACACCCATTATAAAGGTCCAGCAACACAACCAGACATGTCTTACATAAATAACCAATATGAAACGTGTAAACGTTCTCGTGCACACCCATATTAAAGGTTCAGCAACATAATTACACACATCTTACATACATCAGCAGTATAAAACGTGTCCACGTTCTCGTGCACATACCTAGTAAAGGTCCAGCAACACAACCAGACATGTCTTACATAAATAACCAACATAAATCGTGTCAACGTTCTCGTGCACACCCTATTATAAAGGTCCAGCAACACAACCAGGCATATCTTACATAAATAACCAACATAAATCGTGTCAACGTTCTCGTGCACATCCTTAATAAAGGCCCAGAAACACAACCAGACATATCTTACCTACATTACCAGTATAAATCGTGTCAACGTTCTCGTGCACATACCTAATAAAGGTCCAACAACACAACCAGACGTATCTTACATAAATAACCATTATGAAACGTGTAAACGTTCTCGTTCACATCCCCAATAAACGTCCAGCAACACAACCAGGCATATCTTACATACATCACCAGTATAAATCGTGTCAACGTTCTCGTGCACACCCCATTATAAAGGTCCAGCAACACAATCACACACCTCATACATACATTACCAGTATAACACGTGTCAACGTTCTCGTGCATATACCTCATAAATAACCATTATGAAACGTGTAAACGTTCTCGTTCACATCCCCAATAAACGTCCAGCAACACAACGAGACATATCTTACATACATCATCAATATAAATCGTGTCAACGTTCTCGTGCACACCCATTACAAGGTCCAGCAACACAACCAGACATCTCGTACATGAATAGCAAATATGAAACGTGTCAACGGTCTCGTGCACATCCTTAATAAAGGCCCAGCAACATAACCAGACATTTCTTACATAAATTACCAGTATGAATCGTGTCAGCGTTCCCGTGCACACCCCATAATAAAGGTCCAGCAACACAATCAGACATATCTTACATATGTCACCAGTATAAATCGTGTCAACGTTCTCGTGCACACCTCTAATAAAGGTCCATCAACACAACCAGACACATCTTACATAAATAACCAATATAAATCGTGTCAACGTTCTCCTGCACACCCCTTATAAAGGTCCAGCAACACAATCACACACAGCTTACATACATAACCAGTATAAAACGTGTCAACGTTTTCTTGCACACACCTAATAAACATCAGCAACACAACCGCACACATCTTACATACATCACCAGTATAAATCGTGTTAACGTTCTCGTGCACATCCATAATAAAGGTTTAGCAACACAACCAGACACATCTTACATACAAAACCAATATAAAACGTATCAACGTTCTCGTGCACTCCCATAATAAAGGTTCAGCAACATAACCAGATACCTCTTACATACATCACCAATATAAATCGTGTCAACGCACTCATGCATATCCCTAATAAAGGTCCAGTAACACAACCAGACACATCTTACATGCATTACCAGTATAAAACGTGTCAACGTTCTCGTATACACACCTAATAAAGGTTAAAGAACATAACCAGTCACCTCTTACATACATCACCAGTATAAAACGTGTCAACGTTCTTGTGCACACGGCTTATAAAGGTTTAGCACACAACCAGACACACCTCACATAAGTTACCAATATAAATCGTGTCAACGTTCTCGTGCACATAGTTAATAAACATCCAGCAACACAACCAGACACATCTTACATAAGTTACCAATATAAAACGTGTCAACGTTCTCGTGCACATACCTCATAAAGGTCCAGCAACACAACCAGACAGATCTTACATAAGTTACCAATATGAAACGTGTCAACGTTCTCGTGCACAACCCTAATAAAGGTTTGAAACATAGCCAGACATATCTTACAAACAGTACCAATATAAAGCGTGTCAACGTTCTCGTGCACATCCCTAACAAAGGTCCAGCAACACAGCCAGACAGATCTTACATAAGTTACCAATATGAAACGTGTCAACGTTCTCGTGCACAACCCTAATAAAGGTTTAGAAACATAGCCAGACATATCATACAAACAGTACCAATATAAAGCGTGTCAACGTTCTCGTGCACATCCCTAACAAAGGTCCAGCAACACAACCAGACAGATATTACATAAGTTACCAATATGAAACGTGTCAACGTTCTCGTGCACAACCCTAATAAAGTTTAGAAACATAGCCAGACATATCTTACAAACAGTACCAATATAAAACGTGTCAACGTTCTCGTGCACATCCCTGACAAACGTCCAGCAACAAAACCTGATTTGTCTTACATATATTACCACTATATAGGTGTCAGCGTTCTCGTGCAAATCCTTAATAAAGGTCAAGCAACATAACCAGACACATCTTACATGCATTTCCAATTGATAAAACGTGCCAACGTCCTCTTGCACATTCCTAATAAAGGCATAGAAGCAGAACAAGACACATCTTACATACATCACCAGTATAAAACGTCAACGTTCTCGTGTACGTCAAGAATACATGTTTACATTACCAATAGCCAGACACATCTACACCTTGCACCAGTAACAAGCATGCCAGCGTTCTCGTACACGTCAAGAATAAACGTATCTACCAATAACCAGACACTTCCTAAATACAAACTAGTTCACGTTCTCGTGCACGTCAAGAATAAGATATATAGCAATAACCAGACACTTCCCACATACATCATCGGTTACAAAAAGGTCAACGTTCTCGTGCGCGTCAAGAATAAAGGTACATTTCAATAACCAGACACTTCCTACATCATGCTCCAGCAACAACGTGTCAACGTTCTCGTGCACGTCAAGTATAAAGGTACATACCAATAACCAGACACTTCCTATATTATGCAGTAGTAACAAACGTGTCAACGTTCTCGTGCACATCAAGAATAAAGGTACACACCAATAACCATGGACACATCCTACATCATGCACCAGTAACAAACACGTCAACGTTCTCGTGCATGTTAAGAATAACGGTAAATACCAATAACCAGACACTTCCTACATCATGTACCAGTAACAACTTTGTCAACGATCTCGAGCACGTCAAGAATAAAGGTACAGACCTATAACCAGACACTTTCTACATCATACAGCAGTAACAAACACGTCAACGTTCTCGTGCACGTCAAGAATAAAGGTACGTACCAATAACCAGACACTTCCTACATCATGCACCAGTAACAAACTCGTCAACGTTCTCGTGCATGTCAAGAATAAAGGTACATACCAATAACCAGACACTTCCTACATCATGCACCAGTACTTAACAAACTTGTCAACGTTCTCGTGCATGTCAAGAATAAAGGTACATGCCAATAACCAGACACATCCTACATCATGAACCAGAAACAAACTTGTCAACGTTCTCGTGCACGTCAAGAATAAAGTGATATACCAATTACCATACACTTCCTAAATCATGCACCAGTAACAAACTTGTCAACGTTCTCGTGCAAGTCATGAATAAGAAATACATGTATGCCAATAACCAGGTCTACACATCTAACATACATCACCTGCAACAAATACGTTGACCAACGTTCTCGTGCACGTCCAAAACAAAGGTATAATCACATAAACAGACACTTCCTACATCACCAGCAAAGAAAAAAGCCAACGTTCTCGTGAACGTCCAATATAATGATATGAAAATATATAAGGGTCCGCCGCAGCGGGGATTGTCTTCGGAGACTTACTGAGAGAAATAGACGAAAAGCTATATAAAACCCTTTTTCCATGACACGTTTTTCGTAAACGTACAAAGATTATTAAAAGTGCATACATTGAGCCCCATTTTCCCACGATACCTTTTTTGTACCTAGATTATAAGTTATGTACAGTCTGTTTAGGGCATCTGATGTAAATACTTTAGTACAAACAATTCCATCTTAAATAATTATTCGGGGATTTTCATGTGCAGTTCCATCCTATTTGGTCACAGGGTTGCGGAGAATTTGCTTAGGACAGACTTACAGAAATAGACGCAAAAGCCATCATAGTTTTCCCATGAAATGTTTTATTGTTCATGAATTAGGCTATAAATAGTGTATGGTTCAGAACATCTAATTTATGAATTGAGTTCAAAATGTCAATAATTTCTCATCATTAAATGAAAAGAAAATAGAGGAAAAATAATTTCTACATTAATGCCCATTTTTCCGTGACATAGCCTCAAATTGAGAAACTGTGGGAATTGTCTCTTGAAAATATTCCAGGGAGTACATAATATTATAATGAAGTCCACTCTTTGTCAATTCATCACCGTTTCGTTCAATTTTGTACATTTCTCCATCAACACTCCATTGCATAGACTGTCAAAAACCCGTGAACGAATCCGTTGAAAAATGCTAGACTGGTACCCATTCGTGTAAATAACTGAATTTACGACTGGGAACAGGTACTGCATTCTGTCCTTTGATTGGTCAATCGATATAATCGATAGACCAATGAAACGGCTCGGTGTATGGAAAGCGTCACCTGTCCAGGCCGTCTGAGTGACCGTCAGATATTAGCTATTACCGTACTTAAATCCGTAGTAGATTTCAGGTACGGGAACCAGACTAGAAAAATGCGTGATCGAGGTCTAGGACAAAAAGGAATATCGAAAAATTTGCCGGTGTCGTATTAATCGGCCCATGAGAATCACATATTGTGAACTATACATTAATTACGCTACCGAATGTCAAAAACAAGAACAAGAAAACAAAGATTACTTACGCAGTTAAGGCTACACAGACAGTAAACAGGACATTGTGATCACGTTGCAGGAAACAGTGTTGGAATGAATTCACCAAAAGGAGCAAAAGTGGTGGAATTCTTTGAAAATTGAGTTGGTAAGTGTCCCAAGTTGTGCACTAAAATATTGACCCAATTGACTGTTGATTGATTGCCAATTTCCTTTGTTTTTGTCTATTGCAGAATGTTTTGATTGTAAAGTTTTAGAAATTTGTGGTGAATTCAAAAGATGTATATCAAAATGATTGCTTTGAGATGGTAGGAAAGGTGATATAGTGCATGTTATATTGTACTTTTGATAATGTTGTTGTATAAGTGCACAGTTATGCAACCAGATTAGCACAACCAACTTGACTGGCATGTAGATATGGGTCAATGCAGGACAAATTGTCAATGTGGTCCTTCATAATTGTGAATGTAGATTAAGATAGACAATTTACGGTCTGTTATAAAAGATGTGACATAATGAATCATTAAATGATAATATTGTGCTACATTTTATGCAACAAATTAGGGCAACAGATCAGCATTCCCACCACATCTTTTGAAGTTGGGTATGTGTACCCACATGCCAAGTAAAACCTGGGTACATGACCCATATATATGGGTACATTGTCGAGGCCATGTATTTTAAGTACATGTCATTTTATATCATATGTATGTTTATTTCTTTAGGGGACGTCAAAACCAGGTCTTGTTTGGGAAAGGGTTAATGAGCAGAGGGCAATGATAGGCAACTCTTTTTGAACTTGATTTAATGTTAGACGAGTGACGTCCCTTGTTGGTTCACACTACCGAATTGGGCGTGGTCGGTCACTTTTGTTTTGATCTACTGTACATGTACAAGTTACATAAAGTTAAATAGCCATCAATATCCGACAGACAATAAAATAAATCAAAATTGCAAGCTTACTATTGGGGAAAAACGATCCTATTCATAACTGACGGCCTGACATTTTTTGCAGATGCAGAAGACAATTCTGATGACGTCATTGACTGATCATGAATGCGGGTTCGACCATTTTAATACACAACCCGATTGAAAATTATTTGACTGGCTTATACAGCCGACATGCGCTGTTTGTTTAATACTAGAACGGAAAGGTCAAAAATGCCCGTAAACAAGGATGATAGCACGGAGATTTACGGCGGCGAATTAGGTTTCTAGTTTATAATTAGTTTCATGCCCAAATTCGACGCTCGGACCTTACAAAAAAAAATTGCGTGCATGTACGCAATATGAAATTAAAACTAGCGTGCACTTGTATTTATTTGCGTAAATTACGCGTGTTCTTGCGTGAATGGGAATGCTGCAGATAACAGACCTGTACGTTGTACATGTAATTTCGAATTTCTTTTTCCAATTGCTTTACATGGTGATTCAGATCAAAAGTGGTTGTGCATAAAAAGCAGTCTAAAAACTTGTAAATCGAGTGTATATAAACTTAGTACTTAAAATAGGCTTTGATTACAGTTTGTGGACTATCAGGCGCTGGCATCTGAATACAAGCTGCAGTTACGAGGATTTGTGGGAATAGTGGCGATGTGATGCTTCAAAATTATGTGACAGTCCTACAAATATAATTATTTCTATGAATATTATCGTCATTTTAAAGTACAAAGGGTTTAGAAGGTTTTTTGGCAATGATAATAATGTTACATGACGTTATCTGATTACTTGATATTTTTTCATTTAATCCTTTATCTTCCTGATTAGCATGGATTAATCCTTTCCTTAATGGAAATAAATTTGCTTTGGTCCAATTGAAATGATGCTGCAGAAAACAGAACTGATTTTATATTGCTAAATTTAGGATTAATGTACAGTATAATACCACAAGTGTTATGGTCATCAGCATTTCTCCTTTTGTCTAAATATTTTCCCAAGTTTTTATATATCAAGGATGCGAAAATTTTGTTTTAGAAAGCTTGAAATACAAAAAATTCTTTCCTGAAGACAATGTTTTGATGTTGTTAAAGAAAAGGCTATGGAAACATTGAGGCAAAAGAATTAAGGAAATGCTCAGATATCCAAGATTTTTATGCTCTTACACAGTCTCAACACTTTCTTTTCCATATATTATAAACTGCAACAACTCTTAAAAACAGTAGAAAATTTTGCCATTTGAAAATGGGAAATCTTACTATAATCCTAAATCCATTCCTACATATTTACGCCCCACAAAGGCTTTGGGAAACATTAAGGGAAATGAAGAAATTGCTTGTGACAAGCAATTTCTTCATAAGTACAATATTTTATACCCATTACAACTAATAAATGTAATATTCCATTCGCTTGAAATTGTCCTCTGCAGATCTTTGAATTTAGACCAGTCTTAACCCTTTACCACACAATGACTCCTTTTGACTCCCAAGATGATTATATTGATGAAAATATTGTGGAAAATGCAGATATTGCTTGTGACATGCGATTTCTTCATTTCCCACAATGTTTTCTACCATCATAGATAGACAAATAAATGTAGAATTTCATTCATTTGATATTGTCATCTGCATTGCCTTTGAGTTTGGATCAGTCTAAAAGTTTGCCGTTCGGTAGTGGGTTAATATTTGCCCTCTGAAAATGGGTTAAATACTTTTTGAACTACATTTTGTTTCAGTGCCTGAGTTTGAAAGGAAACATGGAGGTATACATGTAATTGGCATAGCTTTGTTTATTTGTGTTACCTTTTAGTTTGATGTGCAAAATCTTTGACATAATATAGGCTAGTATGACTTGTGTTACTGACTTATTAAAAAATACATAACATAATTCTATAAACCCACTGACTTGATCTTTCCTCAAACGACAGAATCTGAGTTTGCCTAATTTGAAAGCTCTTGCAGACAACACAATGGTTATAGGTAGCTTTAGATATACATGTACAGTGACTGTGAAAGGCCTGCGCCATGCGCCATAGTCACATTGAAATTCAAAATGTCACATTGTTTTAGCTAATGAGTGGGCCCTTGTCCCATTGAATTTTGCTGTATATGAGAATGGAGCAATTTTACCCTATAATTGTCACATCAATTTTCAAAATGTCACATTGATTTTGAAAGTGGAAGCGACATTTTCCCATTGAAGAAATGTCTTTCCCAATCACTGCATGTATGTACCATATTGATAGTTAAAAAGATCTATGATTTTCTGCAATTTCTTTTTCCTCAGTATTTTCCTAAGCTTTTTTTTTTATTAATGACATTAAAACCAGATCTTGTTTGGGAAGGTGCAATGCATTAGTTTTGCAAAATTTTATTCTTGGACTTATCTTAATTGTCACAACTAAACTTTTCTTCACTGATTAAACAGTTACTATTGTTTGACCAGATTGAACTGAGACTCCTTGCATATTCCGTTAATATTCGGGTCTTTCCGTATTTTCTACATCGGGACTATAATCTGTATAAGTACTGTTATACACTTCACAATATCCACCGAATAACAGTGGCCTAATGGGTAAGGCGACTCTTCTGTAAACAATATGTCCGTGGTTCGAATCCCAGTAGCGATTTTGTTTAAATATTTTTACTTTCAACATTTATTTCTTTTTTTTTTCAAATGCATGCATACATTTTGTAAACCTCAATCAGTTCACTTGAATCCTTTCACTTTAAGTAGTCATTCAAGAAAAGTCGAAACCCTTTAGATACAGGTAATATAAAACGTGTTTGCTGATGTTGCAACTTTTTTAGACAACTGGGGGACCCAGAACCCTTTTCCTCGCTTAACCATCAATACAATTGGAGTAATAAGCAGGGTCAATGTCTTTGATTCCAGAGAAGCTGCGAGAGACCAACACATCAGCAACGTTCAAGGGAAGATTACAAAATGATAAATGAACGAATTAAGATTATGATAAAAAGGGAAAAGATATTTAGTGAACTATAATTATTGTGAAAATTAAGAAAAATGAGTATTTCATCAATCAATAAATTAATACATTAATTTAGTATTCCATTTCATAGGAAAAAAGAAAGAAAAAAAGCTTAACAAAAGTTTAATCAGTAAATTGCTGGGTTCGATCTTGAGTCTCTGTAGGTGAAAGTCGAGCGTCTTTCCACCACGCTAGTTCTTTGTTCAATGAGATAATGCAGAAATAAAGTTAACATTTTTCACAGAGCATGGTATAAACACGCGGAAACTATCGAATACGCCGATGAATGCCGGAATACGCTTACGGAAAACGATGAGTCTCAGGTAAACTTGGTCAAACAATACATTGTAATTTGATTAACCTGGGCTTCTTACCTAAAAGAAAACAATGCCTTAAGGGGTCAATTTTTACGTTCCCAACAAAACCCAGGGGCCAGGCTCACCAAATCATTTAGGACATGTTTTTAGTGTGACTTTTCATAGAATAGTGTGGCTATTTTAATCACTTAGGTGTCGGTGTTGGCGTCGGCATAATTCAAAATGGTAAAGTTTTCATGTGCAAGTTTCTCAAATCTCTGTTTCTACTAATGCTATTGCTCTGAACCTTTGCACATGCCTCTGTGACCATTATAACAGCCTCTAGGCAAAGATTCATTACTCTGACATGCAATTTAGTGGCATTTGTATCCTTTTTGGACTAAATTTTTTTACTATCCAGCACTTGATAGTCGCATTTTGCTGCCCTGAGACAGCTCTTGTTAACCTACAAATTATTTCCTAGTATGAGTATTATCATTATCACGATGGGTAATCTTGTGATGCAACAATTTTGGAAAATCTTAAATTACTTTGTTAATACGGGACCTGTTTGAATTTGGTTTGAAACAGAGAAGGTGGACAGATTTCACACACTAGATGAATGTGTTGGATTTTTAAAAAATCAACTGATAAAAAAGTTATCCAAGATAAACCAAAATTTTGGCTTATCTTCAATAATTTTTTCATTGAAGTTGATTTTTCAAAAATCCAACACATAAAGCTTATTCCTGACATTATTCCAACTTCTCTGCTTTAAATTGAAATCAAATTGGTCAAGTATTGACAGAAATATGGAGGATTTTCTGAAATTCTGAGTCATGTGATTAACCATCGTGATTATGTATCACCAATCTCTCAAGACCTAAACATTTTATATGAAATTTTGTATGACAAAAATATTTTTCCTAAATGCTTCGATGAAACAGGACCTTTGTTTTTAGCTCACCTGAGCACGAAGTGCTCAAGGTGAGCTATTGTTGTCACTTTTTGTCCGTCGTCCGTCTGTCCGTCCGTCTGTCTGTCTGTCTGTCCGTCTGTCCGTCCGTCCACAATTTCGTGTTTACACTCCAGCATCTACAAATATAAGCCAATCTTGACCAAACTTGGTCAAAACATGTATGGCCATAAGATCTTGGATGAGTTCGATTATGGGTCAGATCGAACTAGAAATGCAGGAGTTATCTGCCCTTGAATGCAAAAAATACTTAGTTTTGACATTGTTTACACTCTAGCATCTACAATTATTCATCAATCAAGACAAATCTTGGACATAACATTGCAGACCATAAGATCTCGGATGAGTTCGATTTTCAGTCTGATCTGACTGGAAAGACGAGAGTTATGTGCCCTTGAATTTGACAAAATTGCCATTTTCGGCTGTTTTTGACCTTGTTTACACTCTAGAATCTACAATTATTCATCAATCAAGACAAAACTTTGACACAATGTTTGGGACTATGAGATCTCGGATGAATGTAATTTTCAGTCTGATCTGATCAGAAAGTCGAGAGTTACTTGCCCTTGAATTTGACAAAATTGTCATTTTTGGCTGTTTTCGACAATGTTTACACTCTAGAATCTACAATTATTGATCAATCAATCCAAAACTTGGACACAATATTGGAGATCATAAGATCTGAAATGAGTTTGATTTTCAGTCTTATCTGATCACCAGAAAGTTGAGAGATATGAGCCCTTGAATTTGACAAAATTGCTGTTTTTGACTGTTTTCGACCTTATTTACACTCTAGAATCTACAATTTATGACCAATCAAGACAAATCTTGGACACAAGGTTGGAGACCATAAGATCTTGGATAAGTTTGATTTTCAGTCCAATCTGACAAAAAGTGGAGAGTTATGTGCCCTTGAATTTGATCAAATTGCCGTTTTCGGCTGCTTTAGACCTTATTTACACTCTAGAATCTACAATTATTGACCAATCAAGACAAATTTTGGACACAATGTTGGATATCATAAGATCTCGGTTTAGTTTGATTTTCAGCCTGATCTGACTAGGAAGTCAAGAGTAATGTGCCCTTGAATTTGACAAAATTGCTGTTTTCGGCTGTTTTCGTCCTTGTTTATACTCCAGAATCTACAATTATTTATCAAACAAGACAAATCTTGGGCACAATGTTGGGCAAGATGACATCTTGGATGAGTTCGATTTTCACAATGTTATTGACCATAAGTTCGTTTTCAGTCTAAAAGTCATAAATATTTTTTGAATTGAAGAAAAGTGTTGCTTATATCATTTTGGTTCAGGTGAGCGATATAGGACCATCATGGTCCTCTTGTCAAGATACTAATCATAAATGTTTTTGGAATGCTCCCTCCTTTTCTCTCCTTGATTTTTATCCTAAAATATAGATTTTACAAATCCCATACACTAAATAACATTCATTTCTTTATAGTATAAATGCTTTTCGGTGGATTATCGGGAAATAACGGTAGATTATCATTTGATAAACTCACCGCCTTTCCAGTGAAATTATCACAAACGTGTACCCTGCTTTCTTTCATTTCACCCTATCTGACGTTATATAAGCAGGGCCAATTAAGTGATGTCATCATAAGCGTTGCATTGCAGTCACGTGCAAAATGATGCGCTTTAAGAATATTTGTCATAAAATTCTCGCATTTTGTCTAATCTTTGCATTAAAGAAATAGAATAATCGTTTGTTTTTTGAGTAAGATCGATTGATATTTCATTTCTCGAACAACGAAAGCTACATTTTCACTCATGGCTTTGCCGCTCGTGAAAATAAAGCTTTTGTTGTTCACTCAATGAAATATAAATCGATCTTAAACTGAAACAAACGATTTTCCTCTATTTTGTCATCTGCAAGTCCATTTACCCATTCCCACTCTGAGAGGCTTAACGCCCCTCAAGTAAAAGGCTTTGGAAAACATTGTGGAGAATGAAGAAATTGTTTTTGACAAACAGTTTCTTCATTTTCCAACAATGTTTTCTACCAATGTCAAAAATCGTTCACTTCAAAATTATCGAAAAAATAGTCGTCTCTGCAACACCTTTCAAATTGGTCAAGTCTAAAACTTTGCCATCTGGTAATGGATTAATTTTGCTGTTTTTGAAAGTTTAGAATCTGTGTCGTGTAATTATAGAGCAACAAGAAGTGCATAGTAATGTATTGTGCAAATATGGAAGATTCAAAATGTAGTTCAACGGGAAATCTGATACCGTTATAGAATTGAAAATCCTTGACTTTGTAACAGTTAGACCAAATAGATCTATTAGAAACAAAAGTAAGCTACAAAGTTTACTATATTCGGCTTGTAATTTTCTACTGCTCGTGTTTGCAGTGTGTGTGCAGAGAACACACAAAAAAAACATAATTGCTCTGTGGCACTTTTCCCTCTCCTCCAGATTGGTGAAAACTTTGTTAGAAAAGGAAAAAAGCTGTGACTCCCACAAAGGGAACGGTTTTATCCAGTAAACCGTGACATAATTTCGGACAAACAATAGTATTGCCATAGGTGTTGTTATAGAAATTCGTAACTACTGCATAAATCAAGCCATAGTTACAAGATTTTATAACAACACTGATAGTTTTTCAACGCATAACATTGAACCTAATCTATTTTTTAGCACAAAATTCATTGCTATTGTTTTTCCAAAAAGTTTTCAAGATCTATTGGCCCCGGTTTCCCGAAAATACTTAAGTATATGCTCATGAGAACATGCTCAACTTCAAAGGAATACTCTCCAACGTTGAAGGGTATTCCATTGAAGTTCAGGTGGATTTCGTGCGATTTGAGCATGGTGCTCAGATTTGAGCATGAGAATGTACTTAAGTTTTTTCGAGAAACCGGGGCCTGGTTTATCTAGAACATTGTGTATCAAAACATTTTGATTGTAGGCTGCGATGATGTTGAAAGTAAAGTTTACTACAAACTTCAAATAGTCTAGCCCGGTATTATCATGTAAATGTTAGCTGATACCAAGGAAGAGAAAATTGCAAGTCATTGAATTGTGTCAAAAATAAGGGACAAATTACTATATAGCTATCCTTCAATAGCTTTTTGCCTATTAAACCCTTTGCCAACCAACAAAATTTTGATCTGTTCCAATTTGAAAGACATTACAGACGACAATTTCAAATTGATGAAATTTCAAAAATTTTACCATTTTGGGCTAGAAAACATTGTGGAAAATGAAGAAATTGCTTGTCACAAGCAATTTCTTCATTTGCTACAATGTTTTCCCAAGTGTTTTCTTAGGAGGGAGTCAAAAGGCGTCACTGTGCAGTAATGGGTTAAACCTTTCACCAACCACCAAAGTTTTGGACTGTTCCAAAGTCAAAGCTGCTGCAGACAAAAAAAGTGTTGATAATAAAAACCAAGTTTGTTTTGCCTTTTGCTGCAATATGTTTAGAGCTGTAATTTACCCAAATCCTTTCTTTATCAACATCCATTTTGTCATCAGCAACAACTACCAAATTGGACTACCCTAAGTTTTTGCCTTTTTGGGAAAGGTTACGAAAGGTGCAAAAGATAAACCATCAACCCATTCCCACACATAGACTCTTTTTGACTCTTTGAAAAATAATTGTGTTTGAAAACATTGCAGAAAAAGGAAGAGATTGCATGTGACAAGCAACTTCTTTCCAACAATGTTAAATTCTACACAAAAAAAATAGAAATTCAATTCTTTCGAATTGAAATTGCTCTCTGCAACATCTTTGAATTTGGACAAATCTTAAACTTTGCCCCTTGATTATTGAATGAATGTTAATTGAGATCGGATTCATGTCCAATATAGCACCAAAAATAATGAGGCAAAAGGAAAATCAACCCATTAACAGATGGCAAAGTTACGACCCTGTCCAAATTGAAAGATGTTGCAGATGACAACTTTAAGTGAATGATATATTTTATGTTTTTCCATCTTCTTTGGTAGAAAACATAGTGGAAAATGAAGAAATTGCTTGTCACAAGCAATTTCTTCATTTTTCACAATGCTTTGAAAGGCCATCAGCTAGAGGGTTATCAAAAGGTGTCACTGAATTGGAATAGGTTAATGCTGATTATAATTTCTCATTTCAGACCTAATATTCTGACGACATTTTCTTCCTAACCAGTCACTGTATGACATGATAATGATTTCATGGGTTCGAGCAATTCTTCTCGACGTCGCAATAGAATGAGCAGTTCGCTTGACCTAGAAACTGGACAAGACGATCCTGCGCTCCAGGGAGCCAGTGGCGGGGGCACCGGCGGGGCCGTCGAGGGGGAAGAAGACAGTGATAACGAGCAGCATGATCTATCATCAATCCTGGCGTACTTAATACGAAGGTAGGAGGATTGAGCCTTTGCCAAATATTTTGCTTTTAGACAGGTCTCTATTTTACTTCTACAGATAACAAAATAGATGTTCGTAATGACAAGATTTGTGACAGAAAATATTGAGGCAAATGGAGAAAATACTGGTTTTAAGAATTTTTTTCTTTTGCCTCAATATTTTTCTATGTTTTTTAAAAGGGACTTTAAGACCTGGGCCCTTTACTATCAAAGATCGTACAACAAATTCACCATTATAATTTACCGACAAACTTACGTAGTTGCAAGATCGTTGATAGTACAGGCCCCTGGTCTGCTTTGAAAATGTTAAACTTTCCCAAACAAGACCTGGTTTTGACTTCTCCAACAGAGAAAATTTTGAAAAGTATTGAAGAAAAAGAAGAAATTGCTGATAATCAGCAATTTTTTCTTTTCCCTCAATTCTTTCCATGCCATGATGACCAAATGCCATGCGTTTTATAAAAATGATTTTGTTGTCTGCAACTCCTTTGAGTTTGGCCATCTTTTGAAAAAAGGTTGGGTAAAAGTTTCATGTTATTAGCAACATATCATACACTCCTTTAATCATTAACCCATTCCCAAACAAGACCTGGTTTTGACGCCCCTAATAGAAAAGCCTCAGGAAAACATTGAGACAAAAGAAGAAACTGCTGATAACCAGCAGTTTCTCCTTTTGCCTCAATATTTTCTATTTTATATATTGTACAGAGATCATATTTTCATTAACATCTATTTTGTCGTCTGCAACTTCTTTCCAAGGAGACCATGCAAATTTTATATCATTTAAGAAAGGGTTGAAGAAAGTTGCATGTTATTAGCAACATATCATAAACCCCTTTCATCATTAACGAATGCTCGCAAGTCTTACTGATCAAATACTGATATAGTTTTGATGAATGTACAAATCTATTTGCTTTGCTTGTAACTAGCCAATCCTTTTACATTTACCCATTACCAGAGGTCCAATTTGCAAGAAGTTGCACACGACAATTCCTAGGGAATGAAGTTTTATATTATTCAACAGAGATATTTTTACAATTTCCAGACTGTGAGTCCTGGGGACTTGCTGGATTCCATATCAATGAGTCCAGCTACTAGTTTAGTGAGTCCAATACACTATTTTTAATAGGAAATCTGTAAAAAATGTCGCATCTTGGGACTCGCTTGAATTAAAACTTTGCATCTCAGAGACCAAATGATGAGTAAAAGTAGCAGGATGCGCAGGTAAAAAAAATCACTGTTATTCTGGTATTTTTTGGTAGAAAACATTGTGGGAAATGAAGAAATCAAATTGCTTGTAACATTACAAGCAATTTCTTCATATACCACAATATTTATGCCCCCTTTCGAAGAAAATGGGGGTATATTGTTTTGCAAGTGTCGGTCGGTCGGTCGGTCGGTCGGAAGGTCGGTCGGTTGGTCGGTCGGTCTGTCCGTAGACCAAATCTTGTCCGGAGCATAACTCGAAAAGTATGTAAGGTAGAATCATGAAACTTCACAGGTGGATAGATCTCATTATGGAGAGGTGCAGTGCACAAGAACCGTAACTCTGCCGATCAAATTTTTTGAGTTATTGCCCTTTGTTGATTTTATAACTTGATTCTTGTCCGGAGCATAACTCAAAAAGTATGTAAGGTAGAATCATGAAACTTCACAGGTAAATAGATCTCATTATGGAGAGGTGCAGTGCACAAGAACCGTAACTCTGTCGATCAAATTTTTTGAGTTATTGCCCTTTGTTGATTTTATAACTTGATTCTTGTCCGGAGCATAACTCAAAAAGTATGTAAGGTAGAATCATGAAACTTCACAGGTAAATAGATCTCATTATGGAGAGGTGCAGTGCACAAGAACCGTAACTCTGCCGATCAATTTTTTTGAGTTATTGCCCTTTGTTGATTTTATAACTTTATTCTTGTCCGGAGCATAACTCAAAAAGTATGTAAGGTAGAATCATGAAACTTCACAGGTGGATAGATCTCATTATGGAGAGGTGCAGTGCACAAGAACCGTAACTCTGCCGATCAAATTTTTTGAGTTATTGCCCTTTGTTGATTTTATAAATTGATTCTTGTCCGGAGCATAACTCAAAAAGTATGTAAGGTAGAATCATGAAACTTTATAGGTAGATAGATCTCATTATGGAGAGGTGCAGTGCACAAGAACTGTAACTCTGCCGATCAAATTTTTGGAGTTATTGCCCTTTGTTCATTTTATAAATTGATTCTTGTCCGGGGCATAACTCGAAAAGTATTAAAGGTAGAATCATGAAACTTCACAGGTGGATAGCTCTCATTATGAAGAGGTGCAGTGCACAAAAACTGTAACTCTGCTGATCATATTTTTGGGGTTATTTCCCTTTGTTGATTTTCAAACTAGATTCTTGTCCGGAGCATAACTCAAAAAATATGTAAGGTAGAATCATGAAACTTTACAGGTGGATAGATCTGATTATGGAGAGGTGCAGTGCACAAGTACCGTAACTCTGCCGATCAAAATTTTTGAGTTATTGCCCTTTGTTGATTTTATAAATTGATTCTTGTCCGGAGCACAACTCAAAAAGTATGTAAGGTAGAATCATGAAACTTTACAGGTGGATATATCTCATTATGGAGAGGTGCAGTGCACAAGAACCATAACCTTGCTGATCAACTTTTGTGAGTTATTGCCCTTTGTTGATTTTTTCACTTAGTTCTTAACAATGCCTATATCTCATGTATTTTAACACATACAGCCTTGATATCTCACACATAGATACCTCCTATCAACATCATTCACAATTGACCATGATTTTGGACCATGTGACCTTGACCTTGGAGTTTGACCTACTTTAAAAAAAATAAACCTGGCATATATCTCATGACCTATTACACATACAGCCTTGATATTCCACACATGGACACCTCCTACCAAGACCTTTCACAATTGACCATGACCTTGGACCTTGTGACCTTGACATTGGAGTTTGACCTACTTTTTAAAAACTAACCTGGCTGATATATCATGTCCTTTTACACATACAGCCTTGATATCTGACACATGGAAACCTCAGACCAAGACCTATCACATATGACTATGACCTTGGATCTTGTGACCCTGACCTTGGAGTTTGACCTACTTTTAAAAAAAATAAACTGCGCCTATATCTCATGTGCTATTACACATGCAGCCTTGATATTTCACAAGTGGACACATCCTACCAAGACCTTTCACATTTGACAATGACCCTGGACCTTGTGACCTTGACCTTGGACTTTAACCTACTTTTATAAAAACTTTATCCTAGCTGATATATCATGTCCTTTTACACATACAGCCTTGATATTTGACACATGGACACCTAAGACCAAGACCTTTCACATTTGACCATGACCTTGGACCTTGTGACCTTGACCTTGGTGTTTGACCTACTTTTATAATACATTAACCTGGCCTGTATTTAATGTCATTTTACACATACAGCATTGATATTTCGCACATGGTCACTTCCAACCAAGACATTTTACTTTTGACCATGATCTTGGACCTTGACCTTGAAGTTTGACCTACTTTTAAAAAACTTAAACTAGGCCTATATCTCATGTCCTGTTACCTATACAGTCTCGATATTTTACACATGGACACCTCCTGCCAAGACCTTTCACATTTGACCATGACCTTGAATATTGCAACCTTGACCTTGGAGTTTGACCTACTTTTAAAAAGACTTTAACCAGGCATATATATCATGTCTTTTTACACCTACAGCCTTGATATTTCACACATGGACACCTCCAACCAAGACCTTTCACATTTGACCATGACCTTGACCTTGGCATTTGGCCTACTTTTAAAAACTTTAACCTGGCCTATATTTCATTTTACTTTTACATATACAGCCTTGATATTTCACACATAGACACCTCCTACCAAGACCTTTCATATTTGACCATGACCTTGGACCTTGTTAACTTGACCTTGGACTTTGACCTACATAAAATGTAGGCCCTTCAGGGGGCATATATGTTTTACAAACATCTCTTGTTTTCAAAGCCTTTATCTTGTGGGGCATTATTTATATGTTGGAATGGATTAGATCCTAGAATAGACAAATAATAGGACTGACTGATCTGAAAATATGGTATTTTCAAATGCTTCAAAGACTGGTTTTTCAATGTCCCAACTCTGTTGTTTTCAATTTCAATAACATAAAATAAAATTATCATTTGAGAATTTACTTGTTTTCTTTTCCATTGCAACCGCCATTTATTTATCTGTTATGAAAATACTATGTGCTTAAGCTATGACATAACTTAAGCTGACGCCCTGTGAAGATAGGTTTTTATTTAGAACTTGATCTAGAATGTATGAGCAGACAACAGGGGCACTGGAGTAGCAATCATATTGTCGGTGAGTTACTAAAACCTCATAACTTCAGCATTTTCAAGCTGTAGTTTTGAGGTTTTGACCTCCCACTTATGATATGTTCATGTTAACCTAGTTCTATTTAAAAGCCTTGCCACACGGAATTGCCATCATGCACGGATCCAGAAGGGGGGGGGGTGTCAGGGGGTCATGACCCCCCTGGAATTTAGCGAAAATAGGGGCTATGAAAAAGATTACTGGTTATGTTCCATATAAGCTGCGTCATTCGTCCCTGTGTGCCACGACAAACTGTTGTTATATTTAGTCCTTCATGGTATGGCATGGATCCAGACAGAAAAAATGGGTTAAAGATCGGAAGACCCCCCCCCCCCCCTGGGAAAAATACCTGGATCCGTGCTTGGCCATTGTGAAGTTTTGGTACCAATGCCGGGGAGACAAAAAACATCAACGACATTTACATCTAATTATTTGACTAATGTTAACCCTGGCATGCTGAAAAAGGCATAATTATCCTCCTGTCCTTTTGGCAGGCAGAATAACTTAACTTAAAAGATCGGTCAGCACATTGTGTCGGTTACCTGTGTAAGATGTATTGTCGGTGTAATTGCAAAACTTTGTGACTCCAGCTTAATTAACCCTTTCCCAAACGACAGAATTTTAGGGTGATCCACTTCAAAACTGTAAAAAAATGACAAAATGGATGTTATTAAAGATAGAATTAGTGTAGAATATGGCACAGAAAATATTGAGACAAAAGGAGAAACTGCTGGTTATCAGCAGTTTCTCCTTTTGTTTCAATGTTTTTCCACGCCTTTTCTATTAGGGATGTGAAAACCAGGTATTGTTTGGGAAAGGGTTAAAGCTGGATTTACAAAGTTTTTCAATGCAACAAACAATATTCCATACTACAGTTACATTATGTTGTCTCATCATAATTGTCATTTTCTTATCATGGAAACTTTTGTATTGCATTCTGACTAAGACTTATAGGCCTATGTCTGTATGTTGTTATATAAAAGAAGGTTTGTGATGTAATTGAATATGTGTATCTGCCTAACATGCTAGATAGGGACAGCAAAATTAATGCCGTTGATTGGTCAAATTGAAATGTCAAATAGACAAAGTAGACTGCAGAAAGCTTGTTTTTCAATCAATAAAATTTGCTTAAAAATGAAATAAATAATAACCTATATATAGACCTAATTCTGTCGTCATTGTAATTTTAAACATGTACCCCTGCAGAAAAGTTTAAAAGTGGTCTAAATGAAAAGATTAAGGGATAAAATTTATATGAAATGAAAACACAAAATTGAAGGAAATATTGACTGAAACGAAAAGGAGATACTTGTGATTAGAATTTTATATTTCGTTAAATACTTTTGAGTTAGATAAGACAATAAAGTACACAAAAATTGACAAAGCACATTTACCAATAATTTCATTAATAGACATGTATTAAGGTTTTATCTGAAAGTACATGGGCGGACAAATCCAATATCCTTGTATAAATGGTCAAGATATAGTATTGTCCCAAATGTGATTGACCAGTGTTAATAAACAGAACATTTTAGGGGCAAAAATCGAACTTTTTAAAGATAGCGAAACTATTTTGAAAAGTTTTATGTAAATGTTTTAGCATTATCAAATTATACTTCATGGCAAAATAATCATGAATTTGCTGAAAATATTCAATATCGTATTAAGTATTTCCTGAACAACACCTGGCTTTGACACCTGCAAAAGAGAAGATTTTAGAAATAATTTGGGGAAAAAAGAAAATGCTGAATAGATTGGCTGTTACTTTTTGACAATCATTTTCTAGCCTTCCATTAATGTTTTTTACTTCATCAAATAAACTGCCAAATAGGCTTTTGTCTCATTCTTACATTCTTTTAATCGGGAACAGCATGCAGTTTTTCCATTCTTGAAAAAAAAAAATCTCAATTATTTTTATGCTGTAATCTACACATTACACAAATTCAGTTTTTGGTAGCAATAAATTTATTGTCTGCAACTCCTTTCAAATTGGACCAGTCTTGAATTTGAATTTCGTTGTTATGGAAAGGGTTAATACATCAAAACCAGGTATGATTTAAAAAAAGGATAAAAAGAAAAGAAAAAAATAAATAAATGAATGCTGGATATGGTATGTTCTATTTCCTGATCCCTTTAACCCTTTCCCTAACGACAAAATTCTACTGTTATCCACTTCGAAAACAGCTACAATTGACAAAATGGATGTTATCTAAGATACGATTTGTGTAAAATATGACATAGAAAATATTGAGACGAAAGGAGAAACTGCTGGTTATCAGCAGTTTCTTCTTTTGTTTCAATGTTTTCCCAAGCAGTTTCTGTTAGGGACGTCAAAACCAGGTCTTGTTTGGGAAAGGGTTAAAAGGTTGTTTATGTTTAAGTATACCCTTTCCATCGTAAGACTTGCTTTTGATGTTCCTTATAAAGACAGCATCAGAAATATTTAGAGAAAAACGGAAAAAGATAATTCTAGTATTTTCTAACTATCCATTGAATAATATGCATGCTGAAATGTACAAAAATTCAGATGTCATAATTATTGTCGTCTGCAGCAACCTTAAAAATTGAGCTATGTCATAATTTAGGAAAAGGTTAACCCATTACCATACGAAGACGCTTTAAAGTTAATGGCTTCGGAAATCAAAGTGGAAAATAAAGAAATTGCTTGTCCCAAGCAATTTCTTGATTTCCCGCAATGATTTCTAGTCAAAAAGACAAAAAAATGTAAAATTTTACTGACTTGAAATTGTCTTTTGTATCATGTTTCAAATTGGACTGTTCTAAAATTTTGTTGTTTGGGAAAGGGTTCATTTGTATCCCTGACTGATTAACTAGGCCAGTTTGTAGGTCATCCTTTCAATTAAATCATAACCCTTTAATGGTGAATACTGTCATAAATATTGTTAATAATTGACAATGATATTGCATGAAAACAAAGATGTTAGGCTTAAGGTATATGACCCATCATTAGCATCATAGAGCCAGAAGCGAAATTTGAAAAGTGCCAATAATTCTTTAACTGTGTTACATTTCCATTCCAAATACAAACATAAGCATTTTGAACGGTGTAGAATATTGAATTCATGCATACTTCTGGAAATATTTGACAAAAATGTTCAAAATTACCTCCCTTGCTTATGAATATAGAGTAAAATAATATTTGTAGATTATTTTCTTCTTGAAGCATAATCTTGAAATCCGGCACGATGAATCCTCTTATGTGAAGTGTATTTACAGGTGTGTGTAATTTGATGCATTTCGTATGGCTAGAAAGTGATGTTTTTAATGATGGGTCATATACCTTAATTGGATGGCAATTGGATTTGATAGAGTTTTACGTCCCAGTGGGACACTCAACAGCTAAGGTCATACAGAGACAGGACCTTGGTTTAAGTCTCATCCAAAAGACTGGAGGGTGGAAGGTCGAATCTGCAACCCTTGTGTCCAGCATGTTATGACTGCACTAAGTCTGTCCCCTAAAAGCCCATTGCTAGATATAGAAGCTTTTCTCTCTGAGACTGCTCTTGTTTAACCCTTTCCCAAACGGCAAAATTTTAGGGTGATTTACTTCGTATACTTCATAAACTGCCACAAATGACAAAATGGATGTTATTAAAGATAGGATTTGTGTAAAATATGGCATAGAAAATAATGAGACAAAAGGGGAAATTGCTGGTTATCAGCAGTTTCTTCTTTTGTTTCAATATTTTCCCAAGCCTTTTCTATCATGGACGTCAAAACCAGGTCTTTTTTTGGAAAGCTTTAATGGACATTTTTCTAGATCGTGGCTCAAATATACCTAATTATAAAACCCTTTTATTGTTTTCAGCGGTCAAGTCCGGATCATGAGATCGGACACGAGTCACGACAGTTGTTCAGACGACGATGAAGATTATTTCCAGACTCGGCGACCACCAGAACGTAAGTTTTATGGTTTGTTTCATAAATATGATAACAAAAGGGTTCGCACAGTCTTGGAAAGTGCTAAAATTTGAGTCTGTTTCTTGAAAGGCGCTTAAAAACAAAACAAAAAAAATAGTGCTTAAAAGTGCTTGATTTTGATCCCTCTTTTAAGCCTTTCTCAAACAAGACCTGGTTTTGACTTCCCTAATAGAAAAGGCTTGGAAAAATATTGAGACAAAAGAAGAAAATGCTGTATATCAGCATTTTCTCTTTTTGTCTCAATATTTTCCTTGTGATATTATTAAGCAACTATTTTATCTTTATCAACATATATTTTGTCATTGTCAACAGCTTTAAAATAGGGCCACCAAAAATTTTGCAGCTTGGGAAAGGGTTGAAACCCAATAATTTTGTAATGTTGAAGCCCAAGGCGAATTGTTGAGTCCATTTGATGCAATTGGACGCCCCAAACAGGAAAGCTCTGGAAAATATTGTCATAAATGAAGAAATTGATTGTTACATGCAATTTCTTCATTTCCCACTATATTTTCTACCCAGAAATACCAAATGATTTAAATATTTCAACCACCTGAAACTGTTGACAGCAACATCTTACATCTTTGAATTTGGAACTGTTTAGAATTTTGCTGTTAGGTAATGGGCTAATACTTTTTATGCCCCTGTATCGAAAAATAGGGGGCATATTGTTTTACTCTTGTCTGTCTGTCCATCTGTCTATCCGTCAGTCTGTCCAAATACTTAACCCATTACCACACAGTGACTCCTTTTGACTCCCTACAAGATAATGGCTTTGAAAAACATTGTGAAAAATGAAGAAATTGCTTGTAACAAGCAATTTCTTCTTTTTCCACAATTTTTTCTACCCAGAAAGATCAAAGAATACGAAATTTCATTCAGTTCATATTGTCGTCTGCAGCATCTCTGAATTTGGTCAAGTCCAAAATTTTGCCATTTGGGAAAGGGTTAAAATTTGCATTTTTGGGGGAGATTGATGTTTCACAAACACTTCTTGTTTCTCGTGTTTTTCAGCTGATCTCAATCCAGATACTTCAAGAATCAAAGTAAGTGCTTCTTTTTATTGTGCTTTATAATTTCTGTTGCACTCTTGCATTTTCCATCAATGTTTTCTTCCCAAAGAGACAAAAACAACCTGAAATTTCTTTGCCATTTGGTAAATCACTGTATTTATTTAACAAATAAAATGTACATCTATTTCAATTTCAATTTTGCACATACTTACTGACAGTGCTTAAAAGTATATCATTGTTGTAAATGCAAAATCGTGTATCTTGTTTTTGGAAAATTTTAATGACCTTTAAGCAACAAAGTCTTAATAACCTTTCCCAAACAGAAAGGTTTTATCAGTAAAAATATCTCAAAAACTACAAGAATTGTCTTAACTGGACACACAAGATTTTACTTTGAAAATCGCAAAAATCATGATACCTGAGGTTTTGCATTTACACCGACGATATGCCCTTTCATACTATATTTTTACAATACCATTTCACATCCTAAAGTCTTTTAGCTCATGGGCTAGGTTAGACTGGTAACCGTCCTTGATACTACTTTCTGTATATATAAACACAAAGTGGGTTCAGGGATGGTAACTACTGGAGGTTAACCCTTTCCCAAACAAGACCTGGCTTTAAGACTTTCCCAAACGGCAAAAAATAAGGGTGTTCCGATTAGAAAGCTGCTGCAGATGACAAAATTGATGCTGAAAAGGAAGGAATTTGTGAACAATATAGCACAGAAAATATTGAGACAAAAGGAGAAACTGCTGGTTATCAGCAGTTTCTTCTTTTGTCTCAATGTTTTCTAAAGCCCCTTCTCTCAGGTACGTCAAAACCAGGTCTTGTAAGGGAAAGGGTTAATGTCACCATTAAAAAAAACTTGAGACAAAATAAGAAAATGTGGAATACATTAAGAAGAAAAAGCTGATAACCAGCATTTTCTCCTTTGCCTCGATATTTTATGTGACACATTGTGCACAAATTATATCATTTTCAACATTCAATTTGTCATCTTACCAGAGCTTTCAAATAGCAATGAAGTAGTTACGAGATTTTATAACAACGCACACAGAAATACTATTATTTGTCTGAAATTATGGCACGGTTAAGTGGATAAAATCCATTCCCTATGGGGCACCCCAAGATTTTTTTTGTCGGAGAAAAGGTTAAATGGTTCGGTACAAACATAGTGTGAAAGGGTCTATACATAATTCTCTTACTATTGTAGGAAAACAGTATTTATGAGGAGATTTTGTTGAAGTCAGGAAGAAGTAGTGCCTTTGATAAATCTTACAGAACAGTCCCTCATATGGTCTATGGGGTAGGTACATTTATACTGTCTAAATACAAAAGGTAACATATTTTACAACCTGCTACTGGCAGGTCAAGGGGGGTTTGGGGTTCAAACAAAACTGCTTGAACCTCTCTGATACCCTTTTTTATGCGCCCTTATTGAAAGGTCTAAGGCTTACTTGTTGATCGTCCTCTGTCGCTGTGTCCGTCTGTGTGTCAGTCTGTCAGTCCAAAACTTCACATAAAAACTTAATATTAGCCATTTCAGGGCATTGTCTTGTTTTAATTTTTCATTCATTGTCTAATATAAAAATGACTTCGATTTAACCCATTACCAAACAACAAAAATTTAGGGTGGTCCAAATTCAAAGATGTTGCAGACGACAATTTCAAGCTAAGGAAATTTAATATATTTTGGTCTTTTTTGGTAGAAAACATTGTGGGAAATGAAGAAATTGCTTGTCACAAGCAATTTCTTCATTTTCCACAATGTTTTCCAAAGCCTTTATCTTTTGAGGAGTCAGAAAGAGTCACTGTGTGGTAATGGGTTAATTCAAACACCCCATAATGAAATTAAGTAAAGTAAAAGTAAAGGTGGTTTATAGTCTCAAATTTACGAACTAGGTCCATATTCGCGCGACTTTCACACTTTACTCCACGATCATTGAGCTTCAAGTCGGCTGTTTACAGTCGGCGCCTGCGGCAGCCACAGCACATCGGCTTTCAACTCTCCCGTGTACCCATTTATACACCTGGGTGAAGAGGAGCAACGTGGGGTAACTTATTTGCTCAGAAAAAGTCCCGTGACCTCGGCGGGATTTGAACCCAGGACCTCTCGATCCCTAAGCCCGCGTCCTACCACTAGACCACGGCGCCCCAAATTTTAACCCCCTCAAAGAAATCCTTGACCTGCCTAAAACATGTGCAGAAAATCACTTTGTTATAAGATCTACATAGTTTTGGACTCCAAAAGCATCTGAGAATATTTTGAATGGTTAACTTATTATATATTCATGAATCCAGAAAGTTCTTAGAACATTGTGAAAAAAGGAGAAAGAACATTCATTATGAATGTATTACAGAGGCAGACTGGTATGGGAAAACAAATAAAGTTTGGGGCCAGTCATCGATGTGTCATTAGTACACCGTAAGTAAACTTTTCAGACTGTTTAATTCACTTAATCGCCTGAGTGTGCACAAAGTATATTCAATAGCATTGTTTAATACGAAAATGTGCCAAGATTGATGTTTACAAGAATGCAGATAATTATATTTTGTTAAAAGTTTCTGTACCTTTCTTATAATTAGGTATTTGTCAGATTTACATTGTTACAAAGTGAAAGAGGAGATGATACAATTGAGTAACAACATCGTAGAGTTTGATTAATGATTCAGACAATTTTTATATGCCCCTTGAAGAGGCATTATGGGATCACTCTTTGTTGTCTGAGCAGGCAGGTTGCGTCCACATTTTTGTTTAAAGTATAACTTTTGTCATCTTATGTCTGATGGACATGAAACTAAGCAGTTATGTTCATCTCATGGTTACAGAGTCCAGTTTACATGAACCATAACTCTACCTTGCTTATTTCTGATTTATTCTCCTTTATTTTTAGACACTAATCAGTGTGAAGGTCATATCTTTTGATATGATTGATACCATTGTTCATTATGAAAAGCCATATTTTCTAAAGCTCTGTCAGTTCACAGAACCTTACCAAAATGAACTAAGATATTCCCTGTGTTGTAGGTACCTACCCAACTCCTGTGATACTATAGCCCACTATAGACAGAAAGCTTTCTGTGGTACTTTCTCTGCGGATGGCAACATATTTCTCTCTGCTGCTCAAGGTGGGTAAACATTGTTTATGTTTAACCCTTTCCCAAACAAGACCGTCTTTTGACATCCCTGGAAGAGACAGGATCAGAAAACACTGAAAGAAAAGATGAAAATGCTGATCATCAGCATTTTCATCTTTTCCTTTTATGTTTTCTGTGCTTAATTGTACTCAAATCCTTATCAACATCAATTTTGTCGTCAGAAGCAGCTTTCAAATTGGATTACCGTACATTTTTATGCTCCCCGAAAAAATTTCGGGGGAGCATATAGTCGCCATGCTGTCCGTCCGTCCGTCCGTCCGGCTGTCCGTCCGTCCGTGTGTCCGTCCGTCCGTCCGTCCGTCCACAGCCATATCTCAGCAACCCTTGGACCAAATTCAACCAAACTTCACATGTGAACTCCCAGGGATAATCCCTAGGGACCTTTTTCTCCGTTTGTTGATTTGAGGCTGCGTCATGGAAAAAGGGGCCTTAATGTAAAAATTAGATTTTCTCCAATTTCTCTTCATCCAATGGGCAGAATTTAATGAAATTTTGTACTTTTGTGATAAATGAGATGTTCTAGACCATATTCTATAAATAATGTGTGTACAAAAAATCTGTCATGGGAAAAGGGGGCTTAATGTATGATAATTTGTCAGTCCGTCCGTCCACAGCCATATCTCAGCAACCCTTGGACCAAATTCAACCAAACTTCACATGTGAACTCCCAGGGATAATCCCTAGGGACCTTTTTCTCCGTTTGTTGATTTGAGGCTGTGTCATGGAAAAAGGGACCTTAATGTAAAAATTAGATTTTCTCCAATTTCTCTTCATCCAATGGACAGAATTTAATGAAATTTTGTACTTTTGTGATAAATGAGATGTTCTAGACCATATTCTATAAATAATGTGTGTACAAAAAATCTGTCATGGGAAAAGGGGGCTTAATGTATGATAATTTGTCCGTCCGTCCGTCCACAGCCATATCTCAGCAACCCTTGGACCAAATTCAGCAAAACTTCACATGTGAACTTCGAGGGATAATCCCTTGGGAGCTTTTCCTTTGTTTGTTGATTTGAGGCTGCATCATGGAAAAAGGGGCCTTAATGTAAAAATTAGATTTTCTCCAATTTCTCTTCATCCAATGGGTAGAATTTAATGAAATTTTGTACTTTTGTGATAAATGAGATGTTCTAGACCATATTATATAAATAATGTGTGTACAAAAAATCTGTCATGGGAAAAGGGGGCATAATGTATGATGATTTTTATTTTGTGACAAACACTTATTCGGGGAGCATAATCCGTCTATGACGGCTCTTGTTTGCATTTGGGAAAGGCTTAAAATTTATATCACCTATATCAATAATTATCTTTTTACTGCTCCATTTCTTTAGTTTGTCTATGTCTTTTTGAATCCTTTCTGTTTGACACATCAAAAATTATAGTGAAAATTATCCTTCCTAGTTAGTCTAATCAGATTTTTTTTCACAATTTGAACCTTTTAGTACAACATGTCATAACTTTCTTATCATTTACAGATCAAAATATCAGGATATATGACACACGGGACGATGAATTCCAGTTACTAAAGACGATACGAGCCAAGGATGTGGGCTGGAGTGTACTGGATACAGCATTCAGGTGGGTTCTGACTTCACTAAACTTGTGTATTCAAGACTGATACATGTGTAATCTTTAACCCTTTCCCAAACAAGACCTGGTTTTGACGCCCTAATAGAAAAGGCTTAGGAACATATTGAAACAAAAGAAGAAACTGCTGATAACCAGCAGTTTCTCCTTTTGTCTCAATATTTTCTGTGCCATATTTTACACAAATTCTATCTTAGATAACTTCCATTTTCTCATTTGTGGCAGTATTTTGGAGTGGATCACCCTAACATTTTGTCGTTTGGGAAAGGGTTAAATGGACCCAGACAAAAGAATTTTTGCTAAAAAAATCACGCCGGCTGTCTCAACATACCCAGTTGTGTGATAGACCACATCATTTTGGACCAAAATGAAATTAATTGTAGAGCCAAGTATTTCTGTTGGAAAAACAGCTTCCAAAGACCAATACTAGAAATGAAACAAAAGTGATTAGAGCAAACAGATTTGCACTTTAAGTAATAAAGAAGGGAATTATAGTTCAGATCCCAAGATTTTCTATGGAAAAACCTGCTTCAAAATGAACATTACTATAAATAAAAAAGCGGTTAGAGCAGAAAGATTCACAGTTCTTAAGCTCAGCCTGCATAATTCATGTTGATTAACCCATTACCACACAATTACTCTTTTTGACTCCCTATAAGATAATGGCGATAGAAAACATTGTGGAAAATGAAGAAATTGCTTGTGACAAGCAATTTCTTCATTTCCCACAATGTTTTCTACCCCTAAAGACCAGTAATGTTAAGTTTCATTTACTTGAAATCCTCGTCAGCAACACCTTTTAAACATTTTGCCATTCGATAATGGGGTTAAGTTATAGACTCTAACACTGAACCTGAATAAAATTCCAATTACAATTTGTGTATGTATCTGTCTGTTACAGTGCTGACGGGAACTACATGGCTTATTCTAGCTGGTCAGATTGTAGTAAGTAGTTACACTGTTTATTGTCTGATATCTTTTTAGCTGGAATATTCAGAGAGCGGCAATTTCAGTAACCCTTGTCTTAGTTTATTCATTTTTAGCTCGACTTTTCGAAGAAAATGAGAGCTTATACTGTCACCCGGGCGTCGGCGTTGGCATTGGGGCTGGCGTTGCAACCAAGGTTAAAGTTTTTTCAGACATCAATAACTTCCATACTATCAAAGGGATTCAACCCAAACTTGGAATACTTATTCACCATCACACCCTCTACCTTACTATCAGGGCCCTTGACCCTGGGACCACTCTATTTGGAGTTATGCCCCATTTATACTAAGCAACTTAGAAAGTAGAGGGCGCTGTCTTCAGACAGCTCTTGTTTTTATGCTCCCCGAAGGGAGAGCATATAGTCGCCGCTTTGTCTGTCCGTCCGTCCGTCCGTCCGTCCGTCCTGTCCGTCCGTCATTCCGTCCGTCCGTCCGTCCGTCCGTCCGTCCGTCCGAAGCGATTTCTCCTAACCCTTGGGCCAAATCAAATGAAACTTACCATGTGAACTTCCTATGACAAAATGCCGATGTACTTTTCCCGGTTTTTGGATTTGAGGCCTCGTCATGGGAAAAGGGGACTTAAGGTTAAATACAGTTTTTCTCTAATTTCTCCTAGTCTAATAGTCAGAATTTGATGAAATTTCATATTTGAGTAGCAAATCAGATGCTCTTGACAATAAACTATTTAAAATTTGCGTATACAAAACATGTCATGCAAAAAGGGGGCTTAACATTTGTTAGCTTTATATTAGCTCTGCATGGCATATATTTATTGTGACAATGCCTTATTCGGGGAGCATTGTCCGTCTCTGACGGCTCTTGTTAAATGTAACCAGGTGTCAAATGACTCAAATCTTGCTTTTTATGGAAGCGTTTAATGACCATAATGTAACTGGCACATTGTCATACTCCTATGTTAAATACTAATACTACCTGCTAGTTATATCTGACAATGGAGTTTAGGTGGTATGTATGGATAGATAAATATGTTTGAATGGTTGACATCATTTGTTGAGTGGATGTCAATGATTTCATTTATGTAGATAAAAATTTGAAAAGTAATGTGTGTACATCTTATCAACTATAGTGGATAGAGCCTTCACATTGTACACAGTGATACCTCTTGCCAAGACCTTTCTTTTGGGGTGCCGCGGCCTTAGCGCAGTTGGTAGCGCATCTGACCCTCATTCGAGAGGTCCTGGGTTGATCCCCGGCCGTGGCTAATATCCTTTCTGACAAAATTGTCACCCACCAATGGGTTTGAAATCGTTAACCTAAGTGGGCGAGCAGCTGGAGGCTCGGTAAGGGTTTTGTGGTAGTACTGGTTTGAGAAACAACAGGAATCCATGGGTAGGTGCTCCAGCCGCCGCAATATGACCCTGGTAGTGGAAAACGGCGTAAAACCCCAATAAACTCAAACCTTTCTTTTGGGACCACGACTTTCAACCATGTAACCTTTTTCTCAGAGTTTGTCTTATTTGACAAAATTTTTATTCTAGCCTATTTCTGTGACAAGCTTTTAATACTGTAGAATACATCACATGCAATTAATGAGCCTATTATTCCTACTTTTCAGTACATCTATGCAATGTTCATGGAGATGATGATATTCACACGGCACTACATCTCTTCCCGTCAGACACAAGTTTCTGTATATTTTCTCTGACATTCTCCTCGGACAACAAGGAAATATTGGGAGGGTAAGGACACTTGCTTTTTAGCTCCACTGGCCTTTCAGGCCAGCGGGCTATTGTCATGGCGGTGTGTCCGTCGTGCGTGCGTGCGTCCATCCGTAAACTTTTTCTTTAAAAATCTTCTTCTCAAAAACTATTGGATGGATTTCAACCAAACTTCACAGGAATAATCCTTGGGTGACCCTCTCTTAGATTCCTTCAAAGAAATTGGATTGAACCAGAATAACCTGAGTAATCAGCCCTTGAATGTCAAAAATAGCAGGTTTTGACTTTAGTTTTCTTCTAAAATCTACAAATATTTAAAATCAAGACAAAACTTTGACAGAACGATGCTGACTACAAGATCTTGCCTTGGTGAAATTTTCAACTTGATCTGAACTTTACATCATGAATTATGTGCCCTTGAAATTGACAGAATTGCCATTTTCGGCTGTATTTTGACTTTTTTTCTCTCTAGCAACTATAAATATTGACTAAACAAGACAAAACTTTGACAGAATGATGCTGATTATAAGATCTTGTCTTGGTACAATTTTCAGCTTGATCTGAATTTTATAGCACGAGTTATGTGCCCTTGAAATTGCCAAAAATTGCCATTTTTGGCTCTATTTTGCTGGTTTTGACTTTATTGTTACTCTAAAATCTACAAATATCGACCAATCAAGACAAAACATGCACAGAATATATATAAGCATTATATGCTGCCTGGGTGTAGTTTTCAGCTTGATCGGAATCTTACATCATAAGTTATGTGCCCTTGAATTTGACAAAATTGCCATTTTCGACTTTGTTTTCACTCTAACAACCACAAATGTTAACCAATCAAGATGATACTTGGGAAGAATCTTGTTAACAACAAAATCTTGCTTATATGTAATTTTCAACATGATCACACTGTTACAATCTGAGTTATTTACCCTTGAAAATGACACAATTTCAGTTTTCGACACTTTTTCCCACTCTTGAAGCCACGGATATTGACTAACATAGACAAAATTTGAACAGAATGATAGTGACCTGCATAAGATCTTGCATGTATTTAATTTTCGATTTGATTTTAAATATACATACTGAATTATGTGTCCTTGAATTTGGCAAAATCACAGTTTTCAATTTTATTATCGCTCTAACATCCCTAAAATAGTAGTCAATCAATTACTTTCTTTTTGCATTGACCACATGATTGCTGCTTTTGACTTTGTTTTTGCTGTAAGAACCACAAGTATTCAAAAATCTAGTAAAAACTTGGATTTAATATTAAAAGAAATTCAGGCCTGTGGAGCGACTCAAGACCTTCAGGTCTTTCTAGTTGTCTTACTTAACCCTTTCCCAAACAAGACGTGGCTTTGACATCCTTGGTAGAATAGGCTCGGGCAAGCATTGAGGCAACAGAAGGAAATGCTGATAATCAGCATTTTCTTCTTTTGCCTCAATGTTTTCTGTGCTATGTTATTGATAAATTTCACCTTTATCATAGACCATTTTGTCGTCTTCAGCACCTTTGGAATTGGAACACCTAAAACTTTGTCGTTTGGGAAAGGGTTATTATTATTTAGGTTCCAAAACCTGTTAGAACTGCCTTGTTTATGAGGGTTACAAAGTGTAAAATGTAGAGTATTAATAAATCAGGGCCTTACACTTCTATCAAACTAAAATGAAAGCTCTACATGAAATTGATATAACATTCTGATATACATACATGACAAACTGCAAAACATATTTTGACAAAAAAAAATATATTCTGAATGCAAAAGCACCTTCTTTACATCTTTACATCACTGCTTTGCAACAAAAACCTTGTACTACAGCTTTAACCCTTTCCCAAACGAGACATGGTTTTGACGTCCCTTATTAAAAGGGCTTGGGAAAACATTGAAACAAAAGAAGAAACTGCTGATAACCAGCAGTTTCTCCTTTTGTCTCAATATTTTCTATGCCATATTTTACACAAATCATGTCTTTATTATCATCATTTTTGTCGTCTGCAGCAGCTTTCAAATTGGATCACCCTAAAATTTTGTCGTTTGGGAAAGTGTTAACCCTTTCCCAAACGGCCAAAATTTGGACGTTTCCTATTTGAAAGCTGCTGGAAACAACAAAATAGATGTTGCTAAAGATAAGATTAGTGTATAATATAGCATAGAAAATATTGAGACAAAAGGAGAAACTGCTGGTTATCAGCAGTTTCTTCTTTTGTCTCAATGTTTTCCCAAGCCATTTCTATAAGGGACGCCAAAACCTGGTCTTGTTTGGGAAAGGGTTAAACAAGCTGTAGTTACAAGATTTTTGTTGAGAAGCAACAACATGTTCCATTTTCAGAGCTAACGATGGTAACCTGTATGTATATGACAGAGAAAGTAATCAACGAAGCTTAAAGGTGAGTCATATACAAATATACAGTCGAAACTCGTTATCTCGACATCGGATAAGTCGAAATCATGCTTAAGTCGAAGTGAAAGTCATGTCCCATCCTCAACATATGGATATCAAAATGAATTCCGAAACAAATACAGCCATTGAAATTTAGTAGGAAAAGGATAGAAATTGCTCGTTTGGAGCAATTTCTTTCCTTTTCCTACTATATTTCAATCATGGACACATATGATGCCCATCAAAAATGGTTAAATATCGTTTTTATCGAAAATAATCAAAATAGAATTAGTCGAACTCCGGATATGTCGAGGCATTTCGACGGCCCCTCTGACTTCGACACAACGAGTGTCGACTGTATATAGTCATCTCTCATCTAAGTCAAAGTGGAGATACTTAAGCTTTAAAACTCTAAGAAGTCTTCTTGATACAGGTTTTGAAAATTTCTGGAGAAAAAGGAAAAGAAAAACATTCATTTCTTTCACCTAAATTCATTAATTCTATGGCGTAGCTTTGATGTAGCTACACAGAAATGTTTAGGCAGACCCAAGAAAAGTGCTGGACAACAGAAGAAAAGTCGGAACAGTTCCACTGACCCACAGAACTGGTCCAAATGGAGAGGACGACTGGGCAGCAGACCTGTCAGACATGTCCTACCCTCAGTAGAGGAA
Source organism: Fragum sueziense (assembly GCA_963680895.1). Taxonomy (NCBI): domain Eukaryota; kingdom Metazoa; phylum Mollusca; class Bivalvia; order Cardiida; family Cardiidae; genus Fragum; species Fragum sueziense. The sequence continues at coordinate 52,282,029 of OY804599.1, read as the reverse complement.
AACATACATGCACTTTAAAATTGTGTGATATGTGTAAGTATGTATGTTCGTATGTATGTGATTCCAGATTGATGCCCATGATGATGATGTTAACACAGTAGCGTTCGCAGACAGTACCAGTAATATATTGTTTAGCGGAGGAGATGACGGTTTGTGCAAGGTAATTTTAGTTTTTGGTAAAAAAAGCAATTTGATCAGTTTTAAGCATGTCTTAAACGGGTACAAAATTTCTACCGGGGTATCTGTGTACCTGCATAAGTGGATCATTCATTAATTTAGATGGCTCTATCCAATTATAGTATAGGAGTAATCAACCTATGGGAACATGTAGGCGAGTTGACTCGGCCGCCTGCATGTTTCCATTGGTGGATTTCCAAATGAATCCCTCTATCTATTGTGATCCTTGACTCTAGTTTTGTCATTGGATAAGTTTTTCACTGTCTAGATATGTTAAATTATTAATACAAGTTTAAAGCCATAGTTAATCATCTGGTAAGAGGTAATTTCTACATGGATAGTTGAAATTTTGTTCCCTACCCTTAGGTACCCAGGTACTCATCTCAGCCCTAGTTTTAAGAATTTGTCAAATTGTGTGTTGTCCAATATTATTATGTTGATGGGTTTAAAAGTTGCTTTATTAAACTTAATATTATTTTTCACATAAATTTTAGCATAATTACACAAACAATTTGATTAGTCAGTGGCCAATATATAGTTCAATCAGATGTTATGTTACATAATTTATGCAAAACATGTTTGTTTGTGATTAAAATTGTGCCTATTTCTTTGTCATATATAAAATTTGATTTGTTATGATATATTATAGGTCTGGGATAGACGGACGTTAAGAGAGGATCACCCTATACCTGTAGGTGTGTTGGCAGGGCATCACGATGGCATCACATATATAGACACCAAGGTAGAATAACTGATCTTTCTTATTCTTTTATTATAAAACGTTGAAACTAAGACATGACACCAAGGTAGAATAACTACGATCTATCTCATTCTGTACTTGTAATCATAAAACATTGAAACTAGGAAAATTGAAACTAGGACATTCACTTGTAAACTGAGAAACATTATTCATTAGTAGGGAGTCCATACCTCATAACTTCAGCTTGACAAATGTCCCCCACCCTTGATATTTGGTATATGTCAATGATATAAATTCAAATCCATTAGAAATGTCTCCTTGTGGGTAATATGAGGTGATCAGAGTTTAAGGGGTGGAGCAACATTTACGCACATAAACACATGCATACAAATCAGCAGCACAAGTGTATGCAAATATGTGTCTTGACAGCTCATTTCAGCGCTATGAATTGCGTTCAACCCATGAGGAGCTTCTTCCCCTACCCGACTATAGGTGGCTTTGCCCCTTTTGCCCCTGTTTGGGGGATGTCCCCTTGGACCCCCTTTAATAGTGCATAGTCATTAAAAAGGTCTAGCTACACCTTTGCTTTCTTCATTTTCACTTTTCTGAAGTCCCCATAATGGCACTGTTCAATGCATATTTGTACTTTCCTACTCTTCAGATATTTAAAACTTGTCAAAACAGCTGCAAACCAAAACATGTAAAACAATGCATGAAAAAAGTATTTCAAAATAATACTTAGGTAGGATTAGTTGCTGTTACAAGGTTTTAGTCATCATTGACCCATAACCACGATTTGACTATTTATGACTCTACACAAGTTAAGAGCTTTGGAAAACATTGTTGACAATGAAGAAATTGCTTGCGACAAGCAATTTCTTCATTTCCAACAATATTTTCTACCCAAAAAGACTGAAACATTGTAAACTTTTATCCATTTGAATTTAGACCAGTCAAGAATGTTGCTGTATGGGAAAGGGTGAATTGCCATCAATGGCATGCATTTTTCAGGGTGATGCTCGTTACTTGCTGACCAACTCTAAAGATCAGACCATGAAGCTCTGGGATATTCGTAAGCTGTCTTCACAGAAGGGAATAGAGCAGACAAAATCAGCCGTGTCCAAACAAAGATGGGATTATAGATGGCAACCTGTCCCGAAGAAAAGTAAGGCTTTTTATGGCAAAATGCTAATTTCTTTATCATTTACCTTCAACATTTTCTTTGCTATGATTATATAGAAAGAATCCATGGTTATAGTGGAGTGACTTTTGCTGAAAAAGTGGCCCATTTCATGGGGTAGGTGGTCACAAAAGTACCACATTTTCTAACCTATACTAAAATGTTTGTTATATCCTGAAGTTTATAAAACGGTCAATATCAAGTCTTGGATGTTGGTATGAGCTGAGAAATCCAAGATGGCGTCCAAGATGGCCGCCAGAATTGAAAACAAGGGGTTATTGTATATGATTGCCTGTACTGATTTAATGTATATCTATACATCATACAAACTAGGTTTAATATCATATACTAGGTTTTAACTTTCTCGTGATACATTTTACAATGGTCACAATGTCAAGGTCAAGGTCAAATTCAAGGTCAAATGTGAAAAATAGTGAAAAAATACATCATCTACCAGTTTTCTTTTCTTATTACTCAAAGGTTTGCATAAAAAGACAGGTATGTTATATACCAAAATAAACTACACTATATAGGCTTTAATGATTTAACATAAAGATTAAGATATCATGTGTTTCCATGGAGATATTCAAGATGGCGTCTACGGGCCCCTAGTGAAAAATAATGGAAAACTGTATTTTACCAGTTTTCCCATAATTTTGATATACATAATGGTCATTTTTATTAATGTCAAAGTGTTATTTTTATTTTTTATATTAGTACAATAGTCATATTCTAGATAAAACTGTCATATAAGACTAGAAAATAATCTTATTTATTGTAAAATCCAAGATGGCATTCAATATGGCCGCCACAATGAAAACTAAATGGGCTTTCATGTATGATTGTTTGTACTGACTTAATGTATATCTGAATATCAAATTATCTAGATTTATTTCATGCAGTGTGTTTGGTCTTTTTATGCCCCCGATAGGGAGGCATCATAAATTTGACTTGTCCGTCCGTCCGTCCGTCCGTCATTCCGTCCAAAAACTTTAACATTGGCCATAACTTCCTTATTACTTAACATATTCGCTTCATACTTTACCACAACATTCCTTGGTACATTACCTTTCTGTAGGCACATACTTTGGTGACCTTGACCCCTGGATGACCTTGACCTTGAACATAGATTGGCCATAATTTAAAATCAAAGCGGTGTCGGGGGCATTGTCATCTTACAGTGACAGCTCTTGTTTATAATACATTTTAAAATGAAAAAAAGAATTAAACAAGAGCTGTCACTGTAAGATGACAATGCCCCCGACACCGCTTTGATTTTAAATTATGGCCAATCTATGTTCAAGGTCAAGGTCATCCAGGGGTCAAGGTCACCAAAGTATGTGCCTAGAGAAAGGTAATGTACCAAGGAATGTTGTGGTAAAGTATGAAGCGAATATGTTAAGTAATAAGGAAGTTATGGCCAATGTTAAAGTTTTTGGACGGAATGACGGACGGACAGACAGACGGACGGACGGACGGACAGACAGACGGACAGACAGACGGACGGACGGACAAGTCAAATTTATGATGCCTCCCTATCGGGGGCATAAAAAACACATTTTAAAATGGTTTCAAGGTCAAGGTCAAATTTAAGGTTTAATGTGAAATAAATCTGTAATTTTGCATATTGACAATTTGACAATTTTGCGTAAAAAGTATGAAGTGTTATATACCACAATAGTTTGTATGATGTATAGATATATATTAAATTAGTACAGGCAATCATATACAACAACCCCTTGTTTTCAATTCTGGCGGCCATCTTGGACGCCATCTTGGATGTCTCAGCTCGTACCAACATCCAAGACTTAATATTGCCAGTTTGACAAACTTCAGGATATGACAAACATTTTAGTATAGGTTAGAAAATGTGGTACTTTTGTGACCACCCCACCTTCAACCAAGCCTTGAAAGTCACCCTACTATTAGGTGCTCCAGCCGCCGCGATATGACCTTAGTAGTTTAAAACAGCGTAAAACCAAAACCCCAATAAACCAAACCAATCTTATCTGTAGCTCTGATTATTTTTTTCAGTGAACAAGAAGGCCCGTCTAGATGGTGACAGCTCAATAATGACCTATAGAGGACATTCGGTGCTCCACACTTTAATACGTTGTCACTTTTCTCCCGAGTTTTCTACTGGACAGCGATATGTCTACACTGGATGTGCACTTGGCAGTCTAATAAGTAAGTAATTAATTAAGTTAACCCTTTCCCAAATGACAGTTTCTTGAACCATACCAAATTGAAAGCTGCTGAAGTTTACATTTGTGTGAATTGACACAGAATTTTTGCATATCATAGTTAGGAAAATATTTAGGCAAGAGAATATGCTGATTATCAGCATTTTCTTCTTTTGTCTCAATGTTTTCCCAAGCCTTTTTTTAATAGGGATGTCAAACCCAGGTCTTGTTTGGGAAAGGGTGACTGAAGTATATTGACCTGTCCTTTTCCTTAGATTTGAATTAATGAGGCATGATCTCGAAAAAGGTCGCTTATTGCATTTGAGACAGCCATATTTCAAGACTAGGGAGAAAGTGCAGTATGACAAGGATCAATGCTTCTATATGTTGCTACTGGTCATGAATAAGCTATTGGAGAACAACATGGTTATTGGTCAGACTGCTTGTATACAAAGGCTGATCTGGAACCATTTTGAGCTCAAAAGCATGAAGGGACCTTGTTTCCGGATCTTGTCTCAAATGCATTTTTAGATACTTTTGTGGACCCTATAGATCCAAACTTGAACACTTTATTAAATGGATAAATTAAAAAAAAGCTTCTTGTATTTGTAGTTGCAATTGGTTTCACGAAGCTGTGCTGTTAAAAATAAATCAGCTCATAATTTTCAATGATAGGTAACCCTCTTCCAAACAACAAAATGCCACAATTGTTCGATTTCCAAGCTTTTTCAAGTTTAGGACTTCAAAGCAGGTCCTATTTGGGAAAGGGTTAAACCATATTTTTCTCTCTTTACAGTATATGACACATTGACTGGAGCCATTGTAAGGAAGTTAGAAGGTCACAGATCGTGTGTAAGAGATGTTTCATGGCATCCTTACAACAACAACATTATAACAACTTCGGTAAGTATATATTTAACTAATACCCCCTCAGATCATATTAATTATATCCCAAACTATTCATTGTTCTGACAAATGATTCTAGAAAGTCACATTATCTTGTGTTTAGAGATTTATCATGGCACCTGAACATTATCACAACTTCGGTAGGTACATATGTATTATACTTTATATAAGTTTTAACCATGCACATTTTACAGAATGCTCATTTCCTTGTTTGCAAGTTTTTTCCTCATTTTCCTCAATATTTTGAGACCAGTCTAAAATTTGTCACTGTGGAAAAGGTTAAAGGCCACAAGGAGCCTTTTTCATAAGATCTCAATTACACCATGTCAAGAACTTTGCTGCTTTTCTTCAAAAACCTTGTGACTGCAGCTTAAAACAAGCTGCAGTTACAAAGTTTTTGATGAAAAGTGACAATTTAATTATTTTCTTTCACCAGTGGGACGGCACCCTGCGCAAGTGGGAGTACAGAACGTCGGACATGTTCGAAGAGGAAGAAGTGGAACCAGATGTGTCGGATTCCGACGAGGACGATGACGATCATTTGTACCGACGGTCACAAAGAATTCGAATGAAAGAGAAGCGAGCAAAACGTAAACGAATGAGCAGTCTGTGTGAGTCTACCAAGTATCTGAGAAGGGGACTGTTTGATTAGTAGATTCAAAACGGGGCTGTTCGTTTGCTATTTAAACTGGAGGTGCAGTATGGTTTTACTTGAATGTGGAAACAATTCAAACTTGCCTGATTGTTTCTGCTAAGATTCAGCTAGATGCAAGTTGAATGATTCATTATCAAAGGATAATTTAAATGGTTCATTATCAAATGATAATTTAAATGGTTCATTATCAAAGGATAATTCAAATGGTTCATTATCAAAGAATAAAAGATAAGACATCATAGATAATAGGAGATCATTTACAGTATATCTGACTGAAGTTTGTAAGCAACATTGTGGAAAAACAAACCAGCAAGCAAAATAGATTTACGGTAATTATCTTCATGTGGAAACAGTCTTGGAATAATTGTGGCATTCTAAATGGATCTAAATGACATATATAGTGTTGAATAAGATGGGAAAAGTGGACTGATGGATTTACTTTTCCCTGATGTTTTTATCACAAATCTTTCATGAGGTTGACTTTTTTCTGAACCTTAACAAACTTTGAAGAATGGATGAATATATTTTTGACTATCTAACTTTTTTGTGTTTAATGATAAAGACTATACAAGCACTGTAAATATTGATATAAATATGTGGCAGGTAGTCGACACATTGGGTAAAAGTGGACATTCTGATATTTTCTCAATGAGTTATTTGTAATGAATACCCAAAATGTAGGGTGTGATGAACAATAAATGAAATACTGGATTTTTTAAAAGTCTTCACCCCTTTTCATGTGTAGCTCTTGGTAGACATACTGGTGAATAGCGGACATACTTCTATTTTCTATTTGGGGAATAGTTTAGTTTCGGCTTTAAGGTGATTAATTAACATTATGATAATTCTAGCCAGTGGAAAGTGTTGTCAAATATTTTGCTGCTTTTCATCGAAAACCTTGTAACTGCAGCTTAAAACAACCTGCAGTTATAAGGTTTTTGTGAAAGAGCGACAATTTGCAAAAAGCTGCTTCTGCTTATTTTTCAAAAGGACAAAGTACATATATATAACTTGCTACTTAAATGGTTAATCAGCTTACATACAGATAATAATTAATCGTCGGGCTCTCCAAAATAATAACAATTTAGTTTGAAAGCTGTTGTGACCTGTCCTGGAAAGGAACTTCACAACCATGAAAATAAAAAAAGAAAGAAGAAAAGAATCATGTTGAATTCTTCTGTTCACTTAATTATACAAATCGTCGGTGGGAGGTCAAACATTCTTACTCCAGTGTTTTTATGCCCCCAATAGGGAGGCATCATAAATTTGACTTGTCCGTCCGTCCGTCTGTCTGTCCGTCTGTCTGTCCGTCCGTCTGTCCGTCATTCCGTCCAAAAACTTTAACATTGGCCATAACTTCCTTATTACTTAACATATTCGCTTCATACTTTACCACAACATTCCTTGGTACATTACCTTTCTGTAGGCACATACTTTGGTGACCTTGACCCCTGGATGACCTTGACCTTGAACATAGATTGGCCATAATTTAAAATCAATGCGGTGTCGGGGGCATTGTCATCTTACAGTGACAGCTCTTGTTTGAGTTGTAGTTACAAGGTTTTGACCTCCCACTGACAATATGTTTGATGTGATTTAGTAGTAGGCAGTGGCGGATCCAGGATTTCTGTGAGGGGGGTTCGTTTCTACAAGTAGGGGGGTTTGTTTTGCAAATATTGCACAATTTTGTCTGAATTTCTGCATGAAAATGAAATAATCAGGCTACAGAGGGGGGTTCATTGAACACCCCGAACCCCTCTGGATCTGCCACTGGTAGGATACGATATAATTATAAGAAACTGAGGGAAATGATGAAAATATTGATCAGTGTTTTCATCTTTTTTTCCATTGTTTTTTACTAAGCTTTTGCTCTACATGGTAGTCGAACCCGTATAAATTTGGGAAATCATTAATAGTTATGCTATTTGTTGTCAATGATTTAAGAATCAGGGATTGTTTGTTAGTATATACTGTACATAGTGTATATAGTTTGCTTTTACTTTTTAACCCTTTCCCAAACAAGACCTGGTTTTGATGTCCCTAATAGGAAAGGTTAGAGAAAACATTGAAACAAAAGAAGAAACTGCTGATAATCAGCAGTTTCTCCTTTTGTCTCAATATTTTCGTAGCTATTTTGTACAAAAATTCTTTTTTTTTTTTCAATATCAGTTTTGTTCTCTGCAGCAACTTTCAAATTGAACCATCCTAATTTTTTGCCGTTTGGGAAAGGGTTAAGATAACAAACACTGATGCCCCACATTTGTTTCTTCTTATGTATTATCACATTATGACAGAAAGACCAAAAAAAAAAAATTCAAAAAAAATATTGACTTGACATTGTTGTCTACAACCTCTTTGAATTTGGAGCAGTCTTAAATTTGCCGTCTGGTAATGGGTTGATAAGACTAATATTCACCATCCCCAACATGACTCGATTTACACTTTTGCTTAAAAGTTGCATAATTCGATGGCTCAGCGCGAAATAGTTGTAACTGCCTATATGTTCATAGGCAGTTACAACTGTTTTAAATTGAGTCATCATGGCAAGGTAGAAAAAAATATTTAGAAAACTATCTTAGAGTATTGCAAATTAATATTCACCTGATGTTGAACTTTATTCAACAATACATTAACCCATTACCAGATGGCAAAAATTTAGACTGTTCCAAATTCAAAGATGTTGCAGAAGACAATTTCATTTGAATGTTATTGTACATTTTTTGGTCTTTTATTGTAGGAAACATTGTGGGAAGTTGAAAACTTGCTTTTCAAAATGGGTTCTACTCAGGAAGACCAAAAAAAATTAAAAAAATCATTTGCTTGATATTGTCGTTTGCAACATCTTTTAGTATGGATAAGTCTAAAATTTTGCCATCTAGTAATGGGCTAAAGGATCTTAAATCATGATAGATTGTTCCATGCAGATGTGATTTTCTCCACAGACATTTTCGCTTTAACGCTTTCCCAAACAAAAGTTTAGGGTCGTCCAATTTGAAAGCTGCTACAAATGACAAAGCGCATGTTATTAAAAGAAAGGATTGCATACAATATAGGACAGAAAATATTGAGACAAAGGAGAAACTGCTGGTTATCAGCAGTTTCTTCTTTTGTTTCAATGTTTTTCTAAGCCTTTTTTACCAGGGATGTCAAAACCAGGTCTTGTTTGGGAGAGGGTTAACTCTGTTCTTTTCGCTAAACAATGAACTGTAGCTATATATAACCCTAAATGATTTAAAAAAAAAAAAAAAAAAAAAAAACATTGAAAGAAGAGAATGCTGATCGTTTTCTCAACTTTTTGGAAGGGATTTTCTGGAATTTAAAACATTTTCATGTCCACAGTCTGCATCTCATTCCATAGCAAGTGATTACGTCTATAATTTTGTTGTCTGAAAACTTGATTTTAAAAGAACTGGTGTTTTTAATTGGCAAAGGTGTGGTTTTGTAAACAGTGTTATTTAAGATTTTGTAACAATTATTGAATCATGCAGAATAAAATTATAATCTCCTGTTCCTTGTTGTAAACTTTATCACAGCGGTTAATCATGTGACTCAGTATTTCAGACAACCATCAATATTTTATTTTCATACCAGTCCTGAATTCGGTTTAAAGCAGCGAAGGTGGTGGGAAAATGCCAGGAATAAGCTGGAATTTTGAAAAATCTCTTGATAGAAAGTAATTGAAGATCAACCAAAATTGGTTGATCTTCAATAATTTTTATATCAGCTGATTTTTCAAAAATCCACAACGTCTATCAAATGCATGACCTCTGTCCACCTTCTCTGCTTCAAACGGAATTCAAATTGGTCCAGTATTAACAAAAAGATTATTGTATCACGTGATTAAACTCCTAGTTTATAGCCATTTCCAGAAACGTGTCAGTAATACAACTTTCATGATTATTAGACAACTCTACGACATTGACAAAGAAGATATCGATAGCAAAGGACAAATTTCTGATCATCAGCTGATTATCAGCATTTTCTTCTTTTGCATCGATTTTTCCAAAACCTTTTCTTTTGGAGACTTAAGGACCAGGTCTTGTTTGGAAAAGGGTTATTGTTATGTTCGTCAAATCTATCTCAGGGATAAAATGGCTAGACCAGGGGTGAACATACTAACCAGTCTAATTCCACGTTTACCTATAGAAGTACACAACAATCCAACCGATTGACCGAGACATACGTCTCGTCCAAACAGATGGCTTGTTATGTGATTTTACTTTAGAAAGTCGATTTAGAAATGTCGGTGAATACGGCCCCAGGGATCACGTGTGATCAGCAATTTCTTCATTTGCCACATTTTTTTCTACCCTCAAAGTGAAATTGTCGTCTACAACATTTTTCTCCTTTTAGAGCTCAACGGGTTTTACAAATTGTGACAAGCACAATGATCAATGCCAGTATCGTAGGGCTTGTTCGACAGATGGTTTTATCAATCCTTTCCCAAGTACAACATAAAAAAATCAAGGTGGTCAATTTTGAAAGCTGTTAAAGACGACAAAATGATTGTTATGGTAAAAAAATATCCGCATTTTCTTCTTTTGTCTCAATGTTTTCCTAATCCAATTCTATTAGGGACGTCAATGCCGGGTCTTGTTTAATTTAAGAAAGAGTTTATGCAATTGAAAAGGCCGTGGATCCAGGTCGGTTTAAGTACCCAAATCTAGTATGATCAAAATCCACTGGTCTCAAGTTCCAACGGGTATGGTAGAAGTTACGAGAACGATATGAAAAGTGATCAGACTGTGTAAAGAAAATATCGAAACAAAAGGAGAAAATTGTCGCTTTTCAACAACAAAAACCTCGTTACTGCTTTTGTCGAAAAATGGCATAATGCTGGTTATCAGCATTTCCTTCTTTTGTCTCAATGTTTTCCCAAACCTCTTTTCTATTACAGACGAAAAATCAAGGTTTTGTTTGGTTGAATTAACAAACGACACTGATATTTATTTTCACTCTATTGGTTGATATACTAATTACAATGTATATGTTATAAATATAAAACAATTTTTAACGAAATTTATTCAAAATTCATGTAAAATGAGACATTTTTGTAGATATATCCCTGATAAGCTGAGCGCGTAATTCTGATCCACAATTAGCGATGCGACAGTTGGTTTCCTTGGCATGAGATGAGCGAGATGATCTGGATCTGTTGATCGTTTTAGTCCCAGCCCCAATAGCCGTCGTCGTACATCCCGTCACCGCCGTAACCACCGTATGCTGCAATAAAAAAAAAAGGAAAACATGGTTGCCACTAGTCAGCAGAAACAAAATTACCTGACATTTCCCTGACAAAATTGGAAAATTCCCTGACATGTTTCGTCGAGTTAATTTCGCGGTAATTCGCGAGGTCTCCAGACAATTTTAAAAGAAGATGTTGACATCATGAATTATATGACACAGCATCTTATTTTTTTCAAATTCCCTGACAATTCCCTGACATTTGCCAGTATTTTCAAATTTCCCTCAAATTTACATTTCCCTGACTTCCCTGACGCGATGCAACCCTGGAAAATGTGACCCGTCACGCTAAAAGGGACCTTATCCGAACTCGAAAAATCAAAATTTTGACTAACTTGTCAGACTCAGTACAGATGAACCAGATACTGAATGCGACAAATGAACATATAGTGAGATAGGGAAACCATTCAAGATTTAGAAAATTACATAAAAATGAAAAGTGTCGGTCCTAATCTGGCTTCGCAGACTGACTAGGATCGATATTTTTCACACATCCGATAAGGTCACCTTAAGCGTGACGGGTCACAAATAAATGACCCATTCGCGGATCTAGGGGTGCGATGCCGGCCCCCTCTCGAATTTGTATTTTAAAAAAGGCGTATCGAAGTGTTTTAAAGGAATTTTTTTATACGCCAATGCAGTTGGGCCCACTCTGGAAAACACGGATAACCTCTGAATAAAATTTCTGGATCTGCGCATGTGACCTGTCACGCTTAAGGAAGTCTTCTGGGAAAACCCAAAATTTTATCAAAATTCGAGAAACAGATCAAACTTAGTTGGCCTCAACTGGATGTCAGACAACATCAAAAGTTTGGATCAGTAGCAGACAACAAAACAATTGATATCAAACGATGGAAATGTATGAATTATAGCTTAGAAAATATTGAGGCACAAGGAGAAAATGTTGATTATCAGTATTTTCTTCTTTTGTTTCAATGTTTCCATATGTCTTCTACTAGTGACGTTAAATCCAGGTCTTGTTGAGAAAGACTCAACCATTTTCTTTCTATCAACTCAAAATGAGAAAAACGATACCGAAACAAAGTAAAATCTGTTCACCATTTTCTAAAATTCTCACTATGATTTTCAAAGTTTTTCTTTAACCCATTATCACTCAATGACTCATTGACTCCGTCGCAAGAAAAGGCTTTGGAAAACATTGTGGAAAATGAAGAAATTGCTTGTGACAAGCAATGTCTTCATTTACCACAATGTTTTCTCGTAAAAACACAAAAAAATCAAATTTTCGTTCACTTGAAGTTGTCGTCTGCATCATCTTTGAATTTCGACTAGTCTAAAAATTTGCCGTTTGTAAATTGAATTAAAACTTACAATAGTAAGGTCCGTAACTGCTGTACATAGGACTGTAGTAAGATCCGTAACTAAAATACGGGGTAGCCTTTACCATGCTTAAACACACCAGCGCGAACAACAACACACACAGTCGGACGAACATCGTGTCTGAAAGAATTAATACATATTAACTATTTTATACACTTTTTAAAATACTCTATAATAGAAAGAAATTGAGGTATCGATCTTCGGATATCTCGGCATAATTTTACATTTCCCGTGACTTCAAGACACTCAGTGTGAACTGAAAAACAACAGCCAAACTGGGTAATCGGGGCGCACAGCTGGCAGTTTTCACCCCTTTCCCAAAACGACAAAATTTCACCAAATGAATTGCAGACGGCATGATAAACATTACCATTATTACACATTCTGTAAGTTATAAGAAACTATTGAGACAAAAGCAGAGAATGCTGATTCCTAGGCTTAATCTGTAAGGAGTGTCAAAAACGTCATTATATAGGGAAAAAAATAAGAAAACATGAGAACAAAATAAGATCTTTATCAAGATAAAAATGAAAAGCAAAGAAACAACAACAACAACAACAACAAAAAAAAAAACAATGAAAAAATTTAACCCACTTACCTACAGCTAAATCTGGTGTCTCTAAATCAAACAAGGTCAAAACTACGTCGATTTTGATTGTAACGTCTTTATATACTAGCGTCGACGTCATGACGTTGACGGCCTACACTAACGCGTTACGTCACCGACAATTAAGGAGGTAATTTTCGTAATTAAATTGTTCAACCCTTTCCCAAATTAGAATGGTTTTAACAACTGTACTTATAATATTACAGTCTATAAAACATTTGTAGGAAAAGAAGAGAATATTTTTGACAATTCTCTGATCGTTTGCTGAATTTCATAACTCGCAAATGATCTGTTTGTGGCATTAGAGTCTATACATATTTGTTTTTAATTTGTAACTGCTTTGAAGTTAAACAAAATAATTTATAGTATTTGTTGTTAGGAATGGGCTTCACTAGTGACTTTACCGGGATGTCCAATTTTAGGCCGGTCTTAAGCAAAGGCAGTCAACGAATATGCCACTGCTTTTCAACAAAAACCTCGTTTCTACAGCATTAAACAAGCTGTAGTTACTAGGCCGTTGTCGAAAATCGACGTATCATAAATGCAAAGTTCTGTAAACAGAAAATTTGCAATTAATTTCTTAGAAATTTCACCAAGAAAATTGAGAAAAAATGATTTTGCTTTTCGTACATTAAAACTTCTGGGGCTTTTTGTGAGAAAGGTAAATTTGACCCTTAAAAGCTTTCTCATTCAGCACAAGTTGGGATTTTTCGATTTGAAAGCGGATGTAAACAACAAAAAATGGACGTTGATAACATTAGGTTTTGTGAACAATACAACAGAGTAAAAAATTAAGGCAGAGGAAGAAAACTCTGACAATCGGTATTTTCCTTTGTCTCAATGTTTTTCAATCGTATTCTTTACGAGACGTCAAAACAACGTCTTCTAACTAGTGACAGGGTTAACGAACGTGTTACGTCATAAACAATTAGAGCACTAATTAGACTGTCAACGTTAACCCTTTCCCAAACTTTGACTCTCTTTGACTCCGCACAGAAATAATGGCCATAAAAAAACATCGTGGAAACTGAAGAAATTGCTTGTGACAAGCAATTTCTTCATTTTCCACAATGTTTTCCATCCAAATAGACCTTCAACTTAAAAATTCCATTCACTTGAAATTGTCGTCTGCATGATCTTTCAATTTGGAACGCCCTAAAATTTTGTCGTTTGGGAAAACGTTAACATGCGCGTACAATATGAGCTCGTGACCGATTGACAAGCAATAATGGGTCGTTAGTATATTGGACATAATTATTTGAAAGGTGACCCGTCCTGGCAAAATGGGTTACGTTAATACACGTCTGTCAGACGTAATGTTCCTAAACGTTGATATTAAAATGGGGAAGAAATTTCTAAATAAGAAATCAGTTTTTAAACAATAATGGGTTGTTAGCATCTATAGGACATAATATTTGAAAGGTGACCCGTCCTAGCAAAATGGGTCACGTTAATACACGTCTGTCAGACGTTATGTTCATAAACGTTAATATAAAAAAGGGGACGTGATTTCAAATGATAAATTAGTTTAAACAATAATAGGTCAATAGTAGATAGGACAACAATATTTGAAATGTGACCAGTCCTGCTAAAACGGTTTCGTCCCACGTTAATACACGTTTATCAGTTGTTCCAAAACGTTAATGTTAAAAAATGGGACGATATTTCAAAATAAGAAATAAGTTTAAAACAATAATGGATCGTTAGTAGATAGGACAACAATATTTGAAATGTGACCCGTTCGGGCAAATTGGGTTCGTCACAAGTTTATACACACGTTCCCAAACGTTGATATCAAAAAGGGGACGATATTACAAAATAAGAAATTAGTTCATTGGCTCATAAGAATATCCTTTAAACTCACTTTGATAAGCCTTTTTTTGTTTTTATACAAAACATTGTAGAGGCAAAATGAGAATATGCTGATAATCAGCCCTTTTTTTCTTTCGTCTCAATGTAGGCCTAATATTATCATTGCAAGCCTTTACTGCCAGGGATGTCCATACCAGGTCTTGTTTAGGAAGGGTTAAAATAATATTTTTAAATTTATCTATTTCACCGTTTCCCTGAATAATTTCCTCGTTATAAGGCATACATACGGACAGTCTGATTAGGATCCCTGTCGTTTGCAAAAAGCTTCTTCATTACATCTGACAACTTTCAAAGAGCAGCGTTGGTCATGATAAGATCACATGTAGGCACACGCCCGAATGGAAACACGGTAGTCTAAAATGCCTTGATGGTCTCTTTTTTAATCAGAAAGTGCTTCAAATAAACTTTGCGAAGAAAAAAAATCTCATCCTAATGAAATCCTGAAATTTTCATTTAACGTTTCTAGTCTTGACCAATCTTTAATAGCATTGAATTTTGTTGCTAAAAATAGACTGGGTTAGCTGTTATGAATTGATAAGCTATCGGTGTTGTTATAAAATCTCGTAACTACGACTTGAATCAAGCCGTGATAAAGAGATTTTATAACAACACTAACGAAAAACAATTTGTTTACAAGTCCGAAATTACGTCACGAACAACTGGATGAAATTGTTCCCTAGTGAATAGGAAACGATTTAATCAAGTTATCCGTGGCGTAATATTGGACAAACAATAGTATTCCTGTTGTTGTGGATAAAAATCTCGTAACTACGGCTTGATTTAAGCTATTTTTAGCACAAAATTCATTGCCATTGTGTTATATTTCCAGTTCCATTTACTTACGGAATTGTCTTTAGTTATTTTCATGTACTACCTTATTTATGTTATCGTATACCCCTCTCCCAAGGACATAATTTAGCATGGTCGAGTAGATGAATGTAAGATCTGCTGATATTTATAAACATTTTTGCGTACAATATTTCAGCAATTATTGAGACGAATGGGGCGCTTGTCATCAGCATTTTCTTTTTTACCCCGTTTTTTCCAGAGCACAGAGCCGTTTTTCCTAGTAGCGTCAAACCAAATTCTTGTTTTGGAATAGGATTAAATAAGCATCTTAGGTCAGTCTTGTTTGACTGTACAAACGTCTGTAAGGTAGAGTACCCGTAATGTGGCCATTTTGAAATTCATAAAACATCGGCTTTTTTTCGAGCGGATACGTAATCCGAACCTATTCAGACGCGGTCGTAAACATTCGGCGGTAGAAAGGTCCATTGCCGAATGTTTTCGACTTCGCAAAAATAATTCCGACGTCGCGCGAATCTCATTATGGATATTCTACCTTAAAATCATTCCAATTCGCATTTGACAGCAATCTACATCTTGTTGACAGGTGTACGATAGATAAATTACTGCACGATTTTCATTAACCTTTCACCCTTTCCTGTACATCGTTTAAGACTGATTCATTTTGGAATTTGTTGAACATAACCCAATCGGTGTAGATATATATAATGATTTTGTGAAGAAAATAGCACGGGAAACATAGAGATAAAAGAAGAAAATCCTGATCATAAGAGCTCATTTTCTTCTTTTGTCTCAATTCTGTCCAAAGAATTTCCTAGTGGGGGAAAAGGGGCTGGGGTTCAGGGGCGGGGACATAATAAGTCTTGTTTGTGAAAGGATTGACTACAACACCAAATAGGGAACGATTTTATGTACTAAACTGTGACGTAATTTTAGACAGACAATAGTATGTCGTAGGAATTGTTACAACAATTTTATAACAACAACGACGGTTTATCGAACAGGACAGAAAGCTTGGTCTATTCTTAGCACAAAATTCATTGCTTTTGTCTTTAACCCACTTGCATACCTAGTTTTCAACCATTAAATTTTCTGTTTGTTGTTCCAACATTTTCTAACCTACAGAAATTGATTTTTCTAACAACACAAACAAACTGACAATCAAACAACAAAACACCAGTTAAGTTAATCTGGGCCCTATCTATAACTTAAACGTGGTTTTACAATTGCAACAGAAAATTAAAAAAGAACAAGAATAGTAAGATTTTTTTCTCGGAAAAGGTGGAACAAAACGGCTTTCTGCTAGATCAGGACAACAACGGCAAATTGCTTGAAGTAGGCCTACTGTATTTTAACTTTTAATCAATCTAAGGCGCTGAGCTTTTTTCTTCAACGATCGCAACTGTACTTGATTTTATTCTGGTTATCTGAAGCGTTAGTCGAAAAAACCTGCAAATGAAAAAATGCGATGTAACTTTTTCCCAATAAAGACCTGCATGGCTACCTTATTAAAAAGGTTGAGGAAAACATTGCGACAAAAGAAGAAAATGCTGATTACCAGAGTTTTCCTCTTTGTCTTTTAACATGTATTTGTTTTTTTTGGATATATCATACACATATTCTATCTTATCAGCATATACATGTAATCTGCAGCGGTTTACAAATCAGAAGTCTAAATTTCTGCCAACAATCTATATTTTGACTGCTTAGAGAAGAAAACTTGCGAAAACACTAGAAATTGAAAAAAAATGCTGTCTACTGAATTTCAGCATGTTAAGCATTTCTATATGGTGTATCATAAATAGTTTCCCCGTCTTGTGTCATTCGTTTTTGTTGTTTGCACCAGGGAAAACCCTGGCGAGTCAAAACACGGTATAAAGAGGAACAGTGATAATGGCACTCTTGCAAAAATACTTAAAAAATCCGCACAATTTAATGGCATTCTTTATTAGGCATACCTTACCTTTATAGGCCAATATATCGATGTTTTCTAACGAAAACTCGTAACTGCAGTTTAAAACAAGCTGCAGTTACGAGGGTTTCGTTGAAAAGCGACCATATCAATCATAAAGGTGTGAGACGTTTCATGATCGAACTCATAGTAAATCTCTGTAACACTAATTTGTAACAATGTTAGGTCAGAAGTTACGCCTTTTGTCTTGAATTTACATGGTATAGAGAAAAATATCATAACAAAATTGCTCGAAAATAACTCAAATATTGTGTTCAAGAACAATCTAGAATCCACTTAATCGCAACACTTCTCCAAAAACGTTCAGGCGGACATGCCCCGGACTCATAGAAGAGTTTATTTCCGGCGCGTAGCCATGTTATTTGCACTGGACAATGTTTCAATTTGCCTGATTGACGGCGCAGCTAGTATCTGCTATTTCAAAATGACATACTATATTATATAATGTAACCCTATTGTATAGGAAACCGGTGAAAATGTACCGCATATGACGCCTAAAACAGGAAACCCTTGCAGTATAATTTTGCACGTGTTGTGAACGCGATATGGACACAGAATCTTATATATGATCGGGTCTTAAAAATATCTGGAAACTTACCCCCATAGTTATAGTCGTCGTCGTATCCGAACCCAGGATAGAACGGAAACCTTCGGAGAGGGTATCTATAGTAGTTCGTATAACGTGAGTAGTATGGTATACGGAATCCACGTCTGCGGTATGCAAATGGAGATGTGTTGGGCGAACTCTCCACTACTACCAGACACAACATGGCCGCCAGGAGAAGGACTAACGATCTTGTGACGAACATTTCTTGCTGTCTGTTGTGCTGTCTTTGATAGATATAGCTCACGATAATTGACCTGGCAGAGCAGCCCTAGCCTATAGGCTGGGCAGCTCTGCCGGGTCATTTATCGTGAGGTATATGCTACACATTATGATATCAAATGAAAACATATGGCCGTACATGGTCCGTACTCACCAACGATTACAAATATACTGTCTAAAACCAAATTACATTATGTTTTTGCATAGATATGTGACACATTATGATATCAAATGAGAACATGGCCATACATGGGTCGTAGTCACCAACGATAATAAATAGACTGTCTAAAACCAAATTACATTACGTTTTTACATAGATATGTGACACATTATGATATCAAATGAGAACATGGCCATACATGGGTCATATTCATCAACGATTCTAAATTGATTGCCTAAAACCAAATTGCATTACAAGACATTTAATTGGACGATACATATGTCTCTGTCAATTGGATGGATTGTCGTGTGATTTTAAACGTGAATTTTGAGTTGACTCGTGGGTGAATATTACTCCAGGGGCCTGTTTCATCAAAACATTTAAAGCTGCTATTTCCCAGATTTGGACCCAAAATTTGTCAAAAACAAACGAAATGTACACTTTTTAAGCTTTATATGACCTGATTAAATGATTACGACAAACTATTGAAGCAACGACTCATTTTTTCGCAATTTGATACCAAATTCACGAAGCGATGTCGAAAGTAGGTCAAAACAGTAGGACATGCGACTTTCTTAATGACGTCACAACATACATGATGACGTCACATTGAAATTCAAGTATGAATCTCGTTTGAATCTTGGTCCGCGCTGTATGAGCATGCGTGACAGTTAAAAATAAATTCAACCGCATCTGTGACGGAGTTGAATTTGGGTTTGGATTCTCCCTAAATTCGGCTATCTATCTTATAATTTCGGTTCAATCTCTGTCTGAATCGCATATTATTAATCAATATTATTAATGCATATTTTTTCAAAAAAATTCACTTTTTGCAATTAGACCATCTGTTACCCTCTAGCTTTAAGACGTGTTTTTGACTTAGGCCTACCATTGTCTTAAATATCGCTTAAAACAACAATCACATAACCCAGGTTTTGATAGATTGGCAATACGCGTTTCTTGCCATAGATTTATCGTAAGACACCGGTAAGTCAAAAATAAGTCTGAAGAGTACGGAAGTTTAAACTGACCCCCTTATTTGTCAAATTATCTCGATTAATTCATAGATTTATATATATCTCAGATAGATAAGTTGAAATTTTACAAGGACTTAGATAAAGAAAATATATATAAATCCGATTTTTATTTCATTTACAAGTATGGAATGTATATAAATAATTGTTTATTTGGTTTTATATATACCATTTATTTATAATTCAATTATTTTGTATACAGTTTATATGAATTAACTATTTCCATTTTTAGCTCACCTGAGCAAGTAGTGCTCGAGGTGAGGTATTGTGATCGGCCTGTTGTCCGGCGTCTGTCTATCTGTCTATCTGTCCGTCCGTCAACTTTTTACAAAAAAATCTTCTCCTCCTAAATTACTTTGCAGAATTCAACCATATTTTACACATATGATCTATGTTTTTTTTTTTCAAAATACTTCAAAGAATTTGAATTGGGGCCATAATGGGGTAAAAAAGTAGGTCACTAGGTCAAATCTTCTTTCTGCTCTAGGGGCCACATTTGTTGCTCAATCATTGTAAAAATTGGTCAGAATATTTGTCTTGATGGTATTTAGGTTATGATAAGAAATAGGTCAAGCCAGGTCATAAACTAGGTCACTAGGTCAAATATTGTAAAATCCATCTTTTTACACTGGAAGTGTCAATTTTGGTCCAAACTTTGTAGAAATTGTCATGAATGTTTATTTTGATGATATCAAGGTCAAGATAAGAAGTGGGTCATGCTAGGTCATTAACTAGGTCAAGAAGGGCAAATCATTTCTTTTGCTCTGGAAGTGTCAATTCTTGTCCAAACTTTGTCAAAATTGTACTCAATGTTTATCTTGATTATATCTTTGAAATGATCAAAAGTGGGTCATACCTGGTCAAAAACTAGGTCACAGGGTCAAATCTTAGAATCCTTCATTTTGTTCTGGACATGCCAGTTTTGGCCCAATTTTTTTCAAAATTGTCCTGAATATTTATCATGATGATATCTAGGTCTTGTCAAGAAGTGGAACATGCCAGGTCATAAACTAGGTCACGAGGCCAAATCTTGAAGAATCCTCCCTTTTGCTCTGGAAGTGCCAATTTTGATCCAAACTTTGTCAAAATTGTCCTTAATGTTTATCTTGATGATATCTTGGTCATGTTTAATGGTGGGTCATGCAAGGTCAAAAAGTAGGTCACAAGGTCAAATATTACAGAATCCTTCCTTTTGCTCTAGAGATGCCAATTGTGCCCCAAAATTTTGTCAAAACTATCCTTAATACTTATTTTGATATCTAGGTTATGTACAAAGTGTGGGTCATGTAAGGTAAAGAACTAGGCCATTGGGTAAAATCTTGGTTTTGCTTTACGAACGGAAATATATACTTAAAGATTGTGAAAATTGTTCAGAATGTTTATCTTGACGAAATCTGTGTCATTTTAAAAGTGGATCATGTGAGGTCTGAAACTAGGTCAAATCTTGTTTTTCATGTAGAAAACAAAATATTTACTCAATCATTGTGAACATTTAGAATGTTTATCTTGGTGATATGAATAGCAGGTCATTTGAGGTTAAAAACTAGGTCACTAGGTCAAATCTTGTTTTTGCTCTAAGAACCAATATATTTACTTTAACATTGTGAAAATTGTACAGAATGTTTATCTTGATGATATCTTCACTGTGTTGTAAGTTGTACGTTAGATTTGTGTAGTTTGTACGGAAGTTTTGAGTGGTCAATCAAAGATGGCGTCGGTGAAAAATCGTTAGAGGTAGGTGTCTTAGTTTTTCGTCGATAATTTCCTTAAATGGCCGTATCTTGTCTTGATACTGATATCATTGTACAGGAGAAATGTATACCTATTCACGGTGCTATATAGCCAAGTACCAGTGTTGTCCTATCGTACTCAGTCGTTGTGCAAACACAGCCCAACACGGAAAACTTTTTTCGAAGCGAGAAAGTTAGTCTTTTCAGAATGATTACATAGTAAACAGCGAACTAGGGAACAAACAATTGCTCTAACTTGGATGTTTTTAACATGCTCTTTTCTATGGTTACCGTTATTTTACACACAAATGTCTAGAATGACCACAAACGCTGTGTTTACTAAATGGCCAAACAACGGTGTAGTCACAGTGAAAATATGCAGACACAACGGTGCAGTTTCTGTGTTATCTGTACGGTGTAGTTATTATTTTCACAACAAATTGTGAACGGTGTAGACTTCACTTGGTATGTTGTATAGGGCGAACTAGCTCTAACAGATAGCAGATCATCTGCACATCTGTTTTATCTCCCTCAAATACTTTGGTCTTAGAAAACTCAGATCTCTCCCTAGATGAAAACGCCGCCATCCTCAAAGTAAACGAAAACAAAGGTTAAGGAAATATGTTTTCTCTTTTCTTCATTCACCTAAGCCTTAAACAATTCAATGTATGTTTGATTTAATTTTCGGAAAACATTTTTGTTATTTGTGATTGAATAAACATCTGACGGAAATGATAATCACAAGGAATACCATCACAAAATATCAAACAAGACGTACGATAACCGTCATTTTGAAGCCATGTTAAGTGCAACGGCAAATTTCTTGTTCATCCGTTCATTTGATTTGTAGATTCGAAATTTCGGCTCTGGCTTTGAATTTTTCTTTGTAACTGTTTTAATTGGTTATTACAATCAACTCATGTAATTAATGAAATGATTTCAACTCATGGAGTATGATAATTATTGATCGAAATGTATCTTGTTTTCAAATTGACCCCTCATTGAAAAGTCTGATTTTACCCAAAATAAAGGATTCAATCAACAAAACATAAATTATAAATAACAAAACATAAATTATAAATTTGTTTCATAAACATTTGGGCCTTTTTTTCGTCTTGTTCGACTAAAGTAAAAAAAGTCTTGAAAATAGAGTTCTGGAACTGCAAAATTCATTTTGGAATTTTCATACGTAATGAACTTCTTCTTCAGGACTGACAATTTTTCTGACCAAGATTTTTTGGGCCCACTCATAAAATGTAACCATTTGCAATGAAAAAGACAATATTCTATTCGCCAAAACCGTTTGACTATTGGAGTAAAACGCATTGAAGTACTCATAAGACAGTGTAACTTACACACATCCATAAATAAATGAAATGCAATGTTTTCCATCGAGAGCCGACCTTCATTGACCAAGATAAACAAATACCAATTTGATCAACGCTTCTCAATGACTAAATCACATCTGGGAACAAACTGTTCATTTCAGCCATTGTTTTCATGTTCTCGTGGGGAAAGAGAAGAGACCCTATCCGTTTCATCTGTTTTAGCAAGTCCAATGGAAATATCAGGAATTAAGGCCGGAGCTTTTTGAACGACTTTATGGGGTGTTGAACTTCGTCATTTTTTTATGTTCAGAACTCATGCATTCAAAATCGGGGATATCATCGATAGAAAGATTGTTAACTCCAAAATCCTTTTTTCTACGTTGATGAGGTCTATCTTGTGTATTCTATGCTCGCAAATGGGGATGATGTCCTAGTCTGACTTCTTGATAATATCAGGAATTATACTAAAGTTCAGAGTTTTCAAATCTTTTTGACCTGTCTGATCATTGATCTCCCCCCTGCGCACTTTTAATATCTGACTGGAATGGTCCTGTTCCGAATGCTTCACAACCTTTTCGAAACTCAATTCGAAATGACAGTAGTAATAAGTGAACAGCATGGAACTGAAAATAAAAGAAAAAATAAAACAGACGCCGGCAGATTCTTGGTAATTTCTACTATTTGACCCTTACGGAATTGCTTTGACAAATAGCAAGGAAACTAGATTCTTTCTCTATTCTGATTAAAGAACATTTTGATTAAAGTATATTTTGTAGACATATTGTCACCTTCTTTGCTGCAAAGCATTTACAAGTCAGTCACATATTAACATAATTGTTGAAGAATTTCGGTAGTAATTGTAAAACATGATTCCCAGCCGTGAAGACGTTATCATTAAACATAACAATATTATCATTCCAGAAATGATAAGTCCTGTATTACTTCAAGTCTACACCGTTCACAATTGCATTATGTCTACACCGTTCACAATTTGTTATGAAAATATAACCACACCGTACATAAAACACAGAAACTGCACCGTTGTGTCTGCATATTTTCACTGTGACTACACCGTTGTCTGGCCATTTAATAAACACGGTGTTTGTGGTCATTCTAGACGTTTTTGTGTAAAATGACAGTAACCATAGAAAAGAGCATGTTAAAAACATCCAAGTTAGAGCAATAGTTTGTTCCCTAGTTCGCTGATTACTATGTAATCATCCTTAAAAGGGCAACTTTCTCGCTTCGAAAAAAGTTTTCCGTGTTGGGCTGTCTTTGCACAACGACTGAGTACGATAGGACAACACTGGTACTTTGATATATAGAATCGTTGATAGGTATACATTTCCCCTGTATAATGATATCAGTATCAAGGCAAGATACGACCGTTTAAGAAATTTATCAATGAAAAACTATGACACCTACCTCTCATGCTGTATTGTTGTCGCCATCTTTGAATGACTGCACAAACCTAACGTACAACTTACAACACAGTGATCTTGGTGTTGTGAAAAGTGGGTCATGCGAGGTCTAAAAGTAGGTCACTAGGTCAAATCGTTTTTTTTTGCTCAAAGAACCAAAATATTTACTTTATCGTTGTGAAAATTGTTCAGAATATTAATCTTGATGATACCTGGGGCATGTATAAAGTGGGTCATGGGAGGTCAAAACTTAGGTCAAATTTTGTTTTTTGCTTTGAAAAAATCAAAATATTTATTCATCATTGCGAAAATAGTTCAGAATTGCTTATCTTGATGATAAATAGGTCATGTAGAAAGTGGCTAATGTTAGGTCAAAAACTAGGTCAAAAAGTCAAATCTTGTTTTTGCTATAAGAACCTCAATATTTACTCATCATTGTGAAAATTGTTCAGAATGTTTATCTTGATGATATCTAGGTCATGTAAAAAGTGGGTCATGCAAGTTTGAAGTTTGCAAGTTGTTTGTCTAAAAGTCCTCTCAGGTGAGCGATGCAGGGCCATCGTGGCCCTCTTGTACGAATAATGGATCAGTTAAATTGTTAGGATTACACAAAAACCAAACAATTATATATATTGATGAAATACAAAGCAGAAAATAATGTATACTTATATAAATGTCTATATATATAACTTAATCAAATTTAGCATTTATATTTCTTATAACTCCATGTATTTTTAGAGTTATATAAAATATTTAAGGGGGTCAGTTTAAACTTCCGTAGAAGAGCACCCCACTAAAAAGATCGTTTACGCAACAGTTAAAGCTACATTCTCTTATTAGTCCCTGGGCCAGAAACATGTTTGCTCCCCCCCAGGGGGAATTTTGTAGACATAGATTTTCATAAAGTACAATATCTTAGAAACATTTTGAGCATTGTTTGCACTCTGGCCGTTGGGGCTTTTGGCTGTAACCCTTATCTAAAACCCTTAACCCTATCATTTTTTTCATTCAAATTTACAATATTTATTTGGTCATATTTCATTGAATATTGTCCTACAGATATCAAAATGGCATCAAATGAAAGCTTATGACTTGCTCTTTCATTTGTAGTTATTTTATGCAAATTAGCTCATTTGCATATTCATGAATATTAATGATTTCCCTTAAAATTTCCATTTTTTGCCGAAAATTTGATAAATACTTTCTTAAAAAGGGTGTTTCTGTCCAAGAGGAATCTTGTAAACATAGTTTATAAGTAAGAACATTTTATTAGAAACATTTTGAGCCTTGTTTGCACTCTGGCGGTTGGGGCTTTTCGCTGTAACCCTTATCTAAACCCTTAACCCTATAAAATTACTCATTTAAATTTTGAAAATGAATTTGGTCATATCTTGGTTGAATATTTACACAGAGATATCAGAATGGTATCAAATGAAAGCTTAAGACTTGCTCTTTCATTTTCAGATACGTTATGCACATTAGCTCATTTGCATATTCATGAATATTAATTATTTTTCCTAAAATTGCGATTTTCGACCAAAATTTGGTAAATACTTTCCAAAACAAGACATTTTTGTGCAGGGGAATTGTGTAAACAGAATTAATCTTAAAGAAAATCATATAAGAAACATTTTGAGCGATGTTTGCACTTTGGCTGTGGGGGCATTTGGCCAAAACCCTTATCTAAACCCTTAACCCTGTAAAATTGTTCAGTCATTTCAAAACGTTTTTGGTCATATCTTGGTTGAATATTGACCAACAGATGTTAGAATGGTATTAAATGAAAGCTTACGACTTGCTTAATAATTTGTTATACATTTCAGGCACATTACCTCATTTGCATATTCATGAGTATTAATGACTTTACTTAAAAACGTGACCTTTTTGCTAATATTTGGTAAATAAGTTAAAAAAAATTGTGTTTCTACTCAGGGGGAATCATGTAAACATGGTTAATCTTAAAGAACATTTTATTAGAAACATTTTGAGCGATGTTTGCACTCTGTTGGTTGGGGCCCTTGGTCAAAATCCTTATCTAAACCCTTAACCCTATAAAATTGTTCACTCAAATTTTCAAAGCGTTTTTGGTCATAGCTTGATTGAATATTGACCTATAGATGTAAGAATGGTATCAAATGAAAGCTAATGACTTTTTCTTTAATTTGCAGTTATTTAATGCAAATTGGCTCATTTGCATATGCATGTACATTAATGATTTCTCTACAATTTGTGATTGTTTTCAAGTTAAATTCTTACCAAAAGGTGTTTTTTCTTTCTCATGAGTTTTTAACCATCTGATATCCATGTTCACTCTTTTAATAGCATCTAAGCTTTGTTTGAGATCTATTTGATGTTTTGTTTGGAAGTAACTGCGATTTTAAAGTGTGCAACCCATCATATTTCGTTCCTTTAAATTTTCTTATCAATTTATGTATTTAGTTTTCATTTGATTTTTTTAATCTTTATTGTTTTAAGTGCAAATAAGTTTAATTGATTCCATTATTGTACTGGTGTTCTTGTTTATATCTAGTTAATTTGACAGAATGTTATCCTTTGATGAATCCAAAATTGCCGCAAAATAGGACTTTGAACATAAACATATTATCAAATGCCATAGAATGATACAAAAGGTGTCTAACCTGCGGGACTTTATTCTGATACACATATAAAATTAATCATTTCAATTATTTCTGTAATTTTTATGGCTGAATAGAGATCTTGGAATGTAGACCAATTGCATACATATAGCAGAATAACATTGTTAAGCAATTGTCAAGCCCCTATTTTTTCCATTCACATTGAGAAAACAGCATGATTTTGTTCCATCTGGAGAGCCATTCCTTGTGTATTCCTCATAGCCAAGTTAATTTGTTGGCCTTAAGTGTATTTGATACATGGCTTACAGATCAGGGACATTGGTGTTACCATTCCTTTATGCTCTATTGAGGTATTTTCACTTCAGATGATTTAAGCTTGGGGTGTCATATGTGAAGCCTATGTATCAGATGCATGAAATCAAGAGATGTACGCGCTTTATGTATGCAGCTAGAGAACAGACAATAACCGATTGCAATCAATAGATTATTGCAATAATTTACGATGCATTTATTTGTATAAGACCAGAACAGATGTGAACTGATCCATACTACAGACAGCCCATTAGTGTTGAATGTACATTCACATTCTTCCGAACCTATACATATTTCTTATATGTGCTTTAAGTATAGTATAACCTCACGATGAATTAAAAATAGTTCCCTTGCGATACATATACAATATCTTTCAATATGACATATGTTTTCAATGATGGCATTAGATAACCATAGATATCTTCAGTTCAATACTTTCCTGATATTTAAATGCTACAACTAAAACCTGGTTTAGATCAGCATATGAAATCCCATATTAAGACACATACTTGTTTCACTGTTCTAGGACAATTTGACGGAAAATAATTAACATCACACTTGTTGGCAATCTTGGAATTATTTACACTCTGGGAGTTTGGCAAGGTTATCATGATGGAAACCGACCTAGATCAACACTAGAACGTCTATTTAATGCAAAGAAAAATCAACATTTATTGCACTAAGCATAACAGGGTTACTATGTACTTAACATTAAATGTTTACTATATAACATATACTATAGCACTGTCAAATGGAATACATTTTATGGATTTTCCACAATAAATGTGGTTTTATCCCAAACATTTAAACAATCAATAATATTCATGAATAAGTAAATGAGCAAATTGCCAATATACAAGCAATTCACTAGATTTCATTTGATACCATTATGATGTTTGTATGTCAGTTTTTAATGAAGATATGACCAAAAACATATTGAAAATTTGAATGAACAATTTGATAGGGTTAAGGGTTTAGACAAGGGGTTTTGCCAAAAGCTCCAACTACCACAGTGCAAACATCGCTTATAATGTTATTTATATAATGTTCTTTAAGATAAATCATGTTTGCATAATTCCTCCTGAACAGAAACGCCTTGTTTCTGAAAGTATTTTCTTAATGTATTTAACACGTTTTCGCTGAAAAATCACAATTTTAAGGAAAAGTATTAATTCTCATGAATATGCAAATGAACTAATTTGCATAAAAAGAATAGCATATGAAAGAGTCATCCATAAGCTTTCATTTGATACCGTACTGACATCTGTTTTTAACTGTTCAATCAGGATATGACCAAAAACGTTTTGAAAATTTAAATGAAAAATTTGATGGGGTTAAGGGTTTAGATAAGGGTCACGGCCAAAACCCCCAACCGCCAGATTGCAAACATTGCTCAAAATGTTTCTAATAAAATGTTCTTTAAGATAAACTATGTTTACATGATTCCCCTTGAGTAGAAACACAATGATTTTGAAAGTATTTACCAAATACCCGCCAAAAAGGTCACGGTTTTAAGTAATATCATTAATATTCATGAATATGCAAATGAGATTATTTGCATATAATTTATTGCAAATTATTGGGACAGTCGTAAGCTTTCATTTAATACCATTCTAACATCTGTAGGTCAATATTCAAGTAAGATATGATCAAAAACGTTTTGAAATGACTGAACAATTTTATAGGGTTAAGGGTTTAGATAAGGGTTTTGGCCAAATGCCCCCACAGCCAAAGTGCAAACATCGCTCAAAATGTTTCTTATATGATTTTCTTTAAGATTAATTCTGTTTACACAATTCCCCTGCACAAAAATGTCTTGTTTTGGAAAGTATTTACCAAATTTTGGTCGAAAATCGCAATTTTAGGAAAAATAATTAATATTCATGAATATGCAAATGAGCTAATGTGCATAACGTATCTGAAAATGAAAGAGCAAGTCATAAGCTTTCATTTGATACCATTCTGACATCCGTGTGTAAATATTCAACCAAGATATGACCAAATTTATTTTCATAATTTGAATGAACAATTTGGTAGGGTTAAGGGTTTAGATAAGGGTCACAGCAAAAAGCCCCATCCGCCAAAGCGCAAACAATGCTCAAAATGTTTCTAATAAAATGTTCTTACTGATAAACCATGTTTACAAAATTCCCCATGGACAGAAACGCCTTGTTTTGGAAATTATTAACCAAATTTTAATCAAAAATTGACAATTTTCAGGAAAATCATTAATATTCATGAATATGCAAATGAGCTAATTTGCATAAAATAACTACAAATGAAAGAGCAAGTCATAAGCTTTCATTTGATACCATTTTGACATATGTAGGTCAAAATTCAATGAAGATATAACCAAATAATTGTTTGTATTTTTGAATAAAAAATTTAAAAGGGTTAAGGGTTTTAGATAAGGGTTACAGCCAAAAGCCCCAACGGCCAGAGTGCAAACAACGCTCATCTTGTAGCATTTGTTATAAGCTTTCAGAAAATCATACCCTTCAAAATTCCCCCTGGGGGGGGGGGGGGGGGGGGGGAGCAGGGGTTATTGGTGGCTCAAGGTCTATATAGTGCCCTATATGAATATCTGTGGTATTGTGTCTTAGTTAACGATAATCACATCAAACTTTTGAAATCGGATTCATTATTGCAACTAAAATATGAGATAAATTATGCATTCAATGACATAGCTCTGTAGTGTAATATTTAAGACTCTTATTAGAAATAACAACAATTTTTAAATCTTATCACATAAAATGATTATCTCATACGGTTATACATATGAAATTTTAACCGTGGTAAATTGTCTTAGATTTAAAGCATATGATTCAGTAATTATTTGCTTGAACTTCAATTATGTAGTTTGACTATTATTTTATAAAATTAAGAATTTGTTCATATAAACTAAGAAGATAAATCAAGAAATAAGTTTCTTACCTTATTTTATTAAATTCGTTCTCTGAAATTGATGACCGACGCCCGGGACAGATTGCTTTATAGGACTTAAAACGCAAAAACATTTTGATTAATTTGAAAATAAGACTTGTCATAGGTAAAGAAACGAATTCCAAAATATGAAACACTTTGGAAAAGATGGCTCTACGAAAGTATGACATTCAAGTTAAAACGTTAAGCCAGCGATTTTTCTGTCAATATGGTTACAGCGAGAGAAAGTATTCGATAGACATGTTTCACGGTGTATAATCACGTGACTCAGAATTTCCGATAATCTTCAATATCTTTTTTAATACTTGACCGATTTGAATTCGGTATGAAGCAGAGAAGGTGTGAAAATGCCAGAAATAAGCTGGGTGTGTTTGATTTCTGAAAAATCAATTGATAAAAAAGTTATTGAAGATAAACCAAAATTTTGGTTTTTCTTCAATAACTTTTTTTATCACTTGATTTTTCAAAAATCAACTACGTCCATCTAATGCGTGACGTCTGTCCACATTCTCTGCTTCAAACCGAATTCAAATCGGTCCAGTTACAAAGTTATTGAAGATTATCGGAAATTCTAGGTCACGTGATTATACACCGTGTGTTTATGGTATGTTTTACCGTACCATTTTCCGTCCGAAAGCCTTTAGCTAAAGACTGGTTACCTGTTTTTTTTTTTGTTTTTTTTTTTTTTTGTATAAAACATGCAGTAATGTAAGGGGTGCAACCGGTATTCGATCGCCCATGCGCTACCGGGCTTCTGAACGGAAAATGATAAAAACATCGCAAACGAGTCTGTAAGGATAAAGGAATTATTCTAATTATGCATATGAATGCTATCAGATGTTTGAAGTTGTTGTTTATAAGCGGAAAAGGCGCCTTTAAAGTTGAAGTAGAACTGACAAATTCCATATAAATCTTAACTGATGTCCACATCGGTTTGTTTTAGTTTAGCACAAAAAATATATGTATTTCTAGTAAACGGCGCAATAATTTGGCTTGAAATTTTCTTTTTATAAACTATGTTTTTTCAGATAAAAATAAGAGTAAAATTTATGAAAAAATATAGATCTAAATTTATGTGAAATATCACTTTAAAGCGCAAAGTTACGACAATGGTATGCACATCGTTATCTGTGTTAAAACTCTCTAAAGTCAGATTAGAAATGAATTCACCATCTAGGGGACCAATTTTCTAGTGACAAAATCACACTATACTAATTAACAAAAGCAATAGGCTACTTGAAATTGATAGGTTTGTTACAAAAATCACACAATGCTAATTCACAAAAACAATAATTGAAATGGATCAGTTTGTCATAAAAATCAGATGTGTTCTTTCGCGAACAATGCCGGGTTTTGAAGTTTCCTGGGGAAATAAGCTTGGGAAAACACGGTGGCAGACTAAATTCTGATCATCGGCATTTTCTTCTTTTGATCCAATGTTTTCTGTGCTATATGTTACACAAATCATATCTTTATATACTTAAATCTTTTGCATCTGCAGCAACCGAAATAAGATAAGTCTAAAATGTCGATTGGGATAGAGTTTAAAAAGCGACAAACCTTACACAGACGAGAAATGCATTGACTAAACATTTTATTTCTTAAGGTAGAATTCCAATATTGTGGCCATTTTGAGATTAATAAAACACCAGATTTCTTTTCGAGCGTCGTCGTTACGCATCCGAACTTATTCGGGCGCGATCGTAAACTTTCGGCGGTGGAAAGTTCCACCGCCGAATGTTTTCGATGTCGCCCTATTAATTCCGACGTCGCGCGAATCTCATTAGGGGTAGACTACCTTAAAAAACCTCGTAAATGCAAGTTGTTTTCAAGTTGTATCTTTTTTCAAGAAAAGTGACGAGCTTCTGACACCAGCTATACATTCTCCATACCAGTATGCCATGTTGTCTTATAAACTGACACGATTTAAAAATGCAAAACACGTATTCGTTTTAAAACCATTCCTTTCATATTACCTCGATCGGCACCATATTTGGCGACATGTATGAGACAATGTATACGCTTCACGCCCCAGTAATTTTGTCGTGTTCAGAGCTCCAGATAATTTTTTCAGGCAAGGAGTATTTACCCCTCAGATTTTTTCCAATGCGTATTTCCAGATATTTTTGGAGGCAAGGAGTATTAACCCTCTTGTTCAGGAAAGGATTAAAATTAACTGGAGCATCCCACCGGAACGACCTACTTTCATTTTGAGTTAGAGGACATCTAAGCGCTATGTTTCCGACCATCAAGACTTTTTAGTGGTTTTTTTTTCTGGACGAGATTACCATCGTGGGCTATCTTTGTACTGTAGGGCCAATTCAGAAATGATATCGGCCAAAATGGCCTTTACGATGTGCTCAGGAGTGGATTTACTCTTTTCCCGATTAAAAAAAGAAAACAAATTTCTTGGAGTTGCAATTTCCGATTTACGAAATGATGCAATGATATTTATCATCCAATCAAAATCGAGTATACGATTTGTTCCGTATAAAAGAATTAACGGAAATCAGCGATTGACTGGAATTCGAACAAAATACACCACTCGGCAGCATTTCGTAGATCTACGGAATAGCGGATTGTCATCTGCATTCGCTCGGCTGGTGACGTAATCAGTATTCCCCAATAACTCCCGGTTTTGATCGGCTGAGTCATATAAGACGCTTCGATCTTGATACGCTAATTGACGATTATCAAATGCGTATTCCTTATTTTGAATGCGTATCTTGGCATTTTCATGAAAGTAAATGCGTATTTAGACCAAATCAATGCGTATTTTACGCAAATACGCATCCTATCTGGAGCTCTGCGTGTTTTCTCTAAACCAGGCCCGTAGGAACAGGTGGGGGGGCGGGCTAGGGGGGCTAAGCCCCCCAATGTTGGCCAAAAATGCCGAATTTTCTTCATTTTACACTGAAAATTTTGGGAAAATTCAAATTAGCCCCCAAATATCCAGGACAATGGCTTTAGCCCCCACCCCCAATATGAAATTGCTTCATACGGGCCTGTAAACTATCCGGATATCTGAACCGCCCGTCACTAAATGGTCGTGTGTCTCGTGCATTCAGACCACGTGTTAAATCACTAAGATTTTTGTGTACAAGTTGCAACTTTGATTTATTGTCCAACAAGGTTAACCCGGGACAACTTAATTTTCGTGCGCAAAGTCCGTTAGTTGAGCGTCTTAACAAAACAAAGCCGAAGTGGGGTCATTACATGTGCAAATGTCCCGGGTTAATCTTGCTGGACAATACTTATTGAAAACAAATAAAACATGACATCTGTAAAAGCACTGTTTTGCGTTTTTTTAATCGTGTCAGTTTCAGGCCCGTAGGAAGCAATTTCATATGGGGGGGGGGGGGGCTAAAGCCGTTGTCCTGAACATTGGGGGGGGGGGGGGGGTGCTAATTTGGATTTTCCCAAAATTTTCAGTGTAAGTGTAAGAATTTGGCATTTTTGGCCAACATTGCGGAGGGCTTAGCCCCCCCCCCCCCCTAGCCCCCCCCCCCTGTTCCTACGGGCCTGAGTTTATAACTACAACGAAAAAGTTCTTTGTAGCATACGTCTTCATCTTGAAAACAGGCACGGTGAATCAACTAATATGAAGTATAATTACAAGTGTGTGTTATTCGATGCATTCCGTATGGCTAGAACGTGGTGTTTTTTAATGATGGGCTGTATACCTTAAATCCACTATATAACCACAGGGAGAATATTGGAAAAGGAGCGAGATTACGTTACAAAGGTATTAAAACCTAACATTGGGTTAATTCACGTTTTTACATCCGCAGACGCCTCAGAAATGTACACTTCAAGTATTTTGCGGGCCTCTGCGAAACAACAACAACAACCACCACCACCACCACCACCACCACCACCACCACCACCACCACCACCACCACCACCACCACCACCACCACCACCACCACCACCACAATGACAACTACCACCACCACAATGACAACATCAGCAACAACGGCAATATAAAGTCAAACGTTGTAGAAAAATAAGAAATAAGTTTAAACAATAATAGTTATTGTTCTTTAGCAGACTGTCTTGGTAAAATAGTCAAAAATGATAATATTGAAATAAACAGTTGCGCTCAGCCTGTTACTACATAATTGAGCAAGGATCTGGAAAAGGGTCCTTTAAGGCTTTTGAGGCAAACATGGTTCAAGATCAGCCTGCGTATACACACAGTCTGATCATGAACCATATTGTTCTCCACTATATGTTTGGTGACATGAAGCAACACTGGGACAGCAGCATACATCCCATTCAGACTGCACTGAGGCACAGGGTAACATGCTAATAAGGGACATTTTCCAGATCCTTGCTCAATTACATTACGTCCCTAAAGGTTATTACCCTTTCTCAAACGATGAAACATTTGACAATTTGTAGTTGAAAAAATGCCGCGGATGACAAAATGAAGCTTAATATGGTAGAATATATTTGAAATGGAAAATGTCGAGACAAAAGGAGAAAATGCTTAAGATCAGCATATTTTTTTTAATATTTTGCTCCATTGTTTCCGCATGCCTTTCTCTATTAGGAACCCTAAAATCAAAGCCCAAAAATTGTCTTCGATAGGCTACTTTACCCATTTCCAGGCCAAACAATTATGGACTAGTGTAACCTTTTCCAAAACTTCAAGGTCAAGTGCAAATTAAAAAAAGATTGATCGAAAATAAATGGTAAAAAACAAATAAATGATATTCCAAAATTATGGAACAGGCTTTAAAGTCATTCCGAGGTTCACTTATGAATAACAGCTTTAAAGAAAACTGATAGCATTCATAGGCTACGCATTAGAATAACCAATCTTTGCATCGAGACATGCTTGAAAAAAATTAAACTGGAATGTTGTGTCCATTTAAATAAAACATTACTTATTTTAGCTATTTCAGCGGATTAAACTTTTTGTAAATGACCATCCGAGATCAGTCTTGTTAAACCCATTACCAGACGGAAAAAATAGACTGTTCCAAATTCATAAGTGTTGCAGACGACAATTTCAAATGCGCGAAAGTAACATTTTTGTTCTTTCTTGGTAGAAAACCTTGAGGGAAAATGAGGAAATTGCTTGCGTCTCTGTGTGGTGATTGGTTAGGCCTAAGTGTACACGCCTCTTTATAATCATTTCAAATTTGCATTTGTCAGCAATATCACTGGTGGTGAACTCGGCCATAGCGAGGGACGTTTTTTCGCAAACAATGTAATCCGTCGGTGTTGTTATAGAATCTCGTAACCACGGCTTCGATAAAGCCGTAGTTACGAGATTTTATAACACCACCGACAGTTTGTCAATACATAATGATAAACCCGGTCTATTTTTAGAAAAAAAAAATCATTGTCATTAGAAAAACTGATTTTTAAACTCGCATTTAAACGCAAAATATCTATACCTTGTTGTGGAGAAAAAACGTTGTCCTTGTTGAAAAGTGCATGACTTACAAATTCCTATATGATTTTCATTAATCTTTTACAGAAGAAGAAGAGGGAGAGGGGAGGAGGAGGAGGAGGGGGAGGAGGAGGAGGAGGAGGAGGAGAAGGATGAGGAGAAGGAGGAGGAGGAGGAGGGAGAAGGAGGAGGAGGAGGAAGAGGAGGAGGAGGAGGAGGAGGAGGAGGAGGAGGAGGAGGAGGAGGAGGAGGAGGAGGAGGAGGAGGAGGAGGAGGAGGAGGAGGAGGAGGGAGGGGGAGGAAGAGGAGGAGGAGGAGGAGGAGGAGGAGGAGGAGGAGGAGGAGGAGGAGGAGGAGGAGGAGGAGGAGGAGGAGGAGGAGGAGGAGGAGGAGGAGGAGGAGGAGGAGGAGGAGGAGGAGGAGGAGGAGGAGGAGGAGGAGGAGGAGGAGGAGGAGGATATAACAACGCGTGACTAAAAATCCACTTCACGACAAATTCCATGGCTAAAAGAAGTTTTGAAATGAGGAAAATTCATCTTAACCGCGTTTGGAAAACATTTTTCAAAAAATTCTAATTTTCAAGGGACTACCTTTAAAATGATATTTTGGTGTTACATTGCTGTTATATACGTACAATATCAGTATCCTTGACCAAAATGACATATTTCGGTACATTCCATGGCTAGAATAAGATTTGAAATAAGAACATTTAATTTTTACACCGTTTTGGACGGATTTTTCCAAAATTTCTTTTTTTCGCTGTACTGCCTTTAGAATGTTATTTTGGTGTTGTATTGGTGTTACATACGTACAATATAAGGACGCGTGACTAAAAGACCAATTCACGGAAAATTCCATAGCTAAAAGAAGTTTTAAAATAAGGAAATTTCCTCTTTAAACAGTTTGGGAGACTTTTTTTAAAAAAATTAAATTTTCAGGGGACTACCTATAAAATGGTATTTTGGTGTTACATTGCTGTTACATACGTACAATATCGCCATCCTTGACCAAAATGCTACTTTTCGGTACATTCCATGGCTAAAACATGATTTGAAATAACAACACTAATTTTTACACGAAATAAGGAAAATTCAGTTATACACCGTTTGGAAAACAGTTTTCAAAAAAAATCTATTGCTCAAGGGTCTACCTTTAAAATGGTATTTTGGTGTTATATTGCTGTTACATGCGTACGATATCAGCATTCTTGACCAAAATGCCACTTTTCGGTACCTTCCATGGCTAAAACAAGATTTGAAATAAGGACATTTTATTTTACACCGTTTGGGACGGATTTTTCCAAAAAAACTATTTTTCACTGTACTGCCTTTAGAAAATTATTTGGGTGCTTTATTGGTGTTATATACGTAAAATATAAGGAGTCGTGACTAAAAAAACATTTTTTTCAAAAAAAAAAAAAAAAAAAAAAAAAAAAAAAAAAAAAAAAAAAAAAATCAGGGAACTACCATTAAAATGGTATTTTTGTGTTACACCTATGTAACAGCAATACAACACAAATATAGCATTTTAAAGGTAGTTCCTTGAACAAAAGCATTTTTTGAAAAATATTTCCCAAACGGTGTAAAACTGAATTTTCCTTATTTCGTGTAAAATAAAGTGTCGTTATTCAATACAACACAAAGATACCATTTTAAAGGTAGTTCCATGAACAAAATATTTTTTTAAAAAAATGTTTCCCAAACAGTGTAAAACTGAATTTTTCTTATTTCGTGTAAAATTAAGTGTCGTTATTTCAAATTCTCTTTTAGCCATGGAATATACCGGAAAGTGTTTTTTTTTTGGTCAAGGATCTTGATATTGCACCTATATAACGGCAATACAACACAAAAATACCATTTTAAAGGTAGTTCCGTGAACAATAGATTTTTTGAAAACTGTTTCCCAAACGGTATAAAAGTGAATTGTCCTTATTTCGTTTAAAATTAAGTGTCGTTATTTCAAATTCTCTTTTAGCCATGGAATGTACCGGATAGTGGTTTTTTGGTCAAGGATCCTGACATTGCACCTATGTAACAGCAATACAACACAAAGATTCCATTTTAAAGGTAGTACCTTGAACAATAGAATTTTTTGAAAAATGTTTCCCAAACGGTGTATAACTGAATTTTCCTCATTTCGTGTATAATTAAGTGTCGTTATTTCAAATTCTCTTTTGGCCATGGAAGGTACCGGAAAGTAGTTTTTTGGACAAGGATCCTGATATTGCACCTATGTAACAGCAATACAACACAAAAATACCATTTTAAAGGTAGTTAATTGAACAATACAATATTTAAAAAATCTTTCCCAAACGGTGTGAAACTGAATTTTCTTTATTTCGTCTAAAAATAAGTGTCGTCATTTCAAATTCTCTTTTAGCCATGGAATGTAGCGGAAAGTGTTTTTTTTTATCAAGGATCCTGATATTGCACCTATGTTACAGAAATACAACACAAAAAACCCATTTAATGGTAGTTACTTGAACAATAGAATTTTTTGAAAAATAATTTCCAAACAGTGTAAAACTGAATTTTCCTTATTTCGTATAAATTAAAGTGCTGTTATTTCAAATTAACTTTTACCCATGGAATGAACCGGAAAGTGTTTTGTTTGAGCAAAGATCCTGATATTGCACCTATGTAACAGCAATACAAAACAAAAATACCAATTTAAAGGTAGTTCCTTGAACAATAGAATTTTTTGAAAAATGTTTCGCAAACGGTGTAAGATTGAATTTTCCTTATTTTGTGTAAAATTAAGTGTTGTATTTCAAATTCTCTTTTAGCAATGAAATGTACCGAAAAGTGTTTTTTTTGTCAAGGATCCTGATATTGCACCCATGTAACAGCAACACAAAACAAACAAACCAATTTAAAGGTAGTTCCTTGAACAATAGATTTTTTTGAAAAAAATGTTTCCCAAAAGGTGTTTAACTGAATTTTCCTGATTTCGTGTGAAATTAAGTATGGTTGTTTAAAATTCTCTTTTAGCCATGGCATGTACCGGAAAGTGTTTTTTTTGTCAAGGATCCTGATATTGCACCTTTTTAACAGCAATACAAAACAAAAATACCATTGTAAAAGGTAGTTCCTTGAACAATAGGATTTTTTGTAAGATGTTTCCCAATAGTGTATAACTGAATTATCCTTAATTCGTGTAAAATTTAGTGTCGTTTTTTCAAATTCCCTTTTAGTAATGAAATGTACCGGAAAGTGTTTTGTGGTCAAGAATCCTGATATTGCCCCTATGTAACAGCAATACAACCCAAAATACCATTTTAACGGTATTTCCTTGAACAATAGAATTTTTTTGAAAAATGTTTCTTAAACAGTGTATAACTGAATATTCCTTATTTCGTGTAGATTTAAGTGTTGTTATTTCAAATTCTCTTTTGGCCATGGAATGTACCGGAAAGTGGTTGGTTTGGACAAGGATCCTGATATTGCACCTAGGTAACAGCAATACAACACAAAAATACCATTTTAAAGGTAGTTCATTGAACAATAGAATTTTTTTAAAACAAAGTTTCGCAAGCGGTGTGTTACTGAATTTTCCTTATTTCGTCTAAAATTAAGTGTCGTTATTTCAAATTCTCTTTTAGCCATGGAATGTACCGGAAAGTGTTTTTGGTCAAGAATCCTGATATTGCGACTATGTAACAGCAATACAACACATAAATACCATTTCAAAGGTAGTTCCGTGAACAATAGAATTTTTTTGAAAAATGTTTCCCAAACGGTGTAAAATTGATTTTTTTATTTCGTGTAAAATTAAGTGTCATCATTTCAAATTCTCTTTTAGCCATGGAATTTCCCGGAAAGTGTTTTTTTTTTGGTCAATGATCCTGATATTTTACCTATCTAACAGCAATACAACACAGAAACCCCTTTTTAAAGGTAGTTCCTTGAACAAAAGAATTTTTTGAAAGATGTTTCCCAAACGGTGAAAACTGAATTATCCTTATTTCGTGTAAAATTCAGTGTCGTTATTTCAAATTCTCTTTTAGCCATGGAATTTCCCGGAAAGTGGTTTTTTGGTCAAGGATCCTTAATATATTGCACCTAGGTAACATCAATTCAACACCAAAATACCATTTTAAAGGTGAACAATAGAATTTTTTTGAAAAAGGTTTCCCAAACGGTGTAAAACTAAATTTTCCTTATTTCGTTTAAAACTAAGTGTCATCATTTCAAATTCTCTTTTAGCCATGGAATGTAACGGAAAGTGGTTGTTTGGTCACAGATCCTGATATTGCACCTATATAACAGCAATGCAACACAAAAATACCATTTTAAAGGAAGTTCCTTGAATAATAGAATTTTTTGAAAAATGTTTTCCCAAACGGGGCTAAAATGAATTTTCTCATTTTGTGTAAAATTAAGTGTCGTTATTTCAAATTCTGTTTTAGCCATGGGATGTACCGGAAAGTGGTTCTTTGGTCACAGATTCTGATATTGCACCTATGTAACAGCAATACAACACAAAATACCATATTAAAGGTAGTTCCTTGAATAATAGAATTTTTGAAGAATGTTTCCCAAACGATGTAAAACTGAATTTTCCGTATTTCGTGATACATTAAGTTTCGTTATTTCGAATTCTCTTTCAGCCATGGAATGTACCGGAAAGTGATTTTTTGGACAAGGATCCTGATATTGCAACTATGTAACAGCAATACAAAACAAAAATACCATTTTAAAGGTAGTTTCTTAAACAATAGAAATTTTGATGATTGTTTCCCAAACGGTGTAAAACTGAATTTTCCTTATTTTGTGTAAAATTTAGTGTCGTTATTTCAAATTCACCTATGTAACAGCAATGCAACTCAAAAATACCATTTTAAAGGAAGTTTATTGAACAATAGAATTTTTTGAAAAATGTTTCCTAAATGGTGTAAAACTGAATATTCCTTATTTCGTGTAAAATTAAGTGTTGTATTTTAAATTCTCTTTTAGCCATGGAATGTACCGGAAAGTGTTTTTTTTTTGGTCAAGGATCCTGATATTGCACCTATGTAACAGCAATACAACACAAAAATATAATTTCAAAGGTAGTTCCTTGAACAATCGAAGTTTTTGAAAAATGTTTCCCAAATTGTGTAAAACTGAATATTCCTTATTTCGTGTAAAATTAAGTGTCGTTTTAACAACTTCTCTTTTAGCCATGGCTTGTACCGGAAAGTGTTTTATTTGTTTAAAGTCCTGATATTGCACCTTTTTAATAGCAATACAACACAAAAATATCCTTTCAAAGGAAGTTCCTTGAACAATAGAATTTTTTGAAAAATGTTTCCCAGAAGGTGTAAAACTGAATTTATCTTATTTCGTGTAAAATTAAATGTCGTCATTTCAAATTCTGTCTTAGCCTTGGAATGTACCGGAAAGTGGTTTTCTGGAAATGATCCTGATATTGCACATACGTAACAACAATACAACACAAAAAAATGCAATTTTTAATGTAGTTCCTTGATCAATAGGATTTTTTGAAAAATGTCTCCCAAACGGTGTAAAACTGAATTTTCCTTATTTCGTGTAAAATAAGGTGTCGTTATTTCAAACGCTCATTTAGCCATGGCATGTACCGGAAAGTGTTTTTTTTTGTCAATGATCCTGATATTGCAAATATGTAACAGCAATTCAACACAAAATACGATTTTAAAGGTAGTTCTTTGAACAATATTTTTTTAAATGTTTCTTAAACGGTGTGAAACCTAATTTTCCTTATTTTGTGTAAAATAAAGTGTCGTTATTTCAAATTCCCTTTTAGCCATGGAATGTACAGGAACGTGTTTTTCTGGTAAAGGAACCTGATATTGCACCTATAAAACAGCAATACAAAAAATAGCATTTGAAAGGTAGTTTCTGGAACAATATTTTTTTTAAAAAAATGTTTCCCAAACGGTGTAAAACTTATTTTTCTTTATTTACTGTAAAATTAAGTGACGTTATTTCAAATTCCCTTTTAGCCATGGAATGTACCAGAAAGTGATTTTTTTGGTCAAGGATCCTGATATTGCACCTATGTAAGAGCAATACAACACCATAATACCATTTAAAAGGTAGTTCCGTGAACAATAGAATGTTTTGAAAAAAAATTCCAGAACGTTGTTAAACTGAATTATCATTATTTCGTGTAAAATTAAGTGTCGTTATTTCAAGTTCTCTTTTAGCAATTGAGTACAAGAAAGTGTTTTTTTTTGTCAAGGATCCTGATATTGCACCTATGTTACAGCAATACAAAACAAAAATACCATTTTAAGGGGGAATGCTCCAGTTTTTCGGAACACTCGGTCTTTACTGTAGTAAATTAAATGTTTCGTACCAATTTGTTTCGCTACCATATTTTCAATAATATAACACATCATTACAATATACCATTTTCGACTATAAAAGTGTATTTATTATGCGAAACTAATTTCCTCAAGATGGGTATCGATTATTTAGAGAAAGACAGTCGTAAGTATGTATGCAATTACCTCTGTTTTGCGTAATTTTATTCATGTGTAGCTGATAAAAATTGCTGTAATTCACTAATAAGTGCGCTGACCTATACATTTTCTTTTTGAATTATTACCAGGACATGTTGCTTAATACAATGATGTGTCGTTATTTCAAAATCTATTTTAGGCATGGAATGTACCGGAAAGTGTTTTTTTTGGTCAAGGATCCTGATATTGCACCTATTTAACAGCAATAAAACATCAAAATACCTTTTTAAAGGTAGTTCTTTGAACAATAGAATTTTTTGAAAAATATTTCCCAAACGGTGTAAAACTGATTTTTCCTTATTTCGTGTAACATTAAGTGTCGTTTTTTTCAAATTCCCTTCTAGCCATGGAATGTACCGGAAAGAGGTGTTTTGGTCAAGGATCCTGATATTGCTCCTATGTAACAACAAAACAACAAAAATACAATTTTAAAGGTAGTTCCTTAAACAATAGATTTTTTTAAAAAAAATGTTTCCCAAACGGTGTAAAACTGAATTTTCCTTAATTCATATCAAATTAAGTGTCGTTATTTCAAATTCTCTTTTAGCCATGGAATGTACCAGAAAGTGGTTCTTTGGTCGAAGAACCTGATATTGCACTTATGTAACAGCAACAAGAGATAAGTCAAAGCGATTTAGATCATTTGGCGCACACTCGGGATCGCGAAAGTTCTGACATGGTTGAATTAGAAAAACGGCTTCAAACGATAGAGGGTGAAAGTGTTAAGAATTCTGTTAGAATTTTTGGTGTGCCAGATGACGAACATGAGACCCCTGAACATACGAAGGATAAATATGTCCATTATGTACATCGTGAAGCTTTTCCAAATAGTTCTTTTATGGAGAGTGAAATTGTTGATATATTTAGGGTTGGCTCTTATGTTAAAGACGGTGCACGCATGATAGTAGTAAAATTTAAGAATTTTAGATCAAAACTCTGTCTCTTTGGTGCTAGAGATAAACTTCGAGATACTGAAATACGTATTTCGAATGAATTAACTCTGCACCAACGTGCGAAAATTAAATCCCTTAAAGCGCAAGGAATAACTGGTTATTACAAAAATGGCATACTTTACCGTCGTGAACGTAAGAGTACAAACCACACTCGAGTTTTTAGAAAAGCTAGTCGTCGCGATGTATCACAGTCTAAAGATTTTGCTGATGAGAATATGGACACCAATGTTCCAAATGTTGATAATAGTGCAGCTCCATCAGTTTCGATCATAAATAATGCTACTGATTTCGGTAGTGTTAGTCATGATGAAACTCATGGCGATCTAAATTCTGAACATGCATAGGATAGAGGCCGAGGTCTATCACAAGGCAGTATACAAACTTGTAAAGTGTCAACATTTCTATGTTGGAATATTGGTGGTTTAACTAGTAAATTGGATAAACCTGATTTTTTGCCTTACGTTTGTAAATATGACATTGTTGGTTTAATTGAAACTTGGGAAGATGATTTAGACAGATATAACAGTTTTATGAACGATTATATGCTTTTCAATTGTCCTGCAAGGAAGTACCAAAGATACGGTCGAAAAATGGGAGGAGTATGTGTTTTTGTTAGACATATTTATAAGCAGCATGTTAAAAGAATTAATGTATCTTTTTCTCATGGAGTCATATTACATATTAGCAAAAGTATTCTTAATTCATTAAAAGATGTAATTTTCGTATGTCTGTACATC
This sequence comes from Fragum sueziense, assembly GCA_963680895.1. Lineage (NCBI taxonomy): Eukaryota > Metazoa > Mollusca > Bivalvia > Cardiida > Cardiidae > Fragum > Fragum sueziense. Next base: position 52,238,453 of record OY804599.1, on the reverse strand, counting down.
CCTCCAGAAGCATCAAAAATTTATGAGCATGTCCAAATTAAAGGCATTGACATTATTGATGAGCTACTTAACGATTTACAAAATGAATTCAAAGACTGTCATTTTATTTTGGCTGGCGATTTTAATAGCAGAACTTCAACATTGGAAGATATTTATTATTTAAGCCAAACAGTTTTCGAAAATAATTTTGAAAGCATCACTGATAGTGCAGATATACCAAAGCGCCACTCTTATGATAAAATAGTTAATCGTTACGGACGTAATTTGATTCAGTTATGTAAAATCCGTGGTTTCTGCATTGTTAAAGGCAGGTCAGGTAGGGATAAGGCTGTCGGGGATTTCACTTTTGTAGGACCACAAGGTTCTAGTGTTATTGATTATTATATTGTTTCAGAAGAATTATTAAAAAATATACGTGACTTTGAAATATTAGCCGACTGCGAGTCAGATCACTTACCTCTAAAGTTAGCATTAGACTTATACGATCATGAAAATGAAATGGTAAACAAAGATGAACCTCATGGCAGTGATGTAATTGAGCGATACGTATTTGATGAAAATTCAATCAATGTATATAAAAATAACGTAATCAATGACATATGTATTGGTAAATATGATCTATTAGATAGTTTGATTGATAACAGAACATCTTCGATAGATGATATCATAGTTTGCTTTGAAGATCATTTAAAAAATGCATCTTGTGAGTCCAAACATATTAAAACGAGAAGACAAAACCCAAAATCGTGTAGGTCAAAATGGTTTGACAAAGAATGTAGAACATATAAATCAAATGCAAACTTATACTTAAGGTTTTTTAGAAGGAATAAGAGTCCTAACAATCTACATAAATATTTAAATGCTAAAAAATATTACAAGCAAGTATGCAAACGAAAAAAGATAGATTATTTCAATCAACAAGCTCTAACATTAGAACAATCAGTTGACACGCCTCGACAATTTTGGAGAAACGTGAAAAAACTTAATAATCGAAGACCAACAAACTCAAATATAACGATTGATCAATGGTTTAATCATTTCAAAGATGTGTATAAAAATAAAAATGAAAATACACAAACTTTACATTCAGACAATGAAGAACAGATAATACATGAATTTGATATTAATAATCTTGGTGAATTTGGACAGTCCATTTGTAATCAGGAAATAAGCGATATTGAAATCGAGGATTCGATAAAATCGCTCGATTCATCTAAGGCATCATCTGGTGAACTCGTTGCTGATCATTTTAAACAAAGTTTGTGCTTCATAATGCCATATTTAATTAAGTTATTTAACCGTTTATATGACACGGGTGAATTTCCAGAAGAATGGGGTAAATCTGTTACAATACCATTACATAAAAAGGGAAACACTAACGATCCAGACAATTATAGAGGTATTTCTCTCATAAATGTGTTTAGTAAAATTTATATAAACATAATTAAAAAACGTCTTACTTTTTTTGCTGACGTATTTGATTGTATAACCGAGGCACAGAGTGGTTTTCGCTCAGGATATTCGACAATCGACAATGCTTTTATTTTGTACTCTATTATACATAAACATATTTCTATGAAGCGCACACTATATGTAGCTTTCATTGACTTTAGAAAAGCATTTGATTCAGTTAATCGAGAAAAATTATATTCTGCTCTTAAATCTCATGGTATACACGGTAAACTACTTAACTCAATTAAAGCCGTTTATTCATCTGTAAAAACTGTCATACGACAAGGGTCAGATTTAAGTGATTTAATAGATTGTCCCGTTGGGTTAAGACAAGGCTGTTCGTCCAGTTCGATCCTATTCATCCTTTTCATCAACAAATTATATGAAGAAATAGCACACTGTGGCATAAAAGGCATTCAATTGTTTCTGGAAATAGTAGAGATATTTTTGTTGATGTTCGCAGATGATATTGCTCTCCTTTCCGATACGAAATCCGGTTTACAAAAACAACTCAATGTATTATATACATACTGTACCGAATGGCAACTGAACGTTAATGTCTCAAAGACAAAGGTATTAATTTTTAAAAATGGCGGAAGGCCTGCAAGATCTGATATGTTTTATTATTCCAATCAAGCTATTGAATGCGTTAATGGGTTTGAATATGTAGGCGTTCTTTTCACTCAAAGGTTATCCCTATATAAAATGGCTGAATGCAATGTCCTTAAAGCCAAACGAGCAACACACATGTTATTCAGCAGCCTTTCGAGTGTATCCACCCTGAATGGGAAAACATTTTTCAAGTTATTTGATACTAAAATTTTACCTATTGTTTATTACGGATGTGAAATCTGGGGCTTGAACCAATATGACAGTATAGAACGAATCCAAAAATATGCATGCAAAAGATTTATGTGTGTACCTAGCTTTACCGCTGACTTAACTGTTTTAGCTGAATGTGGTAGATTTCCCCTGTATATTTATACAAGCAAACGAGTAATTAAATACTGATTGAAAATATTGAAAATGGGTGACAACCGTAACGTTAAAATGTGTTATAATATGTTAAAAGTCTACGATTCGCATGGTCATAAAAATTGGGTATCGGATGTGAAATCTAATTTGTTTAGCAATGGATTTGGCTACGTTTGGGAAAATCAACGTGTTGACAACGAAAAACTTTTTATTTCTGTGTATCTTGAGAGACTGAAAGATCAGTATATACAATTATGGAATGAAAAAATTGCGTCAAATTCTTATTTGAAACTTTATTCTGGATATAAAACTAAGATTGAGTATGAAATGTATTTAGATACGATAAAAATATTCAAATTTCGTAAGGTCTTTGCCAGCCTAAGAACATGTTCATTAAATTTAGTTATGCAATCAGGACACTTCAATGGAACACCAATTGATAGAAGATTATGTTTTCATTGTAAAAATTTGATAGAAGACACATATCACTTTTTACTTGTGTG